>JAMPIV010001471.1:0-484727 GCA_024509875.1 Oreohelix idahoensis
TGTGTTTTACAGGAATAACCTGAAACAAAATAAATGTAACCCCTAAATGTCCATCACTATCCTACTTACTTATCGTTCCCTTCTAACCGAAGGTGTAAAGGTTGGAAGAAAGCTTCACAGACTATCCTATCGGCAGTCCTTCCTCCTGGCCTAAGTTCCATTCTAGTCTCTCGATCCTTCATAGATTGTCTAAATGTTGTCCTCCCACGGACTCTGGGTCGTCCCTCGGGGTCCTGGAATCCTTGGCTCTTCTTTTTTCTCCCATGCTTGTCGTGGTAGCCAGTTCTTCTCCCATTCTGCAGACAGGCCAAACCCATCCTTAATTGGGACTGTTCTTACTTTGGGTCTGACAGGGGTTAGGAATTTAAGGTCCTTGACGTATTCGTCTGGTTGCGTACCTTATGTCCTCTATCTTGTTACTTACTCAACCCTCCTTCTCTCATGATACCCAATCATTTTACTGAGAGTTTGGAATCTGGCTTTTATGGGTTGTAGTCATTGCCCATGACTCGCATCCGTATGTCAAGACTAGGACATAGGTGGAGCGGTATACAGCCATCTTCGTTTTCTTACCAACCTCTCTCTTGCTGAGGAATCCTCGATTTATGGCCTGAAAAAGTCTCCCAGCTGCTACTTTTCGAGTGGCCAACTCTTCTTTGATGCCTCCCTTTCGGTCTATAATACCATCACTATCCCACTGTTACAAAAGTTGGGGATTGTGGCAGAGATATTATGATTAATAAATTTCTATATCTTTTCTTTATTCTACACTTGTCTTTTACCTTTCTTTCGCTCTGTTACCTTTTTTTCGCATACGCTCGATTGGATATTACCTTTCTTTCGCATACGTTCGATTGGTACTTTTTCCTCCCATATTCTAACCTCATTTTTCTAATTTAGCAACGCGTTTTATTGCGTTAGCTAAGATTCTTTGATGAGAGGTCGAATCGTGTTAATTCGTTCTGGACAGGGATATGAGGAAGACCATTGTCTATCACTTTCTTTGATCTGCTCGCCTAAAAGTTAATTATTCAAGGTGAAAGATTTGAGATGTAAGACAAGCCGCTTATATTGCGTTTATGACCATAGTCTGCAGGCAGAATTCGTGTGATCCTGTAAGTCGAGGAAATCTCGCACGGGGTCTGGTCAATTACGTTACGTCGGATCTCAAATGAGTCCCTACGCAACAGAGAGAGTCTGGGCTTAGGTCTCAGTGTGAGAAATGTGTTTGATTCGCAGAAACAAGATAGGGAATATGCAGATTTTCCCAAAGGTGCTAACATATGGCAAATGAGTCTGTTTTCGGGTTTTAGACGTAATATTTTCCTTTGATATCAGAGAGATATATACCACAGAAATCTAACTCAAATTCATTCAGACTCCACAGTCTCGCTAGACAGCCTAGCTGCGTTTCTAGAAATCACTTTTATCTAAGTAGAATTTCTCAGTTTGCTTTGGAGGATAGTCTTAAGATGTTCTGTTTGGAGGTAATATATATTGACTAGTATTATCGAGTGATTTAATTGTTAAGTCCGTCATTTGATAATTCTCTAAGTTTACTGTGTTACAGTGGATAGCAAAACACATTATAATTTCTAGCTAAAACTCATTCAGCTATAAATAAATTTAATTAAATTTGCTAGTAACCAGTCAGAGAATAATTTAACCCTCTAAGTAATGCACTGATTCATCATTGAGTATTGACGAGATACGTATGTATTTCTAATTCATGATGATTGTTTTTAAATGACTAGAATTTATTTCACGGGAGTTTTAAACGATAAGAAAAGCTCTAAGTTTGCGGTTTATAGTTTAAGTCAAATAACCGAAGTGAATAACATATTATATTTTACGTGAGGTAGGATAGGATGGGTGTATAATATTATGATTAAGTATTCTGCATGTTCTTTTTCTGTATACAGTATTTTGGGTAAAGCCCAACATCTACCAGCGGTTTCAGTACAGATGAGAATAATCATAGAAGAAACATATTAGGACTTAAATACGTGGGTTTACAAGTCAAAACCTGTCTGGCATTGTGTTTGCAGCCAGAAAGAAACAGAGTACCCATTTTCACAAACTTTAAGCCTAAATGCCGCAACTGGGCCTATCGAGCCAGATTATATTTCTTCCCAAAAATCTCATGTACATTCAGCCCCTGTGGCGAAAAAATTACAAACAATAACATTTCCGACGTTTTGACTAATTGTGGTGTGACCAAGAATTTTATATTGAGAGAAGTACCCACCTGTCATTTTCCTAAGTACTGGAAACTCGAGATTCTGACACTGTGAGCCCGGTTTAAAATTTCTTACCTGAACTGATTCAAGTAACATTAACAGTAATCTTAAAATATAGTTATAAAGTGAACGCTCCCTGGAACATTGGATGAAACCTGTATCTGCAGAGCTGGGATTCTCTTTATCAAAAGAATACAGATTCACTGTGTATGTGGTGTCCTAAAGTTTGCGCCAGAAGGCGAAAAACAGCAAGTTTGTAGGTAAGAAAGTACGCCAGTGGCCACTGCTGAATGATTAGAGAGAAAGCAGGACTGAGTGATTCCTTTATTGTAAATTTAGGCACCCACTTTGTAATTTCTTTATGCAAGTTGTTGCTAATGATGTTTTCCTCTTAGAATAGATTAAGGTATCAACACTGTTCTTAACGATTGTGGTGAAGTGGGATGTTATAAATATTTATAGGGGACTTAGTGTACTGACTGAGATCAGCTGTGAAGGTATCTATATCTAATAAGAGTAGTGTATTATAGATAACCTTACTTGCTGCCACATATGTATACCTCAGTCAGAATTATTCTGGAATAGTGTGATGACTACGTTATTTGTCTAGGGTATGTGTATGATGAAGTGTAAGTCATAACAACAACAGACAGATAAACAATTTAATTTATTCCACCACACTTGACAACACTGTGACACTCACATACATAAAACACTCTAAGAGGATATCTTAAAGGAGTCACTGATAACTTTTCAAATAACAATATGTATTCAGTGCTGTCATGAATGTATATGTGTCCTGATTCAAATACAAAGGGAACCAGGAATCACAATCAATTTTAATTACAAGTTATATGTACAGAATTTATCAATATGAATCTTGTAGTGACATATATTAGTAATAGTATCCTATGTGTGTCAGTTATGTAGTAGTAATATGAGGTAATACTGGTTTTGTTTTGTTCAAGCTCTGTTGGTATTTGTCATCATGACTTCAATAGTTTGTCTTTATTGGAACTAGTATTGGAGATGTTCTCAGTTCCTGATATTAAAACAATTAAATTCCCCTCTTAATTTTATTTTACACTGTTATTTTAAGATGGGGGTACATAATGTTGAGCTCCATGGCCACACTCTCTTATCTTTCGTGATGACTGCAGTAAAAGACTCCTCTGCTCGATTACTTTAATGAGTTCTGGAGTCACCCCACTGGTTGTTATATGGACCAAGGAGTATGCTGTCTACCTCTGGCTTCAGCAAAGCTCTGACCAGGTGCTGCTCAATAACTTTAAGACCACGGTCCCTGAAACAAGAAGGTTGTACCTCCTACTTCAGAACTATTTATACTGTATTTCTACACTGAGCACAATACATCACAAACATTGAGTTCAGAGCGTTAGGCCAACTGTCAGCTTCATCTGAAATACTTTATACCAGTATTTCCCTCCCTAATGGTTACTACGCCTCTGCAATTCCAGCATTATTTCTGTCTAATCAATAATCTAGGTGTCAGTGTACTGTTTGGCCATTCCATGCAGTTTTACTTTCCTCCGACACCTTCTGTTCAGGCTGGAGCAATATAGGCTTTACATCATGTTCGCTACTGAACTACACATATATACAGGCATAAATTAACAATTTACATTCAATTTTCATTAAAAGATATTGAATATTTCAAGCTTACCACAATTCATAGAATAATAAACAGTTTCGTTGACTGGCAATGAATATAGCACAACTCCGATCTGCCGATGTCCCAGGCTTTATTTTATAAAAAATATACACTGGTGCTCAACGCACTGCTTCTTAGTAGGTTTATTACAAGATGTGGCAATGAACAGACGCTCTGAATTGAGTATATTCGCAGCTCTACCCAATGCACCCACGTCTACACATCTTTTCAAAAAAGTACCCCTTCTATTCGTTTCCCATAACAACACAAGATAGTATTTATAGCCCGACCAATCGGGTTTAGTCTTACATTTGTGGCGCTCCAATCCAATAGGAGTTAACATGGTAGGCTATTTCTGTAACGTAATGTTTTTTCAAACACGTTATAAAAAAAATTTTTATGAGCAGAAATGATTTCATGCTGTCAGGCATCCCCACTATTTTATTTTGGTTATAATTTATTAATTCCTGGACTATTTGCGTAACACTTAACATATTCTGTGTCAGCAAGCCCTAAGGAATCCAAATATCTCAATCTAAGGGAGCTAGGTGGCTGCGTTCAAAATGTGCATTTTCTACCACCTCCTGTTCACTTCCATCCCCCATGTGGTGTCTGGGTACTGTCATGTTTTCAAACGTAAACCAGTATATTGCCATAATTCCCAATAAGCGTTTTCCAGGTTTTTTAAAACCTAACTCTGGTATGTGTATTGGCTTTTTATCACTGTCCGTCTGAAAAAAAGTTAGTGCATGTGGCCTTACACGCGTGATGGCAGCAATTGTGTATCGCGCGACGCGTGTTTAGTATTGCATGCTTCCTGCCTTCATTCGCCCCTCTCTCTCTCCTGCTTTATCGGTCTTTTAGTTACGCCGTGTATAAAATGGAATGAATGAAATATTAAATTTAGGTCATTGATCAGCTTGCGTATCTCAAGGTTGTTCCAAGAAATACAGTACACGTTTCATTGAAGAAAGCGGGTAATAATACAGTAGGCTTTTACTATCAACGTGAAAGCGTTACAATTTGCAGACGAAGCAGAAAACAAGGGGGATTTCGAGTACAGTCATTGTGACAGCACTGTTCTTTTACCATTGCTCTTTTCTTTATTAAATGTATTTGTTAGGCTTTATATTTACCTGATAATTTATATATGTGGATTAGAATATTCCACGACATCTCCCCTCTTAAAACAGACATTATATGTCAGTCCTTTATTCTATATACACATAGAGAAATTTATTATTATTTCTGGGGTTTACGGTGATTCTCATCACACGGATGGCGGCTTAAAAAATCCGCTCCCAAATTTGTTTTTCCAGATATATACTCAATGCTAAAATTATATGGAGAGCAAAAGTAAGGACCATCGGAGTAACCTAGAGTTCTCATGCCTAGCCTGGGCTAGAAACGACAAAAGGTTTTGTGATCCGTTTGCAACTTAAATGCCTTCCCATACAGATAAATATTGAATTTCTTTATTGCCCATATTACTGCAAGACATTCTTTTTCGCTAGTTGAGTAGTTGATTTCAGCTTTATTCAACTTTCTGCTAGCATATGCCACTGGGCTTAATTCCCCATCCAATGCATCTGATTTCTGTAGTAGAGTTGCACCTAACCCAATATTACTGGCATCCGTCCTTACTATGAATTCTTGACTTAAGTCAGGTAATTTCAAAATAGGTTTACTTGTGAGCTTTTCCTTCAATTCTTGGTAAGTCATTTCACATTGTGGTGTCCATGTAATGCGATCTGGATGTCCTTTACGTGTCAATTCAGTTAACGGTGCACATATGGAATTAAAGTTTTTGATGTACTTCTGGTAGAAACCACATAATGAGACAAAGGATCTCACGTCCTTCTTGGTTTGTGGTCTCGGGGCTTTCTTTAGTTTCTCTAAATTCTTTGGGTCAGGGGTCATATTTCCCTGATAAACTGTGTGTCCCAAAAATTCCAATTCTTTACATCCAACGCAACATTTGGTTGGTCGGGCTGTTAAATTTGCTTCCCTAAGTCGATTAAACAGCATATTCAGAGAGTCAATGTGTTCCTCAAATGTTTCTGTTGCTATAAGGATATCATCCATAAAATTTGTTATACAGGGATTATTCAGAGGATCCAATAATTTTCTCATCATTCTAGAGAAGACACTAGGCGCATTCTTCAATCCAAATGGCAATCTATTAAAATCATAGTGTCCTTCTGAGGTACTAAAAGCTAGGTATGGTCTAACCTCAGGCTTTACTGGAATCTGATAGTATCCTTTACTCAGATCCACTTTTGAGAAATATTTAGCTTTATTTAATCTGGCAAACAGCTGATTTGTATCCGGCAATGGATCCACCTGTCCTTCTGTAATAGCATTCAGTCTCCTGTAATCTATACAGAGTCTATGTTCTCCAGAGGGCTTCCTTAAGAGTACAACACCGGAACTATACGAAGATTCACTGTGCGAAATAATTCCTTCCTTCAACAGATAGTCTATCTCTTCCTTCAAAGCTTTCTCCTTACCAAACGGAATCGAATATGGTTTCATACAGACAGGTGTGGGGTCTATCAGTTTCATATCATATTCCAATAGGTTTGTATGCCCTGGTCGGTCTGTTAACACCTCTGCATGATTATTTAGAACCTGTTGCACTCTCTCTTTCTGAGTTTTCGTTAAATGTGTACTGATTTTCACTTGTGCTGCTGTCTCACAGGGGTGTAATGGATATTCAAATGATGAAAGTGGTTCCTTTTTCATCTCCATGGCGATGGACAAGGTCAACAAGTGTGTCTCTTCCTGATGTTCTCTTTCCAAATATTTCTTCAGGAGATTCACATGATAGATTTTTTCTTTCCCCTTCTTATCTATCTTATAATTTGTTCTAGACACCTTCTCTAAAACTGTATATGGACTTTGCCATCCAATCTGTAACTTATTCTGACTCCCGGGGAGAAGAAGCAGTACCTTCTCTCCCACAGCCAAATCTCTGTCTTTCGCCTTCCTGTTATAATAGGCAGCATGTTTCTTCCTGGCTTGTTTCAAATTTTCATTGGCAAGTTTCCAGCCAGTTTTTAAACGAGTGGTCAGCTCATTCACATATGGGTATGAAGATGTAATGTTTTCCTCTGCCTTTTCATCAGTCCACGTTCTTAACAAAGCTACATATGGACCTTTAATTTTGTGGACCTATTTGTCCATGCACCGGTATGGTCTCTTCCACTCGAAGCTCTATAGTGATGATTTTTCCTCCCAGAATTATCATGCACAAAACGACCGCTACCAATTTTTCTTTTGGGGCTTTCTCCCCACTTAAAATTCTTGATGAGAGATTTCCTCTCTACATCCTCTTCCTCCAGTTTGTTTAAGTCCGATTGAGGGATTTTCGGCTTATCCTGGGGTAAGACATCTCTTTGCACTCTCCGCATAGTGGCCATTGTAAAACAGTTAAGTGAAGCTTGTCCGTGAAAAGGGGCTTCCCATTCCATTTGGTCCACTTTATCAAATCTTTTTTTCTTTTTATTATCAGGCCTAATTTTGCCCCGTGGCGTGTCCAGGTCCTGATCCATGTTCCCACTTGTGGGTGTTCCCTCATGTGCTATGCTACACCTTTCTACAAAATTCTCAATGTCCCAGCTTGCTTTGGGCCAATAATAATTGTGAGCCACCTTTTGAATGATGGTACCTATCTTCTCATGGTCCCCATCTGGTTTCACATGTAGGCTCCTTATTAAGTCTGCCCTATATCTTTTAGGAAGTACCAGCTGTCCTGACCTTTGGATCTAGCTCCAGTCTTCCTATACATCAACTTGTTTTTCATGTAAAAATCTCCCTTGCCTGGAGTTGTATGACAAGTTGACAATTTTCTGAAACAAGGCTTGAGTGTTTTATCCCCAGCCTGTGCCTTCCTCATCTCTTCTGGAGTGGTATCCAACATAATATCCTCCTCCTGTCTTGAGGTCGACCTGACCTGAAGGGTGGCCATATACACAGGTTTCCTTCTGCAACGGTCAGTGTCATGATTGTTCATCTTACAATTCTTACACCACCTTTTTCCTTGGTTGAAAGATTTTCTTTCATCATATTTCCTTTCATCGAATTGTGGGGTTTTATTTTTATTTTCATACCGTGGCCTATCAAACTGGTGCTTACCTTTGTTTTGATCCCTAGGATCAAATTTATTAAAGTTCTGTGGTGCCCTAAAGTTATCCACTTGTTTCTTTTTATTACCTGTTACCTCTGCTTGAGCTGCTTGATACCTTTCAGCAACATTTAGCAACTCACCCAGCCTCTCTGCACCTTGTTCCATGAGAAACTTTCTCAGGTCTGGAGCCATGGACTTCTCTTAATTGCTCTATAAGGACCATTTCCTTAAGATCTTGGGTTTTCCCCAGAGAAGTCCATTTCTCCAAGTATGTCTCTATTCGTGCAGAGAACTGGTGATAGGTTCCACCTGACAGTAGTTTAGCATTCCTAAATTTTTTCCTATAAAATTCTGCATTCTTTTCATATCTTAACAAAAGAGCCTGCTTTAGCATGTCATAATTTTCCTGATCACCTCTGCTCATTTTTGCAAAAAAACTTCATAAGCTGCCCCACGAAGTCCCTGAGATAACTTTAAGCTCCACCTTTCTCTCTCTAACCCATATGTGGTAGCTAATAGTTCATACCTATTTAGATAGCTCTCTATATCATCGTCTTTCTCAACAAAATGATCTAAATGAAAATTCATAGCTGAGGTTGAGGCTCCCTGAGTAACCGTAGCATCAGAGGCAAAGGGACTGGCACCATTTTCAGGAGCATGGCCTTGAAACTCAAACTCCCTTAGTCGTAACTCATGTTCCCTTTGTAATCTTTTATCTTCTGCTTCCCTTTCTGCAGCTAATCTCTTGTCTTCCCTTTCTGCAGCTAATCTTTTGTCTTCTCTTTCTGCCTCCAATGCTTTAGCCTCTTTGTCAGCCTCAATCTGCAACCTCTTAGCCTCAGCCTCAATCTGCAACCTCTTAGTCTCAGCCTCTAACTTTCTTTCGGCCTCTTTTTCTAATCTTCTTTCTTCCCGTTCAATATATTTGTCACATTCCGCCGTGACATAAGAAAGCATAATTTGCCCGTCCATTCCTAACTCTTTCGCAGTCTGTACAGCAGCAGATCGAAATTTTGCCAAGTCGGCCATTGTCTAACAGATAAATGTCTAAAATATGTAACTAAACAATTTTATCTATGACTAACTAACTTAGGACAACACAGGCACTGTGAGCTCAACCTTATTTATTTTCACCCAAGGATACCTTTTAATTCTTATTATTCCCTGAAGTGAATTACCCCCAATATTTGTAATAGGGAAAGATTCAAAATCCCGAGAGCGAGACCCCAATATATGTGGTGAAGTGGGATGTTATAAATATTTATAGGGGACTTAGTGTACTGACTGAGATCAGCTGTGAGGTATCTATATCTAATAAGAGTAGTGTATTATAGATAACCTTACTTGCTGCCACATATGTATACCTCAGTCAGAATTATTCTGGAATAGTGTGATGACTACGTTATATGTCTAGGGTATGTGTATGATGAAGTGTAAGTCATAACAACAACAGACAGATAAACAATTTAATTTATTCCACCACACTTGACAACACTGTGACACTCACATACATAAAACACTCTACGAGGATATCTTAAAGGAGTCACTGATAACTTTTCAAATAACAATATGTATTCAGTGCTGTCATGAATGTATATGTGTCCTGATTCAAATACAAAGGGAACCAGGAATCACAATCAATTTTAATTACAAGTTATATGTACAGAATTTATTAATATGAATCTTGTAGTGACATATATTTTTAATAGTATCCTATGTGTGTCAGTTGTGTAGTAGTAATATGAGGTAATACTGGTTTTGTTTTGTTCAAGCTCTGTTGGTATTTGTCATCATGATTTCAATAGTTTGTCTTTATTGGAACTAGTATTGGAGATGTTCTCAGTTCCTGATATTAAAACAATTAAATTCCCCTCTTAATTGTATTTTACACTGTCATTTTAAGATGGGGGTACATAATGTTGAGCTCCATGGCCACACTCTCTTATCTTTCGTGATGACTGCAGTAAAAGACTCACTCTGCTGGAAATTTACTTTTAATGAGGGTTTCTGGAGTCACCCAAATGGTTGTTTATATGGACAGAGGAGTACAGCTGTCTGCCAACTGGCTTCAGCAAAGCTCTGCCCAGGTGCGGCTCAATAACTTTAAGACCACGGTCCCTGAAACAGGAAGGGTTGTACCTCCTACTTCAGAAAACTATTTATAATGTAATTTTCTACACTGAGCACAATACATCACAAACATTTGAGTTCAGAGCGTTGGCCCAACTTGTGCTTCATACTGAAAATACTTTTGTATATTACCATTATTTTCCCTCCCTAATGTTACTACTGCCTCTGCTAATTCAGCATTTATTTTCTGTCCTAAATCAATAATCTGAGGTGGTCTGATGCGTTGATAAATTCTCGCAACATCGTTTTATTTCAATATCTGTTTTATAACGCAAGGGCAACAACTGCTTGGAATTTATAGTCACTTTTCTCGGTAAGCATTTGTCTTCTCGCGTTGGTATCGAATGCAGTTAAGTTTGAGCTGTGGTCATTGTTTTTTTTTTTTTTTGCGTTGGACGGCGCATGACTTGTCTTGCTATCATTTGTCGATCGGTTTTTCCGCTAGTGGGAGTGAGCGATTTGGAATGGCGAAAGAGATGCCTCGTTGAAGAGGGGATCTCCGCTATTTTTGTTCTGTCAGGGATGTGTAGTCCTCTTAATGGATATTTCGGTTATTCGAGATAATACCTCTAGTGTTTCCCACATGTCGGGAGGCGTGATATTTCTGTGTATTTCATGAAAGCAAGGTAAATTGACTCTTTCATTAACTCTATTGATTTTGGGTCGTGAGCGATTTCGATTCATAGCCTGTCTGCGAAAGTCGTCGTCACGAGATGTTTTTTCCCAGCTCACATGTCGCTGCATTGTACTGCATCGGTTGATGCAGGTACCAAGGACCATTACTTGCTACTCTGTTAAATGAACTAGGTTTGGAAAACCTTTATTATCTAGAGGATATTTTTTGAGGACATTATTTATACTTCGGCAGACGTGTCTGTCTTGCTGAAGTCAAACTAAGGAGAGTGAACTGATCTCATACATCTGGTTATCTCCTGGCTGTTATAGAAAAGGATGGAGTTTTCACCTGACTACATTTACAGCACTATGAAATATAACATGCATCTGACTCATCATTGTAATGCTGTCTACCGTTTATTGCTGTATTGAATGTTGCTGTGATAATGACTGTTTGATGTGCCTACACATTTGCGTAACCATTTTGTCACTGTGGCGTCCACAATAAATAATGAAGAAAAACGTCAACGGCTGTTTCAAGACTCATTGACTTTATACGTCGTGAGTTTACTGACGTCCTATGTGGATTGCCCTGATATTGTTGCATGAACATTGTTTTGACTGAACACATCTACACACTACACAAAACCAGACATGCGGATGCCATCCATCATCATATGGCATCACGCATCATTTGGTGGCCATAAGCTGGTTTGATTCTGGTACCAGCAAACACGGGGTCCCTTACCCACTTCATTTTCAACAAGAATTCATCAGCATCCTTCAAGAAATTAACATTCTTCAATACAGTCAACATCTTCAAAATTTTCAAAGTACTCGGCGTTGCCCGGTAAAAGTCAAATTTCAATTTTTTGACGGAAACAAGAATTTGACAGTACCCGGCGTTGTTACATGTTGCCGGATAACTCGGACTGCTGTTATCTTTTACGCAAGTCAAGCAAGTTGCTGCTGTCAAGGTTCCAGTGCTGTCGTTTTTTGAGAAGGTCAAGTGCCGGTTGAAACGGGTTGTTTTCTGAAGAAGGCCAAGTACCGATTTCCATCAACTTACTTTTGGATTAGAAGGTCAAGTGCCGAAACAATCAACACACAGTATGTCAGAAGCTCTTGTACCATCGTGTTAGCAGTGGAAGCAGTTCAGATGTGCCATCATCGTTGGAGCTTCGCTCTTTAGGACGTTGATTGACATCCGTTTTTCTGCTGTTCTACGATTGGAAGCCTATAAGTTAAGTGGCCTGTTTGTATGTAAACTGTGCCCTTATACTTCTGCTGAGTCTTCTGTGTATCATCTCATTCTATATGTTATATGTTTATATGTTATTTGTATATTTATATGTTTATATTTCAGCGGGTTCTCGGTTGGGTGGTGTCTCCGTTAGATTATGCCACGTCATAGAGGTCGTCTATTGTGAGCGTTTTCTGTAAGGTTTGCAAATTTCCAATACTGGAATTTGCTAAGCGACTTCTGTTGCTATTTATGTTAGCTGTGATGACATGTTTTAATATTGTTTTCGTTATTATTTCGCATTCTTTAGTTTTGTTTTGATTTGTTTGTGTTTGTTAGCCTACTCTTGTCTATAATTTAGTTTCATACAACATTTTTGTTTATACACTGTGGTGTCATGTATTTTGTTTAATTCTATCGCAGATATCGTCACATTTTTTGTGATATTTCATTAATTTCTGCTTTATTTTTAGTTGATTTCTGCGAAAGTTTTTGTATTGTTGCTGATCTTTGTTATTGTTTACATTGTTATTGTTTACATTGTTTGTATTGTTTACATTTTCAATGTTTACATTCTGCATGTGTTTACATAGTCATTGTTTACAGTTATAGTAATTAGTTAATGGGCTATGCTAATGCACTGTTACTACTATACTGATGATAAATGAATGATGAATAGTGTCGTGCACTATTGAATGAGAAGTGCACTTATGATCAAGAATTGAGTGCTGATATTTCATATACAAGTTCTTTGATTGGAGACTTGTTTCCCACAGAGACTGGGATAATATAAGGTGATGTGAATATACAAGTGCTTAATTAAGACTTGTTACACTTAGGTTTGAAATAAATTAGTTAATTATTTCAGGTTTTGGACTCATATGTTAGACAACATGTCTACATTTGAGCACTTTATTGAGCAGGGTAAATTGCTTGGGAAGACTGGTGATAAGTTAGAAGAATTTGCAACTGCTCGATATGATAAAGCAATGGAAGCTGAACAAAAGAAACTGCAGATGCAGGTGGATGAAAAAAGATTCCAAATGGAAATGGAAAAACAAAAAAGGGAATCAGAAGCTGAGGAGAGAAAACTCCAGCTACAGCTAGAAGCTGAAAGACTTCAAAAAGAGGCTGAGAATAAAAGACTTGAAAAAGAGGCTGAGAATAAAAGACTTGAAAAAGAGGCTGAGAATAAAAGACTTGAAAAAGAGGCTGAAAATAAAAGACTTGAAAAAGAAGCTGAAAATGAAAGACTTCAAAAAGAGGCTCAGGCTGAGGAAAGAAGATTACAGAGAGAGTCTGATGAGAGGAAAGAGAAAGCAAAAATGGAACATGAAGAAAAGGTCTTAGCTTTAGAGTTGGAAAAATTGAAATTGACAAGCATGAGTAATGGTAATGATTCAAACAAGGGTTCATCTTCTGGTAAGGCTAATAATGATACTTTTAAGATTAAGTTACCAACATTTAGTCCTTCCAGCGATGACATAATGTTCTATCTGGACAGATTTGAACAAGCATGTACAGCTCATAACATAGACAAAGCAAAATATGTTTATCAGTTATCAGGGATACTGACAGGTAAAGCTCTAAGTATATTAAATATGGTGGATGAACCTGACAAGAACAATTATGAGGTTGTCAGGGCCGCTTTGTTAAAGAAATATCAGCTTAACGAAGACGGCTATCGTCTACAATTTAAAAACATGTTACCTGAAAAATGGAGTTGAATTCTCCGAGTTTATTGCAAGAATACGCATTACTTTCTCACGATGGGTTGAACTATCTAAGACGGAAAAAACTTATGAAGGACTTATGGACTTAATACTTAGAGACAAAGTCATGTCGTCTGTCAATGAGTCTTTCCTTGCTTTCCTTCATGAACGTAAACCTAAAACAATAAAAGAAATGGAAGATTTCTGTTGCCAATACGTAACTGCGCACCCACACATAACCATGGGTAACTCTAAGGTGAAAGAAGGTTTACCAGTTGCTTCGGCAGCTCCGTATGGTCAAAACTTTGCTCGTAGATCCCAACAAAATTTTGATAGAAAGAGTAGCGGTAATTTCTGTCAAAATCATGGAAATCAATTTCATGGTGATTCTTCTTCGAAGAATTGGAGACAACCTGATAGTACTCGTTACTATCACCCTAATAATTATAAGCATTTCAAAAGAGGATATGGTAATAGAGGTTATTCCTGCCGAAGACCTCAGAACCAAACAAATAGATGTTCGCATCAATGTGAACATGATAGTAATCGTGGAAACTGGAATTCGAACCAGTATAACAATTACAATAGAGACAATAATAACTGCAGAGATAATAATAACTTTGATAACTTCAGAGGTAATAATAGTCGGGGTAGATCTCAACACAAAAAAAAGAGATATCAGCAGGCTAATGCTGTACAACAGGAAACTGAGGCAGCCTGTAATCATGTTGTTGATAGTAAAAACTTTGACGCTGTCACTAGTTCTGCTTTTGACTTTGAGAGAGCAAACAAATGCCCCCAATGCAGTACTTTATTCGAACCGGGTACCATAACTACTTTGAGTTGTGGTCACCCACTTCCCGCTCTTCCTGCTGCTGTTGCGCATGACGGGAGGGGTTCTTTAATTCTACATAAGGGTCTTGTTAATGATACTCCGGTCTCACTACTTTTCGATTCCGGATGCACCACTATTGGTGTTAGACAATCGCTTGTAGATCCATCTTGTGCTACAGGAAGGGTTATTAAATGTGTCACATTTGGCGGCACTCTAGAAAAAATATCCTACTGCTGTAATTCGCATTGCCACTCCTTTCTTTACTGGAGATGTGCATGCTTGTCTCTTACCTAATCCTATTGCGGACCTTATTATTGGTCGTATTCACGGAGTTAGGGAGTGTACCCCACAGCAGATTGCTGCTTGGGAAGATAATAACATGCAAGCTACAAATGCAGTAGTTACAAGAGCACAAGCTCTACAAACACCCGAAACTTCACTGAATAGTGATAATGAAGTTGATAGCCAAGATAGTCACTTAGTAATCACTCGTGACTCTTTCATAAAATTGCAAGAAGAAGATTCTTCTTTAAAAAAATTCTTCGTTCTTGCGAAGAAAGGTGATCCGAATCAGGATACAAATATAAAATCTTGGATTGCAATGAGAAACGGCGTACTTGTACGTATGGTACAAGATTCGGCTACGTCGGCACATTCGCAAATTCTTGTTCCCAAGAGCATGAGAGTCCAAATATTGCAACATGCTCATGACTCGCAATGTGCTGGACATATGGGTTTTGCCCGTACGAAGTCGAGAGTCCTTGCGGCTTTCTTTTGGCCTTTTGTCAATAAGGACATTCGTATTTACTGCCGATCATGCAAGGTATGTCAGGAGGTCAAATCTAGAGGACCACGACATGCTGCGCCTATCCAGGCTGCTGACATTCCTATTCGGCCGTTTCAGAAAATGGCCATAGATATTATTGGCCCTTTTAAGGTCAAGTCGGCCAGAGGACATCAGTTTATCCTTACATGTGTCGATATGTGCACACGTTGGCCAGAGGCTATTCCTCTTAAGAGCATATCTACTACAGATATCGCAGATGCTCTTTGGTTGATATTTTCTCGCTTGGGGTTCCCCAGAGAAATATTGTCAGACCATGGCACTCAACTCATATCTGACACTATGTCACAGGTAATGTCTACCTTACATATTGAACGATCTCTCAGTAGTATCTACCATCCTATGTCTAATGGGTTAGTTGAGCGTCTGAATAGAACGCTCAAGACTTTGCTTGGTAAGATAACTGAAGATCATCCTCAAGATTGGGACAGGGTTTTACCCGCGGCTCTCTTTGCCTATAGAGAAGTCCCTAATGAACACACAGGATTTTCTCCCTTCGAACTTGTCTTTGGCGCGCGTCCACGCGGCCCTATGTCTTTATTACACGATCTCATCACTGCCGATGATATTAGCGATGAAACTCAATCCTCATATGAGTATGTCATTGCTCTTAGACAAAAGATCATTGAGGCATGTAAGCTAGCAACTGCTTCATCAGAAATTGCTAAAGAGAAGGCAAGGCAGTTTGCTAACAAGAATAGATGTCTACGACAACTTTGTCCAGGTGACAAAGCATTCGTCCTACTCCCCAGTAGGGAAAATAGACTTCTTATTGCATGGAAAGGTCCGTATGCAATAGTCTCTCGGATTTCCGATGTTGACTATGTGGTCGATATTGATGGAAAGCATAAAACTTTCCACATAAACATGCTTTCGGAATTTCACGAACGTCCGGACTATTTGCTGCCTATTTTCCAGGCAACGGATGATGCTCCTGCACCTCACGGTCATTATTCATCCCTGTCTGTCATTCAGGATGAGGAAGCTACCTTCTCTGATGTCAACCTTCCCCTTCCAGTGGTTCCATTACATTCCACGGAATCTTGGAAAAACGTTTCTGTTTCTCCTAATCTTTCTGGTGACGAACATCGACAAGTCTCGTCGATGTTACAAACATTTCAGGATGTTCTCACTGACATTCCTGGACACACAGATGTCATAGAACATGACATAATTCTTACCGACAATAATCCAATTAGGGTTAGGCCGTATCCTATTCCTATACACTTTCAGTCGCAAGTGGAAAAGGAATTGGATGAAATGATTCAATTAAATATAATTGAACCATCGACTTCACCATATTCTTCTTCCATGGTTATTGTCCGGAAGAAGGATAAGAACATACGAATTTGCGTTGATTATCGCAAATTGAATCAGGTCACAAAGTTCGACGCTGAACAGATGCCTTTGTTAGAAGATCTACTGATTAGACTTTCTAATTCTAGATTCTTCACTAAACTTGACTTGTCTAAAGGTTATTGGCAAGTGCCTTTAGCAGAGCATGCCAAACCTCTTACTGCTTTTTCTACACCTAGGGGTCTATTTCAATGGAATGTTATGCCTTTTGGTCTCATGAACGCCCCTGCCACTTTCGTTCGCATGATGCGTCGAATTCTGTCACATCGTTCGGATGTCATCGCATACTTAGATGACATCTGTCTCTTCAGTGATACCTGGGAAGATCACTATTTAGGGTTATATGACTTACTGTCCACTCTACGTGAGAATAATTTGACAGCAAAACCTTCTAAAGCTTTTGTTGGTTTTGGTGAAATCTCTTTCCTGGGTCATCGTGTTGGTCATGGTCTCTTGAAGACAGAAGACCACAATACTTCCAAAATACTGAACATCTCTGTTCCTAAAACGAAGAAACAAGTTAGGAGTCTCTTAGGTTTAATTCAATTTTATGGGAGATTTATTCCAAATTTATCTTCGATCATGGCACCTCTCTCAACATTGTTGAAGAAAGGTTCGCCTAATCTGGTCCGTTGGTCTGAAGAATGCCAATCTTCACTAGACCAAATCAAGAATATATTTTCTTCTCCTCCCATCTTAAGATTACCTACTCTTGATAGGACTTTTGTTCTTCGGAGTGATGCTTCATCCACTGGGATTGGAGCAGCACTGATGCAAGAATATGCAAATACTCTGCATCCTGTTATGTACATTTCTAGAAAACTAAATGCGGCAGAGAGGAACTATCGGTTTTTAGACCGTGAGTTGTTAGCGATGGTTTGGTCAATTCTAAAGCTACAAAGATTCCTCCTGGGCGCACATTTCATTCTAGAGACTGATCAGAAAGCTCTTACAGCTATTCAGACTAAGAATTTGAAAGAGTTCGAGATCCACTCGATATGCTATAGCTCTTCAACCTTTTCACTTCACGGTACGAGCTATCCGTGGTGCGGATAATGTGATGGCTGACATTTTGTCTAGATGCCCACATGACTCCAATTAATACTTCTGTCCTATATTTCCATATATTACAGAGTCATAACACACCTATATTTCTACAATAGATTAGCACATCTGTACTTACTTTATATGTACACACTATCGTGCTTTGTTGTCATCTTCTTCTGTTCGTTTTTTAAGATGATAGAGGAGGACTGAGTAGTTAATATAAGGGCCGTTAGTTTACTAAACAGCCACAATTATTAATAATGTATTGTACCTTATGAAGCATATTAGTTATTAATTAGCATTATATTGCTTGTACTTTCTCAGAATGTCATTGTTGAGCTGAGGACTTACCTTACGAGTTCTAGATTGTGTACTTACCCTCGGAATACCAGAGCATATGTCCTGGATCGTCATGTAGTTTAACTTTACTATGTACTTATGTCATTACATGTCAAAGAATGTACTATCTAAATTTTCCTATCAGATTTGTACATCCATTTTTAAAGACAATATTAGAGTATGCTGTTTAATGATGATTATAGTAACTTGCATACGTATATTGTGTTTACATGCTAACGTGATGTGTGTTGGTGACACCTCCCCGATGTGAATATTTTTTGAGACATATTTATTTTTCTGTTGAGGTATATCCTCACCAGACACTTTATAATTAGCCTATTGTTTGGCAATTTAGTTAATTATCAGCGCATAATTCGTGCGTTTTGAGCCGCTTATCGCTTGCTCTTTGATATTGGAAAAAAAAAATATGTTCCACAGTTTTTTTTTATCGGGAGGAGGTGGTGATATGTTGCGTGATAAATTCTCGCAACATCGTTTTATTTCAATATCTGTTTTATAACGCAAGGGCAACAACTGCTTGGAATTTATAGTCACTTTTCTCGGTAAGCATTTGTCTTCTCGCGTTGGTATCGAATGCAGTTAAGTTTGAGCTGTGGTCGTTTTGCGCTGGACTGCGCATGACTTGTCTTGCTTCTTTGTCGATCGGTTTCCGCCCACCACTAGTGGGAGTGAGCGATTTGGAATGGCGAAAGAGATGCCTCGTTGAAGAGGGGATCTCCGCTATTTTTGTTCTGTCAGGGATGTGTAGTCCTCTTAATGGATATTTCGTTTATTCGAGATAATACCTCTAGTGTTTCCCACATGTCGGGAGGCGTGATATTTCTGTGTATTTCATGAAAGCAAGGTAAATTGACTCTTTCATTAACTCTATTGATTTTGGGTCGTGAGCGATTTCGATTCATAGCCTGTCTGCGAAAGTCGTCGTCACGAGATGTTTTTTCCCAGCTCACATGTCGCTGCATTGTACTGCATCGGTTGATGCAGGTACCAAGGACCATTACTTGCTACTCTGTTAAATGAACTAGGTTTGGAAAACCTTTATTATCTAGAGGATATTTTTGAGGACATTATTTATACTTCGGCAGACGTGTCTGTCTTGCTGAAGTCAAACTAAGGAGAGTGAACTGATCTCATACATCTGGTTATCTCCTGGCTGTTATAGAAAAGGATGGAGTTTTCCACCTGACTACATTTACAGCACTATGAAATATAACATGCATCTGACTCATCATTGTAATGCTGTCTACCGTTTATTGCTGTATTGAATGTTGCTGTGATAATGACTGTTTGATGTGCCTACACATTTGCGTAACCATTTTGTCACTGTGGCGTCCACAATAAATAATGAAGAAAAACGTCAACGGCTGTTTCAAGACTCATTGACTTTATACGTCGTGAGTTTACTGACGTCCTATGTGGATTGCCCTGTTATTGTTGCATGAACATTGTTTTGACTGAACACATCTACACACTACACAAAACCAGACATGCGGATGCCATCCATCATCATATGGCATCACGCATCAGTGTCAGTGTACTGTTTGGCCATTCCATGCAGTTTTACTTTCCTCCGACACCTTCTGTTCAGGCTGGAGCAATATAGGCTTTACATCATGTTCGCTACTGAACTACACATATATACAGGCATAAATTAACAATTTACATTCAATTTTCATTAAAAGATATTGAATATTTCAAGCTTACCACAATTCATAGAATAATAAACAGTTTCGTTGACTGGCAATGAATATAGCACAACTTCGATCTGCCGATGTCCCAGGCTTTATTTTATAAAAAATATACACTGGTGCTCAACGCACTGCTTCTTAGTAGGTTTATTACAAGATGTGGCAATGAACAGACGCTCTGAATTGAGTATATTCGCAGCTCTACCCAATGAAACCACGTCTACACATCTTTTCAAAAAAGTACCCCTTCTATTCGTTTCCCATAACAACACAAGATAGTATTTATAGCCCGACCAATCGGGTTTAGTCTTACATTTGTGGCGCTCCAATCCAATAGGAGTTAACATGGTAGGCTATTTCTGTAACGTAATGTTTTTTCAAACACGTTATAAAAAAAAATTTTTATGAGCAGAAATGATTTCATGCTGTCAGGCATCCCCACTATTTTATTTTGGTTATAATTTATTAATTCCTGGACTATTTGCGTAACACTTAACATATTCTGTGTCAGCAAGCCCTAAGGAATCCAAATATCTCAATCTAAGGGAGCTAGGTGGCTGCGTTCAAAATGTGCATTTTCTACCACCTCCTGTTCACTTCCATCCCCCATGTGGTGTCTGGGTACTGTCATGTTTTCAAACGTAAACCAGTATATTGTCATAATTCCCAATAAGCGTTTTTCAGGATTTTAAAACCTAACTCTGGTATGTGTATTGGCTTTTTATCACTGTCCGTCTGAAAAAAAAGTTAGTGCATGTGGCCTTACACGCGTGATGGCAGCAATTGTGTATCGCGCGACGCGTGTTTAGTATTGCATGCTTCCTGCCTTCATTCGCCCCTCTCTCTCTCCTGCTTTATCGGTCTTTTAGTTACGCCGTGTATAAAATGGAATGAATGAAATATTAAATTTAGGTCATTGATCAGCTTGCGTATCTCAAGGTTGTTCCAAGAAATACAGTACACGTTTCATTGAAGAAAGCGGGTAATAATACAGTAGGCTTTTACTATCAACGTGAAAGCGTTACAATTTGCAGACGAAGCAGAAAACAAGGGGGATTTCGAGTACAGTCATTGTGACAGCACTGTTCTTTTACCATTGCTCTTTTCTTTATTAAATGTATTTGTTAGGCTTTATATTTACCTGATAATTTATATATGTGGATTAGAATATTCCACGACAACGATAGAGGGAAATCCTAGACCATAGCGTCTAAATCTGTGACTCTTTGGGGGCTATAACTTTCTTCTAACGGGATCGTGGGCTCAACAGAGGGGGAAAGGATTACACCTATGGGTCTATTCTTTTAGTAATTCATTAACTTATGTGTAGGTGTATTTATATGTGATTGATATTCTAAATTTATGTTTGTGGTGAATTTTCTTATGATAAATAAAAGCTACATAAACTTATTCAAGTGTGTCGGTCAGCTCGTCCCAAAATATCTATATTCCATTGTTATAGTTTTCACGTCTGTGCGTCTAACTGTCGTCACTTATATGTGTGTGTATGTGAGTGGTGCTATATATATTAATATATATATATATATATATATATATATATATATATATATATATATATATATATATATATATATATATATATATATATACTATGACTGTCTGACAAACTAAGTTCTGTTGTAGAGATAGGCTGAAAAAGAGAGAGAGGCTTCTCGATTTCAGGGACAGATTCTAACTAGTTTCCACCATCTCATTCGTGAAAATCTATTTTCTTTACGTTACCTCTCACTGAGCTATCACCTGTTCTATTCTATTCAGAAGGGACCAACCCAAGTCTTAATTCCCCTATCTCAAATCTACGACAGGGATGATAGACAGTTTCAGACAGTGTGCTAGCAGATGCACGGGACATTTTATACCAGTAACAACCACATCCAGTTCACCGTGACTACAATTTTCCTCTAAATCCTTAGTTAGAGCCATTTGTCCATGATCCGCCTCCATACAATGATTAGATCTAGTATAAAACACTAAGTAATAACTTAAACAATCCAGTAAAACATTCGCTTTCATCCTTCCTTACGTTCCTGGTGTGTGGGTCATTCCATCAAGAAATAATTCTTTAAATGCTTTTCTAAACCTACAGACACACTTTTGCCATCATTCTCAATTATTTTGAATATTTCACAAGGCTGGCTTTTGCCTCCAGAATTATACACAGGCCTGTAAGTCCGCCAGCAACACACCGTGGTTTTCTAACACATTCTACACACTTCCTAACTTAATCAATTATTTAAACTAAATATATACAAGGGGCTTGACATAAGTCTTGGGCCTGACCATGAAGGAATCACAGGAGGAAGATGAAACTCGGCACATTTAAAGTTCATCATATTTGCACTGAATGTGTGAAGTAAGCGTTTGTTTCTTCAATGGGTTTTCTCGCTACGGTGCACGGCGCAATGTACCCTATTGACAGGATCTGCTGCTCCAGAGATTTGACAAAACAATGGAAAAGAAGGAGGCCAGAGCTGTGATAAAATTTCTGATGTTTCATGGAAAAACACCTACAGAAATACACAGGGAGATGGAACCAGTGTTTCGTGATTCTTGTCCTTCATATACTTCGGTAAAAAACTGGTGTCAACAGTTTAAGTGCGGCCGTTCAAATGTTGCTGATCTGCCAAGATCTGGTAGACCAGCCTCAGAGTGCAATGATGAAAATGCAACAAGAGTGAAGAAAATCATTGACCAGGATCGAAAAATGACAATTTTGGAGATAGCTAGTAGAGTAAAACTGAATGAAAGAACAGTTTATAGAATTTTACACAAAAGACTGAACATGAGAAAAGTGTGTGCACGCTGGGTTCCATGACTGTTGACACGTGAACAGAAGCAAACGAGGGTAAATTGCTGTCAACAGTTGCTCAAAAAGTGTCAGTCAAAAAACTTCTTGGAGACCATGGTGACAGTAGATGAGACTTGGGTACACCCTTATGACCCCGAATCCAAAATTGCCAGCATGCAATGGAAAACCCCGCGCTCCCCAACACCTGTCAAGCCGAGAGCGCAGAAATCTGCAGGAAAAGTGATGCTGACTGTTTTTTGCGACGCCAAATGTGTCCTGTTGAAAGATTATCTGCCTCGTGGCAACACAGTTAATGGACAGTACTATGCAGATCTTCTCACCAAACTAAGAAAGGTTGTGACCAGGAAACGAGGGATAACGCGCACTCAAAATCTTCCTTTGCTTCAAGACAACGCGCCCTCTCACAAAGCACGGCTTGTGCAGCTAGCAGCCAACGATTTGAATATTGAAATTCTTCCACACCCACCATATTCTCCAGATTTGGCTCCATCAGACTTTTTTCTATTCCCAAATCTTAAAAACAGCTAAAAGGAAATCATTTTGACAGCGATGCAGAAGTTATTATACTGGCATGTGATGACTGGTTTAGTTTGAAAAATAGGGTGTTTTACTCCCAAGGTCTTTTCAAGGTCAAGCAGAGATGGCAGAAGTGTGTCAATTCAGACGGTGGCTATATTGAAAAGGAATAAACACTGTACAAAATTTCAGCTCTCTGTGACATGTCCTTCATGGTCAGGCCCAAGACTTATGTCAAGCCCCTTGTATATAGATATATACATTTTTTTTTCTTACCATCGAGCTGTTAATTGTTATACTGGTCTGCTCTCAGATACAGAAGGCAAGGCACCATGCACTAACACTTTTTGCGCTCGCTGTAATTTTTAAAATATGACTGGCCTATTTTGTTCAGAACACGCGTTATTTATAGTGCGAGGTCGGGCGTCCGAAGGGTTTTCCCTGCTCGCTAGTATTGTCATCTAAAAATGTTTGTAAAATCTGTCTAGGTGTGCAAATCAGGAAAACTAAGATTTAATGTATCTATGTTATTCCTGGAGCGATTTTCTTCATCTAAAACTTAAAACACGCCCTGTATTATTCTACATCTTCCTAGCTAATAGTCTTTTACTGTCCTAAGTGCATTTCATTCTATGCGCACTCTAAACAACAAAATTATGGACTAACCCGAGGCTTCGATGCATTCAACCAGTGATTTCTCCCGTAATATATTACTGGTCGTAAAAGTCTCTGCACAGACGTGCAGAGCAACATCTCCAATATCGTATTGGTGACCTCTTCCCGGTGATACTTCTTTCCTAGGTTTGTAATTAAATGTCATCCTCCACTCGGTTGCACAAATTAAGACTCCATGTTAGGCATAGTACGTTTCAGTAAACACACGAATAAGGAAGCCTTTTCATTGGTTCGCCAAGGATATACTGTCCTAAAGTATGGCGCGCGGTTTGGTTAGAATTACACAGAAGGACGTGTTGTGAAAACAGAACACTTCACGACAGTGGTGCATAGGTTTAATCACTTATGTGGTGCATGTGATGCATAGGTTTAATCACTTATGTGATGCATAGGTTTAATCACTTCTGTGGTGCATAGGTTTAATCACTTATGTGATGCATAGGTTTAATCACTTATGTGATGCATACGTTTAATCACTTTTGTGATGCATATGAATATGCGCCTATGTGGTGATTAGGAATATCCGCTTCTGCGATGCTTAGGAATATCCGCTTATGTGATGCTTAGGAATGTCCACTTAGTGGTGCTTAGGAATATCCGCTTAGGTGGGGCATAGTAGATAACACATAAGGAAGGGAAACCTACCCACTGTTCTATACTATTGTCCTTTAGTCTTCTACTATTTACTGGACCCAGTATCAAGGTCTTTGTCTTGTTTGGACTGACACATACTGTTAATAGGAGAACAACAGAAGTGATTGCGTCATTAGGGGGCTGTATACTTCCGGTGTTATCTTGTGTTTCTTACTGATAAATAGCCAGTAAAGCATCTTTTTTGGGGATGCCTAGCTGGCCGTGGGGTCAGTGTGATTCGCTTGATAGCTAGGCGGAGTTGTCGTACGGAAGGTACGGGGTTCGAACCCTGGGTAAGCCACTCACGTCTGTTGTTTTTCTGTTGTCCAAGTGTTCTACTTCTTTATTTCTTACGAGTGCCTGAAAACATACCTTTATGTTTGTCTAATATTAATTTACTAATATTAATTTGGGGCATAGTAGTGTGTGCTTATGTTGTGCACAGAAATATGCGCTCATGTGATGCTTAGGAATATTGACTTACGTGGTGCATACAGAATATGGGCTTATGTGGTGCATCAGGTAATAAACGCGCCTTCTCTACCACTTACTTCCATCCTTGGAGATGCACCTTCCATCCCTAATTTCTGCCACGTGACTGTTTTCCTTGACCATCGCTCTTCCCCTTTCACGGCGAGTTCTCCCTTGGGTGTATAACTTTTTTCAATGGCCATCGGTTTCCTTATTGTATATTCATGTCAGCGGCCGATTGGCGGAGAGGTTAGCGCTCTTGTTTCTCGGGGCGAATTTCCCGTATTACGTGTTGAATACCTGGTAGCGTCACGCGCGCTCCAGTCTAGTCAGCTATAAATAGGTACCTTACACTGCTCTTGAGTTACGGAAGTCTTACACTGCCTTTGAGTTTGGTTTTAAAGATAATCTTCATTGCACACGGTTAAATCCATCAGTGCTCCGATCTCCTCCCGTAGATCACACAAGGAGGATCCCAGCACAGTGCACGAACTCCGCAGCACCGGCGAGAATCCCAATGTGTTTATATAAGAATCACACATTATATAAATATTTTTGGAGTTAGGGACGCCTTACACTGCCTTTGAGTTAGGGACGCCTTTACACTGCTGTTGAGTTAAGGACGCTTTACACTGCTGTTGAGTTAAGGACGCTTTACACTGCTGTTGACTTAGGGAAGCTTTACACTGCTCTTGGGTTGCGGAAAGCCTTACACTGCTCTTGGGTTAGGGAAGGCAAATGAGCATGGATGGCAACCTCATGAAGCTGGACCTAGTATTTTGAAGTCTCTAACACCCCACTCCCCTACAGCAGTATCTGCTGTGGGACTACTTTTATATTCACTTCATCTACACTTCCGCTGTCTTATCAGTTGCTCGACCTGCGTTGTATCTTCCATAATCTCTCTATACGGTTAAATTCTCTACCATTGATCCACGCTTCAACGGAATGCCCGCCTTTTGCCCGGGAGAAATGGCTTTAATCCCTGCCACAAAGACTTACAACCGAGAATCATATTTTAATGTCATAAGCTTTTGTATTATTATTTATTATCGTTCTCCCGCGATCCCTTGAAATTTCACTCTGCTTGGAGATTGTTTCCTTTGATCTCTTTTTAAACAAACACGGTGTGCGTTCTTACTGTTCCACTGTTCTGTCATGCCCAGTGATACTTTTGTAATTTAACTCCGTCCAAAAGAACGTTCCATTTGTTGGGTATTAGGAAGGGGGGAATATTTAAAAAAAAAAAAACCATCGGTGTATCTTTTGTCGATAAAATTGTGGAGGTAATGATGCTGAACTTTCCAAGTCTTAAATGGTTTGATTGTCATCAGGTAAAGCGTCATTATTCCTCAGTGGGGGGAACAACTTTTGCAGTTACTGTACTGTTCCCCCTGGTTGTCGTTGTTTTTTGTTGGTGATTTCATTGCATGTATCATAAAGACAACCCCCCCCCCCCCCATATATTTCCAAGGGGTTGGGTCGATGGGGGGACAGTTAAAAAATAGGGCAGCTGCTGACTCAGGCATGTCGTAAGAGGTTATTTATATGGGGGGGGGGAGGGCAACCTTGTCATGTAAAGCAAATTGCTACATAAGCCAGTGTGTGTCCTGTCTGTCGCCAGCGCCTTCTTCTCATATCTTGTCACTCTACCTTATTAGGTCTGGCCTAGCATAGTGAAGTCTCTAGCTCTTCACTCCCCTACGACAGTATCTGCTATGGGATTACCTTTAAAACAAAACAAAAAACACGTTTCTGGTTTGTTGTTTAAATTTCAGCTGTAAAAGGATACCTGACTTTACACTTGAGTTAGGTAAGGAAAAGGCAGTGAGGAACGGGAACTGTTGTTCTCTCCCCCCCCCCCCACCTCTCGATGCTGGACCTTGTACAGTGAAGTCTATACAGGGCAGAAATGTAAAAAGACAGTTATGCCTATTTCTTTACCCTGATGAAATAAAGATTTCATTCGTTCGTTCGTTCGAACGCTTAATTCTCTTACAGCAGTATCTGGCTTGGGACTACCTTTACCGTTACTGTAGCACTGCCTTGACATTGGAGGTGAAGATTCTTATTGCCAACTTGTCATTCTCGTTCTTCTACCCTTTCGCTGCGTGCGGAGCATGAAGCGACCACTACAGCTGGGTCCCCTTACATGGAGCCTGCTCCAAACATTCACATGCTCTTGCGGCGGTGTTTTCTGTAGCAATCTGTTTTACACCATGACCTCGTCAGCCTCACGCACAACCTGTTATTAGTCGCCTTGTACGACATGCCTGAGGGAGCAGTGAGCCTATTGATAAACGTCTTTTTTTGGTCACCACGTTAATAAAGCTGGTATTGGTGTAAATGGTCAACTCTAAACCGGCACAGTGTTGGGCATACTGGTCACCTTGTCCAAAAACGTAATGAGGCCCCGACAAGGATGTAATGTTGACTATGAGTGTTAATGTGAGTGTCAATACGCGAATGCATGGATTGTTCTGAAGAATTGACTAGAAGATCAAACACTCACTCACACGTAGCTAGAAGTTAATGATGCAGACTACTGTGGTCGTTTTATACTGTTTAATTGGACGCACACACTTGGACAGTACGGGTATAGTTACAGGAAAACAGGTCGACATATATCATCATACTGTTGATCAATGGTCTACAATCTTAAGTTGTCATTCATGTTGAAGAACATTACAATGGAACGTCCGTAGACAAGCACTTAGATTTCCACTGTTTATAAATATAATCATCAGGCCTTACTGACTGATCATGTCAGTTAATAAATAATGTTCAAGCATGACTCCTAGACAGAACCTCTTTTCTAGCGAAGATTCCTTTAGGTAAAGTTCAGCAAATATTTATGGAGACAATATTAACCCACCAGTATTGGGTTTTCTTTATAACTGTGATCTCTTAATCATCACCTGATAATAAGGGGCATCCCTGTTCTCTGATCGATGATCGACAAAAAATATAGGCTCCAAAATGGCTTCTGGTCCCAGTGAGCATTACTCACTATACAGATGCAAAGTAAAGCTTCAATAAAGGCTTTGTTCATGAACACAAATGTTTCTACAAGAATCAGCATATTCTTTCATCATAACTGCTGCATACAATCATATTCAGTGCTGCTAGGTAACATGTCATCCCGACATATTGATATAGATAATCATCTTGTAGACGTCTGCCCATCTAAGCCTAGCAAGGAAAAAGTTCAGCAAAAAGTTCTTTTACCTGGGCATGAGAAATACACTAGCAGAACACATACGCCCTCTCCTGGCGTTACAGAATAAACACTGGGGAACTCATAGACTTAATAATCATATCAGAAACTATCTTCTTCCCCATAATAGATCACAGATATCAACAAACTTCGGACTGGTCTCCGACATGGCATTCACCAGGCTCCATCATCACGGAAGACCCTTTTTCGTATTCGCATGCGCAGAAACTGCCTGACCCCAAAGTTCAGTACAAGGAAAAATAGTCCCACTTAGACATACAAAGATATCACGATATAAGACCGTATCGTCTTAAATAGACAAGAAGTAAACATAGACTCGGACCATAAACATTCCTGCATAAACCTAAGCAAGGACAATCTGTTTCTGGCCCAACAAGGAACAGACCAACAAAATCTGGATTCATACGCCAATTTCGATATTCAGGGGAGATAACCCATATAACAAAAGTATCAATCAATCATGGGTGATATATCCTTGGCCAGGAAAGCATCCTGATTTTCAAAACAAATACTTTCCCTCAGACAAATAAATATCATGATAACTACATACATTGCCACCAGTAATCTGTTGGTAACACCTATTCTTTATGTGTCTCACCAGAGACTCCCGGGAACTACACGCGGCATCAATTTCATTGGCCGAGAATTACTATTGGAGGAATACAGGGAAACTCACCGTGGACCCGGCATCGGGTGTTTTGCTGGACCGTGTAGCGCCCGCGGGGGACCACTTTGAGTACCATTGGTCTAGTGTACACCATAAAAAGCTTGGAACTCGTTTCGCCGGATCAAAGAAAGGATTCTGCCACCTTGGTAAACATAGTCCCGCTGCATATACTGCCGCAGGGGGAGTGAAGTGTTAGGGACTTCACCTATACTAGGTCTCAGCTTTTTGAGGAGTGTCCAGTAACATATTTTATCACATTTGCCTTCCCTAATTCGAGAGCAGAGCCAGGTACCCGATTTTACAGCTCTGCTCGGTAGAATTGAGTGACGCGACCTGGGTTTGAACACAGTTGCTATGCCTCGGAAAAACAAGCGCCCAAAACCACCCTGCCATTTAAACAACACTACCACCATGTGTCAACGTGTAAAGAAAAAACGGATGCATGATTAACTTTATAAATGCATTAAGATCCGTACATGACAGTAGAAACCGCATTTTATTAGCATTTGTAATCACATGATTTTATGTGCAATTGCGTTTTTATTTAGTTAGTGCTTCGAGTAGATGTTTTATTATTGTTAAGCGCTGCTTGAAAAAAAGGGGTTAAATAGCTCTGCGGACTCCGGAACCACAGTATGTTTACAGTAACGCAGCAGGCATAACAGGAGGCGGTAGCGTCAATCTAATTTTAGTGTTTTTATTAGTGTCGTCTGCTTAATTTCTTTTCTGGGCGGGAAGCGTGACATATACATGGAGAAGTGTAAAAGACTGTACGGTCGTGGGCCCCACATTTTCTTTTCCTGTGCTTTAAATTAATATGAAACAAATATAAAGGTATGTTATCAGGCACTCGCAGGAAATAAAGAAGTAGAACACCAGACAACAGAAAAACAACAGACATGAGTGGCTTACCCAGGATTTGAACACTGGACCTTCCGTGTGACAACCCCGCCTAGCCATGCAAGTGAATCACACTATCCTCCCTGCCATCTACGCATCATCAAAAAATGATGTTTCAATGGCAGGTAGGATAGTGTGATTCACTTGCATGGCTAGGCGGGGTTGTCGCACGGAAGGTCCAGTGTTCAAATCCTGGGTAAGCCACTCATGTCTGTTGTTTTTCTGTTGTCTGGTGTTCTACTTCTTTATTTCCTGCGAGTGCCTGATAACATACCTTTATATTTGTTTCATATTAATTTACTGTTTACAGGCCTCGGGTTTCCCTTCCTTATGTGTAATAAATGCTTTTCCTGTGCTGTTTAGGAAGATAAACTTACAAGGAATCCTCCAGAGGAATGTTCGCATTTGTTGTTGTCGTCAACATGACAGGGTGAATCATTTCTCTGTGTTTATTCCTTTGGGAGCAATATATATGCTTACAAATTTGGAGGGATGTACAGTGATACGCATCTCATGGAAAGAGAAGAAAACAAATAAGGAGGTCCTAAAAAATCTAGGAAAAGAGAACTAATGAGAGAGATCAAAGTTCAGCAGCTAAAATACTTTGGCCACATAAAAAGGCATAACACCTTGCAGAAGACCATAACAGAAGGGAGAGTTGAAGGCAAACGTGCAAGGGGAAGACAGCGCTATAAGTGGGAAGATAACATCAAGAGATGGGCAAGAAAGAGTCTATCAGAGTGTACGTACCATCAAGACAAGAGACAGAAGACGTTGGAGATCCATTACAGCCAACCTTCGTTGTGGAGATGGCAGCTGATGATGATGATGACAGTGATACCAAAATAAGAATACAAAAGACAGGAGGAGCTTTCATTGCGTTGAAAAATATATGGAAATAATAAAATTAAAAAAAGTCGTCCAACGCAGAAAATAAGAATCTTCAAATCCAACGTCAAGTCAATCGTATTGTATGGCTCTGAAACACGGAGAACGTAAACAACAAGCAAGAAGTTACAAACTTGTCATAAATGGGTGCTTGCTTAGAAATAGAAATGGTACGACAAGATCACCAAATGTGGAACTAGTGACAAGAACCAGACAAGCGCCACTGCAACATGAGGTGAGAAGTTGACGCTGGCGATGGGATAAGGCACACATTGAGGAAACCTGTTGATAGCATTACAAGGCAGTCTTTATTCTGAAATCCCCAGGGTAAGATTGATAGAGTTAGAGCAACCCCCCCCCCCCCCCCAAAAAAAAAAAAAAAATCTCTCACAAATGGAGAAGAGAACTGTAGACAGACATGAAAGGGATGAAGAAAGACCTTGAGCTGATGGCACGTGACAGGAAGACTTGGCGTGAGTTTACGTGGTCTATGCTCCTTGGGGAGCTGAAGGGTTATGATGATGATCTGTCAGAGCACAGGAAATAGGTAATATAAGGTGCAGAGAGAGAGAGGGGGGCGGGGGGGGGGGAGTTACACACACACACAAGTGAAAATCGAGTCCTGCTCTTAATGCAATGTTTGGTTTTTGACGAAACACGGTGTTTATTTTTTTGGCTGCTGTAATAAGCGTCTGATTGACAGAGTGGTTAGAGCGCTGGGCTTTCGCAGCAAATGTGCCGGGTTCGGATTCACGGTATCAACAGGCTCTAGTCTACCCAGCTGTAAAGGGGTAACTTGACTTTTCTCTTGAGTTAAGGAGGGAAAAAGGCAGCGAGAAAGGGAACTGGTTTATCCCCCACCTCTGGATGCTGGACGTAGTAAAGCGAAATCTCTGAACACTTCACTCCTCTATGGTAGTATCTGCAATGGGGGCTACCTTTACCTTTTTATGAAGACCACAAACCTGTTTGCACTTTTATGTCGAGTCCCAGCTTAGCAACGTCTCATCCTCATCCATCGTATGGGTTGTCTCAAACCACAGTAAAAACTAACTTTTGTTCTAATAATATTTTCAAACTTTTTATGTGCTCAATAGACACAGTGTATGTCCATGAACCAAATTCTACAGTTTATTTTGTTAAAAAACATTTGGTTACCATGGTAACCAAAAAAAAAAACATCCGCCATATTGAATTTTTACCACTTTTCGAGAGCTAAAAACTTATGTTTCCCATTGACCAAACTTTACCAAATTGCACACACATGTTGTGACTGACAATTAAAAAAATTTGTCAGGGGCTTTTTATGATAAGTTTAAAATTATATTTTTAATGATTTAAAAAAAAAATACACTATATTTGTATGAAAAACAATGAAAAAAAATATTTTAAAAAATATATCAAAGCAAATTACCAAAATATCAAAAAAAGCCCCTGTCAATTTAAAGGTATATATGTGTTCTACATGCATGCCAAATTTCAGACTGATCTATTAGATAGTTTGTAAAAAATAACATTTTTTGTTAATAAAATGTTAGTTTTGAGAAAAATGCATTTTAGTCACCGAATGACTTGTCTTGTCCAATATACTCCATTCTGGGGGGCTGAATGTGTTTAAAATTGTCCAGCACTATATGCTGCACCTCCTTCAGCTTCCTTTAAAATTCTATTTTTAATGATTTAAAAAAGAAATACACTTTATTTGTATGAAAAAAAAAATATTTAAAAAAATATAGCAAAGCAAATTACCAAAATATCAAAAAAGCATGTGACAATTTAAAGGTATATATGTGTACTACATGCATGCCAAATTTCACATTGATCTATTAGTTAGTTTGTTAGTAATACAATTTTTGGTTAATAAAATGTTAGTTTTAAGAAAAATGCATTTTACTCACCGAGTGCCTTGTCTTATCCAATATACTCCATTCTGGGGGGGCTGAATATTTTTAAAATTCTCCAGGACTATATGCTGCACCTCCTTCAGCTTCCTGCAGCTCCACCTCTCGCCTTTGTCTTGCTTCTTGCCTAATTTTTCTTCTTTATACAAGTTTGTCAGCCTCATGTTTCTGGCTGTTGGCCAGACGTTTCCTCAGTCGCACCTGTCCAAGGCGTATTGAGTTTGTTCCAGATGCTTGACCACACAGCCTTTTTATTTCTGCACTGGCTGATGGACCAAAGTTGAACTCTCCAACGGCCACAAGGACACTGAATTTGGCTTTTTTTAATGACACAAATTTCGGCTTTCTGCAACGACTCCATATAACATTGTGTAGGCTTTCATTTGCATTTTGTGTAGCACCTAGCTGACATCGCTTCAGCAAATGCTGATCAGTAAGACGCTCATAAATAGGGGCTAAGTGCTTATGGAGCAGGTTGTAGTCTAGCGGAGTGTGAACCTTGGTCTTGTGTGGTCCGGCAGCTTCTCCTTTGGCGATGGAAGCCTGATAGAAACACCAGGAGTCTTTGCCTGGGGGACACAAATTATGTTGGGGTTTGTCGTTTGTCGAATACCCATGATAGAGAGAAGCCATGATGGCTTGTTTCATCTCTGGGGCTGTACTATGCTTGCGGATGGCCCTGGTGTAGTAAATACACAATTTTCGTATGGCATTTTGGGTTAGACGACCACGGCCATTTCCCCCAAGGGTGACTTTTTGTTTCCTGCAGTCAGTAATCAGTGTCCTCAGTGCAGTGCCTAATCGCTTTGCAACATGGTTGACGCACTCTTCTTTGGTTATGTCAACTTCTGGTCCATACGGTTTGATGTCGCAGAGTCTGTTGTAGGCCTTGGAATCGCCATCTGATAGCAAAACAGTGTAGCGTAGCTTGTGATTTGCCACTGAACGAAGAAAGAGAACTTCACAGGCTTTTACCTCCATCATTCCGGCTGACCCTTTGTAATTACGGCAGCAGTCCTTCTGATGCTCTGCTTTCCATTTTTCAAATTTGTGAGGCTGATTTTTCAGTTGCCACTGTCCAGTAGTCTCACAGGTGTGACAGAAGGAAGACATAACATGCGTATCGATGACCATGCCAGTCAAGATGTCAATAACACTGCCAACACCTATCAGTGACTTATGACCTCTAGTTAGCCATGTTGCATCAATGACTTCTTTTTTTATTAATGGTACGATGCTGACTCTTAGCGTGTTCAGCTCGGACGATGCTGACGGAACGTTGAAATACTGTAGAGTGCATGGTATCCAAATGATCAAAAATTTGATCTGCATATTTATGAAATGTTTTCTGGTGCAGGCCAGGGAGATCTAGGTTCTCACAGAAGAGATTAAATGTATATGGGCCCATTCCAGACATGAGGGCACCAAGAACAGCAGATTTGTTGATTGCATGTCCACGAGGGCCGCGGCCTGCTGGTTCCCTCTCGGATGTGTACGTTCTAGAAATTGCTTTTTCACATGTGTGACACACAACTTCCAGGAAGAGAGAGAAACCTTTAGACTTGGTGTTGTCAGTTCTTGTTTGCAATGTGCTTTGCTTACACAAATTGCAACATACATTTTTAAGAAGGTTGTTGAAGAAAGAAATATCGACAATGGTTTTATACGTAGGTTTAGGCTGAGCGCAGACAGTATTATGAGATGCAACATTCTTGCTCGTGCTCAAGCTAATTTTTATATCAGATCGACATGGGCCAGGCACTACTGGATCTGCAATGTGAACCATGGGCCTATCGGCTACTGGGATGCAGAAATTCCACGTTGTTTGTGTAGGCCTATCAGTTTGTGTATTATTCACCGCTAATTCTGTCTTACCTTACCACTAGTAGAAATCACATACTGTCGACGCAACCTGGCAGCAGATATTTGCTTTGATCTCTTACTTATTCTTCTCATTTTGAAGTAATAGAACACAATTCACTGAAATTTAAACAAGAAAAATGTCGAACTTGCAGCAAACAATAATTGTTGACGGGCGGAAATGGCTGTTGCTTCTTCCACATTTGCGCACGCAGCCAAAATGTTGTTATGACCAATCAAAACAGTTGTTTACGATTGTGTCTTCAATGAGTCGGGAATGAGGGAATGAGGTCACCACGTGACAACTCCTTATAAGGCAATTAGCGTAAAATTACGGAAATTTTCAAACACAATTCACTCAGAGCTATAAGAAAAAATAGTTTCGAATTTGCGATATTACGACAGACAATGAAATTCCCTGTGTATCGATATAAAATAATCCCCGATATGGACAGGGTAACTAAGGTATTATTGAGCGACAAATCATGCATTTTCGGCACAAATTTGCAAATCATAGCTGGGGGTGGGTACAGAAAATATGCTTTTTGATACATCAAATGCATTTTTTATGTTATAAAACCTAGCTCATTCGATTCCTCGATGATTATTTAATAAAATAAGCTCAAAAGTAAAAAATCTATATTTTGTACGTAAAATCGAGTTTTCTCTACCGTGGACTACCTTAACACCATACACTACTTTGCCTGAGGTGACTCTTTCCACTCCTATTCTATTTCTCCGTCGATCGCCGTTTTGCTTTAATAAAAAAAATTTTTATGAATTAATTTGTTATTTCTTAAGTTTTGATTTAAGTATTAATTTATTTTCAACCCATTTTGTCCTCTTGTATCTCTAGTACTCATTACTATTACGTTTGGGTAGTTTCTTGTTCATTTTAGTTTCTTAGCTTCTTAGTATCGACTGTTTACATCCGGAAATGGCAGCCATTTCATTTGCTTGTGGCACGTTCTCTCTTCGACAGGCATGCTAAGTTTTAGCCGCCTTTAGGGAAGTACCCAGTTTTTATATTAATTTTTATTTAGATACTTATGTGTCCTATTTAGCCCTCACTTTCTTTCCTTTCCCTGTCGAACGCCTTGTCGCCGCAACGTTGGCTATCTTCTTTGTCTTTTGTCTCCATAAGACGAATAACCTTTTTTTATATCCATCCATTACACTTTTATGGTATCGTGCATATACGCGCGCGCGCGCACACACACACACTTCAGGCGTTCACCAGGCCTGAAAGAGATCAGCTCAGCTGCCATCTTCGCATCCAACATTTTCTGTTTCTTGTCTTACACTCTAATACTCTTTTCTGTCAATCTCTTGATATTTATCTTCCCACTTATAGCGCTGTCTTCCATTGGCACGTTTGCCTTCAACTCTTCCTTCCTGTATAGTTTTCAGCAAAGTGTTATCTATTTTTGTATTCTTCTTCTTCTTCTTAGATCCTTAACCACCGACCGTCAAAGAAGTCAGTGGCCATCACGCCTAGTGGCGTCTTGTAGGGCAACAACAAATTGATTCCACTTTGCTCGATCGGTGGCCATCCTTCGTACAGTGCCCCAACTCTGGTTCATTCTTTGCATCTCAGCCTCCACAGTCCTCCGCCAGGTTGTTTTTGGTCGGCCTCTCTTTCGTTTTCCTTCAGGGGTCCAAAGCATAGCTGTTCTTGTGATGGCATCGGGGTCTCTTCTGAGGACATGGCCAACCCAGCTCCAGCGTCTGCCAGCTATGATGGTGTGCCTGTCCTCTTGCTTGCTCCGAGTAAGCAGATCTTAGTTGGTGATGGTATTCGACCAAAAGGTGCGAAGAATTTTTCTTAGGCATGTTGTGTGAAAAGAGGACAATTTCGACATTTCCTTCTCTGTAACTCTCCAGCATTCCGCACCATAGAGAAGCGCAGAGAGCACACAGCTCTGATATAATTTAAATTTTGTGCTTGTGCTGTATTGAGAGGAAACCCAGATGTTGTTTAGGCTAAAAAAAGGCTGTTCTTGCTTTATTCATTCTGATGTTGATGTCTTTGCCTGCCCCACCGTCTGGTGTTACTATGCATCCTAGGTATGTGAAGGTGTCTGTCTGTACCAGTTGCTGATTCCTTACTGATATGGGTTCAGGGTTGCTCACATTGAGCGTCATGACCTCTGACTTCTTTAAATTGATGTTCAAGCCCACCTGCTGGCTATACTTATTAAGCCTATCCGTTTTTTCCTGGATGTGTTGATGTGAATGTGCTAGTAGTGCAATGTCATCTGCATATTCCAGATCTTCCAATGTAGAAAATGTAGTCCATCTTATTCCTCTTGGACTGCCCTCTGTTGTCTGGCGCATCACCCAGTCTATGACTGTTAAAAATAGAGTTGTTAAGGGGCATCCCTGTCGTACTCCTGTCTTCACCTCAAAGGTTAGATTGCTCTGCCCAACACTACATGTAAAGTTGGCATAGAGGCTTTTTATGATTGACACTATGCAGCTTGGAATGCCATAAGCCCTCAGTATTTTCCATAAACTGTCCCTATGTATGCTGTCAAAAGCCTTTTCAAAATCAACGAAATTAATGTACAGCTGTCTTTGCCATTCTGAGCACTGCTCTATAATGTTCCTGAGAGTGAATATATGATCCACACATCTTCTGTTCTTTCTAAATCCTGCTTGTTCTTTCCTCAGTTTGTAGTCTACTTCTTTTGAAATTCTCTGTATAATTATCCTGCCTAGTATTTTGCTGGGAACTGAGAGAAGAGTGATTCCTCTCCAATTATTGCAGTCTGCAAGATCTCCCTTCTTGGGCAATGTGACAATTATTCCTTTGTTCCACTCTGATGGTGTTGTCCCTGTTTTCCAGACTTGTGCAAATAGTGGTTCTAGTAGTTCTGCTGCTAGCTCAGGGTCTGTCTTAAATAGCTCTGCATTTAAGTTATCATGGCCAGGAGCTTTTCCGTTCTTTAACCCTTTGATTGCTGTGATGATTTCTTCTTTTCGTGGAGTGTCTGTATTTACATCTAGATCGTTTTCAGCCTCAGGAACATTAAATTGTGTCTCTGGTGGTTCCTTGTTCAGAGTTTCTCTGAAGTGCTCTGCCCATCTTGTTTCCTGTCCCTCTGCTGTCGTGATGAGATTTTCTTGCTTATCTGTTACTAATGTAATGTTGTTTGCACCTCGTTTTCCGCTGATGAATTTAGTTATTTTGTATACTGTGCTTTGTTCATTTCTCAGTGCTGCCTCTTCTGCCTGTCTTGCAAGATCGTCTAGGAAATTCCTTTTGTTGGCTCGGGTTTGGCGTTTATTTTCCTTGTCCATCTGACTATACTGTTCGCTATATAGCTGCTTTAACCTGGGGGACTTCGCTTCTGTTTTCTTTCTTTTCATTACCTTTCTCAGTATTATGGTGTTTAATGTTTCTGGTGTTATCCAGTCTTGCTTCTTCCTTTCCTGGAATCCCAAGCATGATTTGCTGCTTTCCTTATATATTGTTGAAATGGTGTTGAATTTCTGGTCTATATCATCGGTCAATGTCTTTTCCTGACTTTTGGCAAATTGATATCGTTCCTTTATGTCAGACGCAAAAGCTTTTCTGGTAAGGGGGTCCTTCAATTTGCTGATGTCAAACCTTTTCTGTGTAGTTACAGTTGGTCCAGCCCTTCTTAGTTTCACTTTCAGTTTTGCTACTACTAAATGGTGAAAAACCAGCACAGACTCTGCATTATGATTTTTATCTGAACAGCTGACGTAAGCCTCTTTCTTTGTGCGATTGTATCCCATACGTACCCTTCGTGTTATATTTAAAACAAGGATCACTTTTTTTTAAAATAATATTTTGTCTCGTTTTAGCACGGCGCATTCCATTCAACCCAGACACGCGGCTCATTGGTTATATTAGGGCGCATGTCTAAATATAAAAGACCTTGAGGACAGAGTTATTGCAAGGATTGCCTCTTTCATGTCATATGGTTCAAATGAATAATATGCACGTCCTGAAAATGCCAATGATGACAAATGAGATAAATGTAACAATTTGTCTTTTGTCTCCACAAGACGAATAACCTTTTTTTTATATCCATCCATTACACTTTTATGGTATCGTGTATACACGCGCGCGCGCACACACACACACTTCAGGCGTTCACCAGGCCTGAAAGAGATCAGTTCAGCTGCCATCTTCGCATCCAACAGCTTCTGTTTCTTGTCTTACACTCTGATACTCTTTTCTGTCAATCTCTTTATATTTATCTTCCCACTTATAGCGCTGTCTTCCATTGGCACTCTTCCTTCCTGTATAGTTTTTAGCAAAGTGTTATCTATTTTTATATGCCTTAAATATTTAAAAAATCTGAGAAATAATCAGTCCCAATTCTGTTCAACTGAGTGAGAAGTGTACTGTTACCGCGCGGGATAGATTCAGTGCAATTGTAAAAAAAAAGACAAAAAAAAAAAAAGAAGGAGGATATAGATCAGTGGGATGTGTTACACATATTCTATATATTGATGAAACTGATACTTAGTTTTAAAAAATGCATATAAGAAATGGATGACGCATGGCATGTTACGGTTGATGTACAGGGGAGAAAGAATAAGTAAAGAAAAGACCTTTCCTGCGATTAGGAACGTTCACAACCAGGAAATTGCTCACAGTTGCGTAATTGAATTTTGCTAAAAATAATAAAAGAGTTAAACTAGTAGCAAAATAAAAATAAAAAAGAATCAATTAATACATAGATAGATATGTTATACCAACCTTTTCAATGGATGTTCAGCATCGGTCACGGTCAAATGACTTTTGCCTCACTCTATATATTTAATCCAAACCTCACGGAGCCTCAGTTCTTTCTACACCATACGATAATGAAGAGTATATTCACATGGCGACTCTAACTTTTTACTTTGCGAGTTATTTGTTTGGGTGTTAGTATGCGTCGCATGTAGTAGAATGTAGTTTTATCCATTCATATTCTGATTTTGATTATCCCAGTTTCACATCTGTGGGGGAATCAGGAAATAATAATTGATAGCTCAGCGTATGACGAACAAAAACATGGCCGACAGTAGCTTGAGTAGGCTGCGCGGCACTTCTTGATACCTTCTGCACGTTCACCTCGTGGCCGTTGGGAGACATTTGCAAACGGACTGGGGGAATCGGGGTAGGAATCACCAGTATCAGTCCGTATTACAGTCGTCTCTCTTGATTGTTTTAGCATCTGGACTTTATTCCTTCGTCAGGAATTCAGTCACGCGCCATTCCCTTCTTTATTATTGTCTTTTACCAATGATCATTTAAAAAAGTGGTCGTTCTGAAAACGATGATTTCTTTGGTACTCTTTGTTGAAATTCTTTGCTAAATTCACAGATTGGGCGGAGGACCACTCTCAGTAACAACACCCCAAATAATAATTTAAAAAATGTTTACTAACTCTTTGTTTTGAACAAGCTTTGCTACGGACTGAAAGATCTACAGGCAATTCCGATTTGCGCGGGTCAGTATCACAAGAATGTGAATTTACGCGCTTGACTAATTTAGTCATGTTATTAGCTTGGGCAGTTCGAAAATCCTACTTTTGCGACTTTTGAAATTATCCCTTGAAACGGCGTGACGACGAGTTAACGGTTGCAGCTACATATATATATATATATATATACGGGAAAGCTAACCCGGTCCCAAAAAATGCCGTGCTGACGTCGGATGTGTCGGCCGAAAGGCGCAAATATCGCTGCTTCGCTGTAAACGGACACAACGCAACCAACGTCCTTTTCAGGACTGGGTTTGCCTTCCCTGTTTGATCCATACTCTCTCGGCCAGACTGCAGTGATGCAGTCTGTTTCCAGGACCACCACTTGGAAGTGGAGTAGGGTCTGGTCAGCTCTGGTTCGCTGGCCCTGATGCAAGCAGTCAAGCTATGAGTCGCTGACTGCATTCATCTCTTTTGCTGCGTCTTCGGTCCCCTTTGACAATACAACTTTCGAAGAAGCAAAGAGTTTTATCAGAACCAGACACAGAAACAAGTCGGATGCAGGACACACACAAAATGTAGCATATTACCAGCTCAGCAGAAGAGAAAAAGTTATAATCTTCAGATTCCGCGCGGGCCACAACAGATTGGGATATCATCTATTCAACAAGCCAAAGATAGGAACTACCGAATAGTGTAACTGTGGCACGTATGGTCGTCACCAAAACCATTTTCTATATGGTGATGCAAATAGCCTGAAGCTGACAACTGCTGTCTTTGGTTTGGATTGGTTTTTAAGGACCATGTTAATTGCACGCGGACAACGTTCTCCTCCCCAGTGCTTCGTTCTTACGGGTAGATTTTCCTAATGCCAAGGGCAGCAGCCACAGCCGATGAATTTTTAACATACGCAACTTGCACACGGGACTTCCTATTTTTTCGGCCTTATCCGAGAAGGCTGGCATCCGAACTCACTACCCAGGAGATCAGGGGGGAGTATGCCATTATTAGGTCCCACCGTTCTGAAAAAAATTCCTTAAAATATGCCCCCTGTACTGGGAACCGAACCCAGTACCTTTAAAATTAGAGGCGGGCGCCATACCTCTTAGCCATTCCGAACCCCTGTACTTTCTTTGAAAATATTCAAGTAGACGTCTTAGAGTGTATGAATAAGAAGACATTTGTAAAGCTCTCTGTTGTATGAAAGAATTAATTTCTTTTATTTTTCTCTTCTCCAGGTGCGGATTTATCAATATGCCCTCACGCTGAAACCTGCTGCACGCGGAGCATGGAGGAAAAACTGATATCATTGAGTAATAAAGAGCACACGAGACAATTGGATGATTCCTTTAAACTTCTAAAAAGTAATTTTGCATCGCGGACGAAAAAATTCGACGGTGAGTGCTTTTTTGTCAGCATGTGTGTTTGGTTGTTGGAAATTATATCCAAGAGTCTATAGTAATTTACTTTTTCTTATTAGTGCAGTACCTGACTGTTATTAGTGCAGTGCCTGACTGTTATTAGTGCAGTATCTGACTGTTATTAGCACCTGACTATTATTAGTACAGTATAATAATAATAATAAATTCTTTAAGCGCCAAACACGGCGCATAAGGCAGAAACCAGTGCTCTCCAGGTTGTTCGTTGTGACGCCACTCCTCTTAGCTCTTGCACATTGTTTAATCCCAACGTTCTTCCTTCTCTTATTATTGTTCTTCTGAGTGTTTCTTTTGGTCTTCCTTTTTTCCTCTTACCCTCAGGAACCCAAGTGAGTGCCTGCAATGGTATTCTGTTGTTTTGCATTCGTAGGACATGACCGATATATGACCATCGTCTTTTCCTTATATAGTTGGAGACATATTTCTGCCTAGAATCTTCTCTTATTTGTCGATTAGTCTTGAATTCTTTCCAACTGATATTCATGAGTTTTCTAAGACATTTGTTCTCGTATGTATTCAGCTTGTTCTCCAATGATTTTGTTATTTTCCAACTCTCACAGCCGTATGTTAACACTGAGATAACATTTGAATTAAACAGCTTGGTATGTATATTCAATGATCGTAATTTCCAAATGTTAGATAATCTATTGAAGGCGCTAGCTGCCAAAGTAATTCTAGTATGAATTTCTCTTGTTGTGTTACCATCCTGAGTCATTTTACTGCCTAAATAATTGAAACTTTCAACTTTCTGTATTTTTTTCCCGTTCAGGATTATATTAAAGGTCTCGTTAGAAAAGTTCATAACTTTAGTGTTAGAGACATTTATTTGGAGACCTATTTTAACCGAAAGATGACACAAATTATTTACTGCTTCTTGGGATTGTCTGGGTGTTGAACTTAAGAATGCTAAATCATCTGCGAAATCCAGGTCCCCAGGAATTTTCCATTTGTCCATTTTATACCTAATTGTTCATTGTGGGTATAGTTAGTACAGTACTTGACTATTATTAGTGTAGTCTTCTTCTTCTTCCGTCCTTAGCCAAAGACCGACCAAGCAGTCAGAGGCCATCACGCCTTGTGGCGTCTTCTGCTGCAGTACCTAACTATTATTAATGCTGTACCTACCGGCGGCGTGAGCGTCCGACTGGTTAAGCACTAAGAGTGCTTTCTTGTCGCGAAACAGTTATCGGGTAACGGGATCGAAATCTGGTAGCGTCACGCTCCAGTTTACCCAGCTGTAAATGGGCACCTGACTGTGCTCTTGAGTTAGGGAACGCAAAAGGCCTGACTTTACTCTTGAGTTAGGTAACGCAACAGGCCTGACTGGTTGTGAGTTAGGGAATGCAAAGGTAAAAGTCAGCGAAGAAAACTGGTCACCCTGACCTCATAAAACTGGAATTAAATATGGTGAAGTCCATTAACACTTTACTCCCCTACGGCAGTGTCTGCCTTTGGGACGACCTTTACCGACCTTCGTGCACCTTGTAGATCCCGGGGGTATCGGAAAAGACAAATATAGAATATGACTAGGACTACGACTCCACCTCCTTGGTGTTTAGTTTTACTTCTGACTCATTCCATTATAATCCTTAATAGTATTTTGGTCACGTGTTGTTTTGAAACTGTTTGATAGTCGTTTCATTCAATAGTTACTTGTTACTGTGGCATTGCTAGTAGTACTGTTTAAAGTACAGTATCAGTTATGCAACCGTGTTGTAGATACCGTCAAAGAGTTGTTGTTTTTTTTTGTTGCTACTTGTATTCCTGAAGCTTAAACACAGAGAACAACAAAAACAACAACCAGAAAGCTACAGACTTTCATAAATGGGATGCTTGCGTTGAATAGAAGGATTGAAATGGTGTTGAAGATTGCTAATGTGAAACTGATGACACGAATTAGACATAGCGGAACAAGAAACGTGAAGACGACGCTAGAGATGGATTGGACACACATTGCGGAAACATGTTCATTAGTCCTAGCTCTGGAATCCCCAGGGTAAGAGAGGTAGGGGACGACCAAAGAACAGAATGACCGCTGCCAACAACGTAACTTTTGTTGGAGTGTCAAGTTGGCCGTATGTATTGTCACATTCATTTCCGTAGCAAAGATGGCGCCGTTCAGATGACTATTAATTCGATTCCCCGGTAATCTATCACATCTGTTGCTTTTCTGTCTTCTAGTATTCTCCTTCCTGCTTACCTGCCACATACCTATTTTTTGTTTATTGTTTCGTCATCCCCACCACTTTAGCTCCCCACGGAGCATAGGTCTCCAGGGAACATGTACCGTGCCATTTGCTTCAGGTCTTTCCACGTCTTCCTCGTTATTTTCATTTCTACCAGTTATCTTCTCCTGATGTTTTTATGTCGGTATACCCCTGCTTCTTTATCTTCTTAAAAAAAAAAAAAAACGAAAAAAGGTCATGCGTCTTACTAAAACAACGGACAAAAAAAGGAAAACCGCCTGCCTACGGCTACAAGGCTTTCGTCAGGGGAAGTAAAGAAAGCTAGAGCTAAGTGAGAGACAGGAGAAAATAAATAAAATAAAATTATTACCCATTAGTGCGCCCCCCCACCCCCCGCTTGTCAGGGATCACGCGTTGAATACCCCAGAATGGCGACCGCATCCGGCTGGGGATCGCAGAACAAAGACCGCATTGTTTTGTTAGTTTTTTTGTGGCTTGAATTTTCTACAGGGGGTAGCCAGTCCCATACCCAGCCTTCCTTAACTGCCTCTTACGATATCCATGGTTGGTTGCAGTTTTACTATTCTTTGTTTTCCTTTCGGACCGCGATAGCACACGTTTAAAATTCCATTGTTTGTTTATTATTTAGTTTCAAATAATAGTCAAAATCCCGTTTATTGTTTATTATTTATTTCAAATAATAGTCGTCAAGTCTGGAGAATAAAAATTTGTCAGATGGAGCGACATATCTAAATCCTGTTTCCCAGATCTACGATCTTCCGGCCTGCTTATTAGCATTTCGGACAGGTATTATGGTCGTTTGTCTTGGCCCCCTTGTCCCGCTATCTTTCTCCTCTCATCAAATGGAAGACCAGTCAGAAGGGCTGCCCAGCGCGGAATATTTATTGTTCCACCTCGGTGTCGGGACGTTGTGTTTATTTGATGTATTAGGAGTATACAGGGATGTAAGGTCGCCCGAAAGTTGACCCCGATTGACCCTAGCCTTTCGAGCGGTCAGGGGGTTAGCCAAAGATTTAGACGCGGAAAGATAAGACATTTTTCGGATATTCAATACCGTGATCTGTCATCTGCTAATTTCTTACTTATCTTTCAGAACGACATTGTGTAGTCACGTTTAGGTTCTTGTTTAGCAAAATTCATGTTGTTGTAAATAAGGGGTTCTTAACCTGTGATCCACAGGGAGTCCAAAAATGGATTCGAGGGGTCCGCTACATAACCTAAAAATTAAAATTTGAATTTTTTTCTTAACCACGATTTATTTATTCGGAAAATGTCATAGATGTTTGAATTTAAAGTATTACATATATTTTATGTATCTTATGGCTATATGTAAGCTTAACAGCTTTTTGTGTTTTGTTTTTGTAATAAAATGTATTATTTTGTAAGAGAAAAATTGTAATTATCCATCTATGCACATTTTGTTTCTACGAAGGCTCCGTAGCCAACGGGCATTCAAAGGGGTATAGGGCACAAGAAAAGTTAAGAGCCCCTGTTTTAAATGTTGAGATCGCGTAATGCAAAGCATAGCTGTAAGAACCGAAAGCAGCTTTGTACTTAACAAGTAATCCATTCCAGTCGCGTGATTTTTGTTGTTGTCCAGGGTGATTGAAAAGTCACGCCCTGTGTTTAAACTGTTATTTCTTCACATCTCTCCAACTAATTTGAAGAGTAACTGTGGCACCGATATAATGTCTACTGATGATCTACTTCAAAGGTGCCCAACATGAGGAACAGAGACAGCGCATATGGCTATCACCAGTACCATTGCTAGAAAAGTTCTACGGAGATGTCAACAGCCTCAAACTGACCACTGCTTTCTTTGAACATATTGAAGTTGACGTCTGCGTGTGAACGAAGAAGAAGAAGAATGCTATTTTATTACATGAAATGGCGTCATATTAATATTATAACCCACACTTGAGATCCGGCATGTTCATCACGTGACTTCAGAACGAGCAGCAAATTTATCTGCCTATTGTAACGTTCGTTTATTGGCCAGTTTAGACTTATTTATTTTACTTATTTATTGTTTTGCTTCTGGAAAAGGTGGCCGGGTTCGAATCACTGTACCGACTCGCTCAAGTCTACCCAGCTGTAAATGGGTACCTGACTTTGAGTTAGAGAAAGTAAAGGCAGCGAGGAAGGAAACTGGTCACCCCACCTCTCTATTATAATAGTGAAGTCTCTAACACTTTACTCCCCATACGGCAGTATCATTTATGGGACAGCCTTTACTTTTTTTTTTTTTTTTTTTTAACTTCTGGAAAACAGAAATAAAAAATAAGACTTAATAGTCAAATGGCGGCCGTTGCTTGTTTTAACTTAAAATTTCATGAATAAACAATGGTTACTCGCACCGATATAACAATTTAAAAATAGGGAGTGAGTTTTCAAGCATCCTGTAAATAAGCGGTGCTCACATCCTGCCAACTCGGAGCCACCAAGAGGACATGCGCACCATCATAGCGGGTAGACGCTGGAATTCGGTTGGTCACATCCTTAGAAGAGACCCTGACACAATCACCAGAACTGCCATGTTGTGGACCCGAGAAGGAAAGTGAAAGCAAGAACGGTCAAAAGCCACCTGGCGGAGGACTGTGGAGGCAGAGATGTTGAGCATGAACCAGAGCTGGGGCATCACACGAAGGACGGCTGCCGACCGAGTTAGGTGGAGACAGTTTGTTGCTGCCCTACAAGACGCCACCAGGCGTGATGGTCATTGATTGCTTTGTCAGTCAGCGGCCAAGGATCAAAAAAAAAGAAGAAAAAAACATCTCGTAGTTGTGCTATTCATAGTGAATCCGAGCATGAGTTTTTGAGCTAGTTATATTTATAATTATTTACGTGTTTGTTGATGTTGTTGCGTGCGCCCTGTGTAGTTCCCGGGTGGTCTCTGAAGAAACAAGAAAGAATAGGACTACTGTACACTTAGGCAAGTCTTACACTTAGGCAAGTCTTACACTTAGGCAAGTCTTACACTTAGGCAAGTCTTACACTTAGGCAAGTCGTACACTTAGGCAAGTCGTACACTTAGGCAAGTCGTACACTTAGGCAAGTCGTACACTTAGGCAAGTCGTACACTTAGGCAAGTCGTACACTTAGGCAAGTCGTACACTTAGGCAAGTCGTACACTTAGGCAAGTCGTACACTTAGGCAAGTCGTACACTTAGGCAAGTCGTACACTTAGGCAAGTCTTACACTTAGGCGAGTCGTACACTTAGGCAAGTCTTACACTTAGGCAAGTCGTACACTTAGGCAAGTCGTACACTTAGGCAAGTCTTACACTTAGGCGAGTCGTACACTTAGGCGAGTCGTACACTTAGGCAAGTCGTACACTTAGGCAAGTCGTACACTTAGGCAAGTCGTACACTTAGGCAAGTCATACACTTAGGCAAGTCGTACACTTAGGCAAGTCATACACTTAGGCAAGTCGTACACTTAGGCAAGTCGTACACTTAGGCAAGTCTTACACTTAGGCAAGTCTTACACTTAGGCAAGTCGTACACTTAGGCAAGTCGTACACTTAGGCAAGTTGTACACTTAGGCAAGTCGTACGCAAATTCGTGGAGTGTAGTCGGAGTAAACTCGAAAGCAAGAGTGTATCTGGCTTTCTCATGGACGAGAATAAGGAATCAATCGTTCGTGTATAGAATTCATTGAAAAGTATATTAAAATGTTTTAAGACCTCATTATAGTGACCCCTAAAAAAATCTGCATTAGCATTGTTTACGAAGACATTACGGCGAAATACAAAGAGATGGGCAAGGAAGAGTTGATTTGGTGAGTTATCTTACTCTATAGAATATCCAGGAAAGAAATTGGAGCTGATGGCTCCAACTGAAGACGTTTTGGAGTGTCAGAATAGCCAAAGGATAAGCCTAGAGCTACAGTGCCAAAGATTCTTCAACCTAGTATTTGCTGCAGAAGAACGACACGCTCAGCAGCCCGTAGTTAAACAATAACAAATACAACTCTATAATTTGCAAAAGGAGAAGAGACGAAGACCTAGCAGCAATCCAGACATCTCTAGGTGTCAGAAAATGCCACTGCGTCTTCCTTAGTTGAAATCTGAAGGAGAAAACATTCGATACGTTAGAATTCCGAGATCTGGTTTCTCCCAGCTAGCACCATTATCCCTAGTCTAGACAGCCTGTGCTGTCTTGTTTATGGACATCCTGTAAATCCGAGCTGCTGACTACATTATGATTGCCACATGGGCCTGCTCATTCTATTGCTAGTGATGGCAGCAGGGATTTTTTTTTTTTTTTTAGAACTGTGACAACGAAGCAGGCTAAGCAAAATTCTTTCATGAGGTTAGAAATTTAAATCCAGCAAGCTGGAATCTAACCGTTATTACTTCTACTATTATTTGCCTTTCGTTCATGTATTGGTACGTTTCACGCCGTCTAGCTCCAGTATATGATCTTTCATCGCGGTTTCATTGCTTCGCTAAATGTTTTATCACTCTTGGCAAAACTGGAGCAGCGAGTCCAACATGCGTAGAACGAAGGAGATATTACTGGCTTGTATTGCTACGCCAGGTCGGAGGAAAGCCGTGAAGATGTAACGGTTCTGCTTTATAGATGGGAATGGGTTTTTTAAATTTTTTTTATTGCTGGTGTAGATGTGTTAGCTTTGGCGATGGCGCGTGACGGCTGTGTGAAATTTTGAAATTCGTGTTAAAAATACATTAGTTCTGAAAATGTGCGAGGATTGGGTTTCTGTATTATTTCTCCGTATGTCCTGATATCGACATATGCATCGATTTTTGTGTATGGTATTTTACTGTTCGCGTTCTTTTTAACTTTTCGTGTTCTTTTACTCTTCGTGTTACTTTTCGTGTTCGTTTTTATTTTTCGTATTATTCTCTTTATGCTATTCCGGTTGTTCGTTGCGTTTTCGTCTTCTCATCCACCTTTTGCCACTCATTTTTATTTTTCTTATTTTTCCTGACCTTTATAGTTCAGGTCTGTAATTATATATTCTTCCTCTACTTCTTCTTCAAGTACCATGCCTTCCTGGATATTCAATCATGTCTCAGACAAACAAAACACATAAAGGGAAGTGACATAGATATGGTTTCCGGCCTCGAACACTGTCTTTGAAAAACAAAAACAAACAAAACACAAGAAGGGAATTAGATATATATATATATATATGTGTTTTCAGGCATCGAACACTGTCTTTGAAAGACCAAACCAGACAAAACACACGAAGGGAGTTAGACACAGATATGTGTTCAGGCCTCGAACATTGTCTTTGAAAGACCAAAACACACGAAGGGAGTTAGACATAGATATTTATGTGTTCAGGCATCGAACACTGTCTTTGAAAGACCAAACCAGACAAAACACACGAAGGGAGTTAGACATAGATATGGAGGGGACATAGAAGACAGTAAAGACCTTGAACGAATACCACAGATTCGGAATGTTTGGCGTGTATTTGTTGAAGGCGTGTCTTCCACATGGAGCTGAAAGGTTATGAAGAGCATGATCTTTGCCCTAATCTTCAGGACGACGTTACGCCCCTGAACCCGCTGATTGATTAAAATGAGCTTCGGTCAGATGCACACTCCGAGCTATAGCTTTATTTATTATAGCCGGATTGGGGAGTTCTCGAGTGAGGCACGCGAAGCATTAAATCTAGGGATCAATGTAAAAGGATAGGCCTTTCTCCAGAATGATGAATAATTACAAGGGCAAATTAAAAAAAAAAAAACGTTTGTTGAGTTATGAAAAAATGTTCTCCAGGCCAGCAGTCTAAATTAAAAGCGCCTTATTCTCATTCGAATTAAATGGTATTATTTAAAGAAACTATGGAAACCAGCGGTGCAAAGCTATCCACATGTTTATTTAAATGTTATGTCGATCTGCTAGACACAAGTATTTCGGTTGCTAAGAGAAAAGTTTTGTAGGTAATTGAGTCCATGAATGTCCGGGTTATTTCAGGGTCCTGCATTCCAGTGAGTGTCTGATTGGTTAAGCGGTTAATGCGCTTGTGTCTCTCGCGGAAATGTTTATCGGGTTCCGGGATGGAAACATTGTAGCGTCATGCTTTAGTCCAGGGGCTCTAAACCTTTTTTTTTTTTGCTCATGGCCCCCCCCCCCCCCCCTTCTGAGCCTCATTTACCTCTGTGGCCCCCCCCCTTCCCCCCTCATAGTTGCTGTTGGAAAAAGGTACTTTACCCTTCTGTCACCCTCTAGACATGTGGGGGGGGGGGGGAATATAACCCACGTTGAGAACAACTGCTTTAGTCTACCCAGCTGTAAATGAGTACCTGACTCTGCTCTTGGGTTAGGGAAGGCAGGAGCAGCGAGGAAAGAAACTAGTCACCTCACCTCATTAAAAAGCTGGATCTAGTATAGTGAAGTCTCTAACACTTCATTCACATGCAGCAGCATCTGTTATGGGACTAGCTTACCATATTCCGTAGTTACGTATAATGGCGTGAGAGTGACCGCCGCAAATGATGCACCTTTATTTGTTGTTGAGATTCTAACTTCGATTTGTATCCTTTCTTGATTCACGCTAATAGTCTCTGGTTCAATTCCCGGTGAGCCTACCACTTCTGTTACCTCTCTGATGTCTAGTGTCCTAACTCTTTCTGTCTTCCTGATACCTGCTATTTTCCTATATTCCTTTATTATTTACTACTCATATACCCGAGCTTTCCCTCTTTTCTGTAATTATAATTGAGAGGGCTAAAATAAAACACATAATACTGCTTCGATTTCTTGTGGTCGGATCTACTGCTGGGTTAATCACAGATTACTCACAGTCGTAGGTCTTGTGAACTCCTGCGAATAAGAACGGATAAATTCGCCATTGATTCCGGAGCGGAGACATACAGTAATAACATTCAGATAATTCAGAGGAATGAATTCTGCCAGGCGAAGATCAACTTCTTGAGATGTTTTGGGTTTGAATCTGTAGGTAAGGCCTGCTTCTTCTTGTCTATTTCAATCATCAGGGTAAGATCACACGCGAAAAGGGAATGCATCAGCAAAAGTCACTATTTAAAAAAATAAAAATAAAGTTTTGCCTCGTTTTGGCGAGGCGCGTCCCGTTCAACCTAGTCGGTTATATTAGGGCACATATCCAATCTCAAAAGACCCTTAGGTCTGAGAATTTTTGTACCGTAAGTTAGCTTAGACAGTACACATGGCACATCTGTGAAAACTTCACCTAGCTGTGACGTTTATCGACAGGAAAGGACTTTAAAAAAAAAAAAAAAAAAAACCCAAAAAATTGAAACTGATCTTGATTTGGAAATTAGGCCAGAGTTAAGATACTCTCTGGCCAATGCCTGTTCATTCATTTTTGTTTGAAACCGATCTCTTGAACCAAATTGTCCGGTTTTTAATGTTTTTAAAATTTATTATTATGTTCTTTCTTTCGTAACAGTCGGGGTTATTTCTTACGTAATGACAGTTCATATTCAGTTTTCAGGCTCAACCCAGGAACTTGTAAACCTGAGAGCAACTTACGTTGATGTTAATTTTGACGAGTGATGTAGTTGATCCTGTTGCGTTAATAACTTCTGTGTGGCAGTTGTAAATGGTAGAGTATTTCCTTTTCTATAACTTCATTCGTAAATGCTATAGAACACCAGCAGCGACAATGCTTATTAAGAAAAAATTCATCTCACATCATATTTATTTCGCAGATCACAGTCTGACGCATATTAAGTCCCAAGCATGGATTACACATATTCATAATGATAGAAGTATGTACGTCAAAATATGAGGCTCCTTGGTTTCAATGGAATATCTATACGTAGATTAAATGAAACCTGTTGCTTGGTTTCTTCTTCTTGGATCCTTAGACCCCGACTAACAAAGCAGTCACTGGCCATCACGCCTAGTGGCGTTTGTAAGGCAGCAACAAACTCTCCCCATTTTGCTCGATCGGTGGTCATCCTTCGTGCCGTGCCCCAACTCTGCTTTGCATCTCAGCCTCCACTGTTTTCCGCCGGGTTGTCTTTGGTCTGCCTGTCATTCGCCTTCCTTCTGGGGTCCATAGCATAGCAGTTCTGGTGTCAGGGTCCCTTCTGAGGACATGGCCAACTCAGTTCCAGCGTCTGCCTGCTATGATGGTATGCATGCTTTTTTGACTGCAGTTTCAGTAGAATATAGCTATACTCAGATCTTCTTACACTTCACATCAGGTGTATTATAATACTGGTTATTTAAAACCCGATACAGGAAAATATATGTTTCACTACTTAAAGTTGCTACAGTAACAGAACAAGGTCATCATCATCATCATCATCATCATCATCATCATCATCATCATCATCATCATCATCAAGTACAATGCCTAGTGGCGTAGGCAACGATGTATCTCCACAACTTCCTGTCTCCAGTACACTTTATCAATTCTGTTGTTGACCTCCTTCCATGCCGTGATGTCAGACTGCCCAGTATTTGCTCTCTTTGTCTTCCTCTGTCTCTTTTTCCTTCAATTTTACCTGTGGTTACGATATACTCCAGCTTTCCTCTTCTCATAACATCCCCCCATAAAGTGGATTGCTTCTTTCTAACTTGTAAAAAAAAGTTTCCTTTGCGCATTGGCCTCTTTCAGGACATCATCATTACTCTTTTTGGCTGCCCATGGTATTTTTAACATTCTTCTGTAAAACCACATCTCTGTGGACTCTAGTGCTTTCCCTAGTTGTTTACTAACTGTCCATCACATTCACTCCCATACGTCAGGATTGGTTCTATATATTACTGAAAAACTCTTGTTCACTGAAGAACACGGTCATTGGAGTCATAAACACTGAATATAAGTCCTTCGTGGATTTAACACATCCCCCACTTACTGCATTATACAGAGTGAATGCTACGATGTTATCGCTACCACTTGTGACTGCATGAAACAATCCTAACTTCTCCCAATATTCGTCTGTTCTCTACAACAATCAACGTTAAAAAGTAATACAGTGACTCCCTAGCTGATTGTGTTTTACCCGGGCATTCACCTCCTACTCAACCCCATTCTACTCCTACAATTATCCTAACCAAGAAGAGTTTAGAGACGTATCTTTTGTTTTTATTCTTGTTATTTCTCATCGAATTTAAGTTGTCTTGGAACAATGTCTGGTCACTAACCCCTCGTTAATTTCCTTTCCTGCGTGTTTTCTTGTGAATTTTTACTTCCTTTATACATATAAATTTACTGAGTCTGATACATCTTATAGCGACCAGCAACGTTCCTCTGTATAATGTGACCTACTCAAGTCAATTTCAAGCGTCTGTTGGTTAAGTTTTAAATTTCTTTGTCTTTGTTCGCAATCAGGAAATGTCACGTCTTTTGTCCATCAAAAAACACCCCTGTAATTCCTACACGGGAAAAATTCTCTTGTTAAGAAAAGAAAGTTCATCAGGTCTTTTATCTGGTTCTATTATACTGAGTCATCGTTCAAGGTTCATTGTCCTAGATATAGCGACTGCTCCCTGTCACACTATCTTTCTTTAAATTGTGATGTACAGTGTATATGTATTTAGATTAGTACCCACTTTCTGCTCTGTTCCTGTTTTCTTGAGCATCGAGTGGTAAGGAGGGTGTGTCGCTTGCTTGTGGAGGCAAAGTTACTGTAGCGAAAGGTTTTTAATGAGTGTAGTTGTCAGTACTAGTTACTGATAGAACATAAAAAATTATGTCTGAAAAGAATATAGCCCCAGTGTCAGGGAAGAGCACTGGTATCACAAGATAGTCACGACTGTGATGGTCTCTACTTCATATAGTAATCAGATTAAAGTTAGAGCCTAAGATGCCATCTTTGCTAGTAACTAACCTATGATAATCAACAATTCAGTAAAACTCAAAATGCAACAATATAAAATTGATAAGTCAGAGAAATACAATTACTAAATCATTTATTATGTACATCTATCTTTTTTTTTTTCTTGTGCAAAATTATGAATGATGAAACTGATGAAAATTGAATGAATAAAGATTAATTTCACAAATTCAATAGTTGAGTTTCAATTATTAACTAGACAAAAGTCCTGTTCTGGAATCTTGGAAATAGAACAGAAAATTCATCTAACTTTTCCTTTATAACTAAATTGCCTCTTGTTTTGCCTATTATCTTAGAACAATTTGTTCATCATGGCATAAATAGTTATAAACATTCTAAAATAATATATGAATAAGATCTAATACATTTTATACCAAATCATGGGACCCAAAGATGCAGCAATAGTGAATGCAGTCAGCGACCCATAGCTTGACTGCTTGCATCAGGACCAGCGAACCAGAGCTGGTCAAGACCGTACTCCACCTCCACGTGGTGGTCCTGGAAACAGTCTGCATCAGTGCAGTCTGGCTGAGCGAGTACGGATCGAAATGGGAAGGCAAACCCGGTCCCTAAAAAATGCCGTGCTGAAGTCGGATGTGTCGACCGAAAGGTGCAGATATCACAGCTTAGGCGTAAACCGACACAACACAACCACCGTCCTTTTCAGGGCGAACGAGGAAGAAGGAAGAAGATACCAAATCATGATGCTACCTTCGCCTTTCACATTCTGGAGTGCCAAGTCCATTATTCCAGTATAATAACTTTTAATTGACCACTCCTAATAACATTCATGATAATCGTTGGTATGCATCGAACTCCTTTATACATCCCACAACTTAATTTCAGTTCAGTCCTCAGGTCTGAGGCTGATACATAATTCTATTATAATAATCTGCAATAAAACAATTTATTTACTCATAAATTTACATACCCTCTACTCAGTTTGGTGGGGTAGAGCTGCACGGCATACAGATAGTTATAGCCCTGGCCAGCGTCTCCTTCATACAGTCTATCTGTCTTATGTTGTGTGTGTAAAGTTTGAAAATAATAGTTATAAAAAAAAAAAATAAAGTTTTGCCTCGTTCTGGCGAGGCGCGTCCCGTTCAACCTAGTCGGTTATATTAGGGCGCATGTCCAAACATAAACGATCCTTAGGTCTGAAATTTGCCTTTTCATATTGCGAGCGCGGCTGTATCGGAGGGCACTACGACGTCACAGTTTCTCAGACTGTTCAGTCTTGAGTTTTTGTGTGCAGACTAGAGCGAGTTGTGTAAGTTTGGTCCAGAAAAAATACATGTTTTTCTCAACCCTGGAATCTATTAACTTCATCTATATATCCTTTTACTGGGACGATCCTTAGCTTCCTTTGCATCGCTGGTTTTCTTTAATTAGTTTTGTCTACGATTTGTAGCAATTTTTGGAAGACCATTTTCACAATAACTTTTAACATGCTGGCCTACTTTACCTCGAATATCTTAATATAAGACACACAGCCACTATTCCTTTTGCGTATAACTGCATGGTCTTCTTCTCCTTAAAAAACAATATATTCCAGTTCTTTCCTTCACTCCATTAGTTTGTAATTCACATAAATCCATGGTACCATTAACACAAAATTCCTTCTGCCCTACGCCATTTGCAAATCGTTCGCGACACCCACAAGAGAGTGCGTTGATTTGATTGGACGATACTTTTCCTTATACAATGAATGGTAAGGCATTGTTTCATCATGCTACAGTTACCATGTCCGAAAACAGGTAGCGTCATTCTCCGGTCCAACCAGCTGTAATTAGGTGCCTGATTCTGCTTTTGAGTTAGGGTAGGCAAAGGCAGCGAGAAAAGGAACTGGTCACCCCGCTTCTTTAAGCTGAGGCGTAGTGTAGGTGGAGTCACTCCCCTACGGCAGCAGCTATTAAGTGACTACCTTTACTTTTATTCTTACCTGTTTTCCTAAATCTAGTCCCCGATGAAGAAATCGGGGTCGTAACGTGTTTTATTCTGTATCAAACCTCACTTCATGGTTCATCCATTCATCACTGTGACGTATAATGGAAATATGGCCTACAGTATCTGACAGCCTTTGTTTTCCCGTTAGCGTCCTAAGATTCGCTAACAAAGTCACGCATTTCTCTGCCTGTCTGACTCACCTTTTAATCCACGCCTCTTTTTACTTGACCATAACAAACGAGTTTGTTTACCAACTTTCGCAACCTGTCATTCATAGCAGGGGAGCGAATTACGTTTGTTTACCTGAGTTTCTCACGCAAGCTGATCTGTCAATCATCGGATAACAGACAGATGCACGTGGGGTAACACCGGCTTCGTCTGAAATGGACGCACGGGCGAAATAATTCCCCGTGTACCCTTTTGATAATCGTACTCAGGGGGGAGGAAATTCTTTGATCTCCAGAAACGGGGGAAATCTCGTCATTCCCGTTACACGGTTCCAAGTCTCTGCAACGCCGACAGAGCGACCGTGGAAAACCTTTTCATCTGGGAAATTTAGGTTTCGGATTTCTGCTATGCACAAGAAGCGTGAAAAGTAATATCCTCTAGAGATCATAATACCATGATGTATATAAACGATGGCTTCCTAAACTCGAGATCAGTTGTCGCTCAGAATTTTGGATAATCTGAGCACGTTATTCTAGAACCACTGTGGAAGTTGTATTAATAGCATTTCGTGGGGATTGTTTCACTTCTGATTTGTGGTAATAGAAATTAGCATTTTCGTGATTTAATGGGTTAAATTTGCCATTATAATTCCCTTGGATTTGCTAGCGTTAAAACTAGTGAATTAAATAACGCGTAGCTATTTTTATTCCAGATGTTTCAGTTGTAATGCTAATTTTAATCACCCGCTTCTCGCACAAGAAGAAACGGTTTAGTTGACTGGGTAAGTGCTAGGGCGACTATAGTGATCGAACAGGATTCACGTTTATTTCATTTTGTGTTTTATAGTAAGTGACTATTGTTTATATCTTATGATTAAACTAACCGTCGCCGTCAATAAAATCACTGTTAACGACAGACGATATTTGTAAGTGCGCGTAATGGCAATTAAACAATAGGTGACATTGTGAGCTGATCGTTAACGTGCGCGCAGAGGGGCGGGAAGGTGCATACCTTTTTCCGATCTGAAAAGTGCCGCGCAGGGGAAAAGCTGACCGTATAGTTGCAAATAAAGACACCGTGTGCCTTCTAACTTTAATCAGAACTGACGGAGAGGATAAGAGATCGTCTCGTCCCCTTTCGTGTGTATATATGCAGAGACATATAAAAGTAGCATTTTTCATGATGTTTCTCTAGTTTTAGCAGACCTGGTCACAGAGTGGCTAGCGGTCTTTTTCTCTTTTTATTGTGGTCCTTGGCTTCATTTATCGATTGCTGAATGGTGTCGTCTTCTTGGCTTACTCGTCCCCAAGTTCATATGTGAACAGGAGTGGCCAGAGAGGCACATAAACATTTTTCTAAAGTAAAAAGTTAACTGGACTTACAAATACCCAGATATTCATTTTAATTTTTATCAGCCCACTGTGGCGTAATGAAAGTAACATTAACATCTGACTTTTGACAGTCGTATTCTCGGATTTATCCAGCAAGTTACGCTGTTTCAAAATCGGTACTTACACCAGAGCCAGCCGATAGGATTTATCATCATCATCATAAGTAACATTTTTTTAGCAACTAGCTGTTGCCAAATACTGGAAATATTTCCCTTTTCTTTGCTGTGAACACAAGATCTCGATTTTTTTTCTACATTAACTATTCGAGGTGACATTATTGATCCAGGAGTACACCACCAAAACTGGCGTCCACCTTATTAATTTATTGTCAAGGCTGGACTGGGGCCAAATTTGGCACTGAACACTGACATTATCTATATCGATAAATATATTCAGGATACCTGTACATCCACGGAGATATCATCAAGATTAGGTAAGGAGCGAGAGCGTGGCCACGTATGACAGAGAGAGAGAGATTGAATATTTTTCTTGTTACGGTAACTTGTACCAAACTGGTTATTCTGCTTTTAAAATTGCTTACTTTACTGAGTAGCACTTATTAGGAACTTTGTTTACCTTATTGTCTATGCTATAACATTGTGCTAACCTTTGACCTTTGGGGTTTATTAACTTGTTGGGTTCTTTTTTTCTCAATAAGGGGAGGGCACATGTATTCTGTTGATTTTCTATGCATGTAATTCGGATTTGTATTTGATTCTTCCTTAGATATTTGATGTTGTAAAGTTTAATGATAATAAACAACAAAAGAACTTAACTTTATGTGTTGGTCAGACCCATGCCCAATTAACCATAGTTTTTCACGTTTGTGTGTCTTGTAGTCACATAGTTGTGTGTGTGGGTATAGTTGAACTTATGTTTTCATATAGGGAGCTAAAGATTGTCTTATACTAAATTATAGTCGTATAGATAGGCTGGACTTAGAGGAACTACTCATTCCAGAGACATATCTTTTCCTTAAACTATTCACTCGTGAAATCTATTTCTTACACCTTTATTCTCACGTATTTACCACTATCAACTCTGCTCAGACGGGACCATAAATATATTTCAAACCTATCTAAAATTTACGACAATCACACTTCAGCTCCCCAAGGAACATAGACGAAACTTCAGCAAACTTATGCCAAGTCTTAGACTCACTAATTAAATTATCAGAACTAAATACAGAAACAAATCCAGGCTACACACAAAATGATGCATATTACCAGCTCAGCAGAAAAGAATAAGTGATAGTCTTCTGACTCCGCTCGGGCCATGACAGATTGGGATACTCTCCATTCAGCAAGCTAAAAGATAGGAACTGCCGATGAGTGTAAATGTGGAATTGATAAAATGACTGCTGAACATCTGCTTTAGAGATGTCCAACATATGAGGAACATAGAAAGCACATATGCCTGCCACCAGTACCATTTTAGGAAAAACTCTATGGAGATGCAAAAAGCCTGAAGCTGGCCACTGCTGTCTTTAACAATATTCGAGTTGACGTCTGAGAGTGTATGAAGAAGAAGACGACTCACTAATTGCATTTTTTGTTTTCATTCACCTCACAAAAAATCTCTTAAAAGCCACAATTTACTGGTTTCAGCTCGGCTGCGACACAGTCTGTCCACCAAGCGCCTATTCTTTCATGTTGATCTAAAGCTTAAATCTCCCCTGGTAGTTCGTAATAATTGAGTCGTATGTGAGATGGAATCTGTCTGGCCAATTTCTACTCTTTCATCCGCTTAAGAACGCGAAGTTTGGCGAAGGAAAAGCCATCGGCACTTTAAGGGTTAACTGTAGCAGTGTCTCTCGCAGCACCTGTTATCGATTGTGCATTACTTCGTGATATTGAATCCAAGGGTGGTCATTTTCAATTAACCCTGTCGTTGAGTACGACGTTTCTGAATGTCGGTTATTACTACTTGTCAAGCTAGTAATTGCGACTAGCCAGAGTCGTATATAGCTTTTGCATATTCCTGTTTATGTTATTTATTGCGTGTCCTGTTCGCTTTGTGCGCTATCCTGCTCACTTTCATTGTCATATCTTTTCTGGCTTTTTGAAATATATTTTTCAGATTATGTCTGGTGATCTATGTGTTTGATGGTCTATTTGTTTTTGGTGGTCAATCTGATTGATAGTCAATCTTTTTGGTGATCTATATATTTGGCGGTGTACCTGTTTTGTGACCCGTCTTTTTGGTGGTTTATCTATTGGTGGTAGTCTGTCCGATTGAAAAGGTATCGGGTTCGATTCACGGTATCATCACGCTCCAGTCTACCCAGCTGTAAATGGGTATCTGACATTGCTCGTAAGTTAGAGAAGGAAAAGGCAGCGAGGAAGGGAACTGGTCACCCCACCTCTCGATGCTGGACCTAGTATAAAGGAAGTCTCTAACACTTCACTCCCCCTGCGGTAGTACCGGCTATCTGACTGCCTACCTACCATCTATTTGGTGATATATCTGTCTTGAGACCCGTCTGTGTTTCGTGGTTTATCTATTTGTTGTCTTCTGCGTAATGGTCTATTTGTTTGGTGACCCGTCTGTTAGTGTATCTGCTTTGTGGTCTATTTTTTTTGGGTGGTCTTTTATATGGTGGTCTGTTTGTTGGTCTGTCTGTTTAAGTGCTTCATCTCGATTGTGGTCTGTCAGTTTTGTGGTATATTTGTTCATTTTGTATGATGGTCCATCTAATTGGTGATATATCTGTTTGGTAGTCCCTCTCGTTACTGGTCTGACTGTTTAGTGGGCTCATCCGTTCCATAGAGGCATCATCTCTCCTGCCCATCATGTTTTGTTCCTTCTACGGTTTGCATTTCATGTTCTGAAAGCCTAAGAACGTTGTAGGCAGCTAGTGCTGATTGTTCACACACACATGCGTCTGGTCTATGGATGACGCCGCGGAATTTGATCTCAGATAGTAGCGGTTCTGTTTCTTTTTAAATATTCTATCTCAGCGGCTTATGAGGATACGAAGGTAGAGTTTGTTCTTGCTTTGTCGAGCTCACAGACTGAAGCCTGTAGTTTTATCCTGTATTTCTGGCAAATGACTGCCATCCTTCGTGTCACGGAAATGCCTTCCCCTGCTTTGCAGGCAAAGACAATCACAACGAACTAAGGCAAAGACTATCACAACAAACTAAGGTGAAGACTATCACAGTGAACTAAGGCGAAAACTATCACAATGAACTAAGGTGAAGACTATCACAGTGAACTAAGGTGAAGACTATCACTATGAATTAAGGTGAAGACTATCACAGTGAACTAAGGCGAATACTATCACAATGAACTGATGTGAAGACTATCACAATGAACTAAAAGGTAAAGGTAAAGGATCCCGTTACACGCCCATTGAGGCATATTGAGAATATGGTGTTAGGCCCATATTTTCTCGACCATCGGCCCACTAGGAGTGATGTGGTCAGCATCGCGCCGGCCGCCTTAACCTTCCCAGAAGTTGCTCTGGTACCCAATTGGGGCTGGGTCAACACAGGAGCCATTTGTGGCCTAAAAAAATCCCACCTCAACTGAGGATCGAACCATCGACCACTGAGCTAGGAAGCCAGTGCACTAACCACTATGCTACCGCGGCTCCCACAATGAACTAAGGTTAAGACTATCACAACGAACTTAAGGCGAAGACTATCACACCAAACTAAGGCGAAGAATATCGCAGTGAACTAAGGCGAAGACTATCACAGTGAACTAAGGTGAAGACTGTCACAACGAACTAAGACTTTCACAACGAACTAAGACTATCACAACGAATTTAAGGCGAAGGCTATCACTGTGAACTAAGGTGAAGACTATCACAACAAATTAAGACTAAGACGACTATCACAACGAACTAAGGCAAAGACTATCACAATTAACTAAGGCGAAGACTATCACAACGAACTAAGGCACTCACAGAAATATACAGACATAATCTCCAGTAGCAAGCAACAGAGCCATGATGATTTACAGCATTTATGTAAAAGGACGTGCAATAAATCAATTTAAAAAAAAAAAAAATCCGGTATGTAGATTTACTTCAAGCTAACCGCAAACAAATCTATGCCTGTCAGTTTACGTGGTGCTTGGTAAAAGGGGAAAATAAACAGGTCGTGAGGCAAAATTTTATGGCCAACTTATGTGATGTAAAATAAGGTTGAAATAAATGCACCGTGCGCGAGAGATCTTTACTGCCGATGTTTACTGAAGGTTAGCACCTTTATGCATAAAACCTCCCATAAACAAATAAGAAAAAAAAAAGTGTTGTATTTCCCGCCTTATAAGACGCCCCTTTTTTCCCAGAGAAAACTGACTTAGTAATAAATCACCATGCGTCTTATAAGATGATGATGATGGCTATCATATACGAGCGTGTTGTTATTATAATTATAATTTTTGTTTTGTTTTTGTTTTCACCGATAATTCTAGAGTTTTGTGTTTTTATACCAACATAACAGAAGTTTGGTTGAAATGAAGCACAGTGGGGCCTTCTTCTTGGATGTCATATAAGTAAGTCCCTGACGTCGTTATGGTTATGATTAAGGTTATGGTTTAGTGTTAGGTTTAGGATTCCTAAATTTTAGCTCTAACTCTTACCTCTTTTTTTTTTTTCCCAGCGTCTCTGAATTCTTTTATAAAGCCCTGTCGAACAGACGTCCCCCTATTCTTCGTTTCAACCCAGTAGTTTTATGAAACTGCTGCCCCAAGACGCAGCTACAGTGATAAATGCAGTCAGCGACCATTATCTGACTGTTGCGTCAGGGTCAGCGAACCAGAGCTGACCAACACCCTACTCCACCTCCAAGTGGTGGTCCTGGAAACAGGCTGCATCACTGCAGTCTGGTCGAGAGAGAGAGAGAGTAGGGATCGAAGTGGAAAGGCACACCCGGTCCCAAAAATGCCGTGCTGAAGTCGGATGTGTCGGGCCGAAAGGCACAGATATCGCAGCTTTGGTGTAAACGGCGACACATCGCAACCAACGTCCTGTTCAGGACAATGCTGAAGAAGAACTTCGTTTCTTTTTCTCCTTTTTCTATTCCACTCCCAATGAAGCAAGGAGCTACCACACCAGCTAGTCCCCATATAGCAAGTCTGCGTTAAATCATTCGGGAGTTTTTGAATAGTGGTTTCTTTAGTAATTTGTTTCTTTTTTGAAATATAATGAGATTGCCAGCCCCGTGTAAAGTCTCATATTAGACGCCCTGATATTAGACATCTCTGAGCGTCCGATTGACAGAGTGGTTAGAGCGGTGGCCCCTTAGCAGATACTGCCGTAGGCGAGTGAAATGTTAGAGACGTTACTATACTAGCTTTAGCTTCATGAGGTGGGGTGACCAGTTCTTCGCTGCCTTTTCCTTCCCTAAGTCAAGAGCAGAGTCAGGTAACCATTTACAGCTTAGTAGACTGGAGCGTATGGATACCGTGAATCGAACCTGGCACCTTTGCCTCCAGAGACCTGCACTCTAACCACTCTGTCAGTCGGACGCTGCGGTAGAGACAACATTTACATATAGGCTGAATTTATTTCAAATAATCTAAAACCTGAAAATAGTCAAGTTTAAAAAAAAAAAAAAATCAAAGTAGATCTTTAGAGATCTCAATGTTTCTAAAGAAGATCTCCATAGATCCTGGGCTGCCTGCCACTGCTTTAATGTATTATTATTTTATTCCAACAAAATCTCGTTAAATTATGGGTGTATCGTACATCTCCTTGCGTCTTATATGACTGGAAATTCGGTAATTGTAGACTCTGTGGTTCTTATTTATTACAGCCTAGTTCACCTGGGTATCGAATTTAATTTACTCAAATACTAAAACATCTAAAAGAAATTATATAAGGTGACAAAGATGAAAAGAGGGGGGGGGGGGGGGGGGGGGGGGGGTGGGGGGGGGGGGGGGGGGGGGGGGGAGGGGGGGGGGGGGGGGGGGGGGGGGGGGGGGGGGGGGGGGGGTGGGGGGGGTGGGGGGGGGGGGGGGGGAAGAGAGAAAGGAAAATTGGTTATTCCGTGAGTTAGAATATGTAATGAGAATAATAGTGTCTTTTTGCAGATATGATATGTTAATTTTGTTTTATAAGGTGTAGCTATAAATTACTTGTTTCGTATTCACAATTGGATGCCATTGTAATTGTTTTGACTTTTTAAACAAGACGGTTACTGTTGTGAATGTTACTTTTGGATTCGTATTTCACTCGCAGCTTAATGTTAATTTTTTTTCTTCTTTCTATAAAGTGTTTGCATTCTTGTGGCGAGGCACGCCTCTTTAAATCCCCAGGCAGAAGTACTTGGGTTATATCAGAGCAGTTTTTTTTGTCCGATGGAAGAGAGATAAGCCTTAACTTATGTAGCTTCGATAAACACTAAGCCATGAAGTGGGTTAGGTAAACGTAGACCCGTAGCATTTACTGCCGTAGGGGGTGTGAAGTGTTAGTGACTTCACTATACCAGCGTGCAGCATTGTGTTGTGGGTGACCAGTTCCCTTCGGCGTTACTTTTGCCTTCTCCAGCCCAAGAGCAGAGTCACGTACCCATTTATAGCTGGGTGGAATGGAGCATGACGTTACCGTACCAGATTTCGAAACCCGAACATGGGACTTTACTGCGAGATGCAAGGGCTGTAACCGGGGTTGTGGAGTCGGCCATAACATTTTCAGGATGAGAGATACTGAGGACAATTAATGATCGCCTATTAGAGACTGGCACTGGAATCGATCACTCAATCGATCACTCATACTAATGTCAAAGGATATGAATGCTAGTTTTTCCTGTTGCGCGGTGGTTATGTACACGCCGGATGCATCCCCTCATACGTCCATCCTTGCTAGTCTTGCATTTGATGCCAAATTCCAGCAATCTTAACCTTGATGAGTGATCGATTGCAGTGTCAGTCTCTAATAGGCGATCATTAATTGTCCTCGGTATCTCTCTCTCTCTCTATCCAGACTCAATAACGTGACATGGATGAGATTATATATATCACTACCTTGACTATTTACTTTCGATAAGCTTGGTATTCCCTTGCCTTGTTATAAGTGAAAGAAAAAAAAAAGCACCGTGATAGAAAACTCTGGACCTAGTCAGGTTGAACTTGCAGCTTCTTCTTCCGAAACCCAGGGATTTCGAGTTTACACAAATTTTACTCTGGCGGCATATGGGGATGAGTTTTGGGCTTTCATGCAACCCCAGAGGACTTCCCCAACTCTGCGGGCCTAGCTGGTGGAGGTCACACACCAGACCCACTAATTGGCGGGTGATGCATTGCCACGAGATGGATGGTCCTACCTTGAATGAGGAAGGGGGGGGGGGGAGTTTGAGGGACACTGCCTCGCTACCCAAGCTGGCAGGGACCGTCACCGGGAGCACCACACACAGCCTTTATGTGGCAGTTTGCCTTAACTATTACGATCATAGACATTGGGTCATCACCTCATTCCTCGGCACACCACTTCCGTCTACTACAGGGGTAACACGCATTTTTGCTTACCTCAAACCACACAAGCTTGATACGTCCTTTTTAGGACGAGACACAGTGAAGACATCCTTCGAACTACACAAGTTATCAGATAAGTTGATATTTTTATCCATCTTCAGTGTTAGCTTTTTGCAGTTAATTTTAGAAATTAAAATAATAGAAATTAAATAGCGCCACGTGGCAATTCTTTGAGTGAGATCAGGCAGCCATCTTGAAAGATATTTAAGTGGTGAATAATTTATACTTTTGTTGATAGTATTAGAGTAGGCCTACTGTAGTTAAGGTTAAGTATTAGGGGACTATTTAATTTAAGAATCGTAGTGGGGTAAAGATATATATAACAAAATAAGCCAAAGATTACATATAATATTCAATCATCAGAATATAATTCAAAGACAACAAATAGTAGCATTCTAAAAGACAGGGAAAATAACCAATGGTAGTATTCACCAGAAAACAGTCCGAGGAAGGGAAAGCGATGGCCAAAACTCCAGAAAAAGACAAAACTTTAAACCGGACAGAAAGAAACAGGACCACGAACCCTGAAATCAGAAAAACAGAACTAAAGGACACGAGTAAAACAATAATGGAAAATCGGGAAGGAGGCGCGGAAGGAAAAACAACAAAAAGCAGAATCAACAAAGGAGAAAGATCAGGAACCAGCACAGCGAACGGAAAGAAAGGACCCAGGGAAAAGGATAATCAGGACAGCCAGGTAAACGCGGACAAAACAAGTCATGAAACCAGAGGGGATAAACTGAAAGGAGGCTCAGAAGTAAAAACAACAAAGGAAGGCAAAACGTGGGCAGAAGCAGTTAAAAACCAAGGTAGGGACACCAGGCATGATAAACTAGAAGAAAATACTAACCAAAAAAATAGCAATGAAAGTACCAAAAAAGACTCAAGACATCTAGCAACCCAGGCAGCTCCAAAAAATAAAGATGTAGTAAACATATGTCGTTTAAAGATAACGCAAGTAGCTGGTGAGGCTGTCAAGATCAAGGCATTAGATGAAGACAAAATTATAAACATCCTTGATCCTGTGTTAGGCAAAAAGGCGATAGCCAAAATTTCGAAAACCCATTTTGGCATAATAATTATCCCAAATCAGAGTGACAGAATAAAAGAGATGATAGAGGAACTCAAAGTAGAAGCAAAAACAGTGACTCTTGCACATGACATAGAAGTAAAGATAGAGCTAGCAAAAGTGACCAGTAGATGTGTATTAAAAGGGATAAACACTACCCTTTCAAGCGAGGAAGTTATGAACATCCTCGCAAAACATAACCCAGACATAAAGCTGGTACACGTGGACAGAATAATGGTGAAAGGGAGTATCGTTACCCCAGTGGTAGTGATAACAACAGAAGGTAGGGAACCCCCCAAGATGGTACTATTTGGGAAAACACAAAAAAAACACAGAAGCCTTCATTCCCCCAGTGTTGCAGTGCTCCAACTGCATGAAGTTTGGTCATGGACGCCACACTTGCAGGGGGAAGGCAGTATGTAGGTTTTGTGCGGGGGCACACCCTTTCACGCAATGCGAAAAGGCAAAGTCAGATACTGACTATAAAAAGGATAATGCAAACAGAAAATGCACTAATTGCAAAGGAAACCATAGCGCCAGATTCCAGGGCTGCCCAGTATATCAGCAGACCAAAAAAGCATTGAGGGTAGCTATAACAACCCAAACCCCTTTCAAAACGGTCATTAAAGAATTAAAAGAAAATGATACTTATACGAACAATAAAGTTATAACAGAAATTAAGAGTGTGCAAGAAGATGTCAAAATGCTTAAGTCACAGATGGCAAAAGAAAGTAAGAACAAGTTAGAAAATAATAAAATAGTACCAAAAAACCAGTCAGATGATTCAACTACATCCTCGGATGACACAAGTGCACTGAAAAGTGCAGAGGCATTGCTTCAAGAAGTGAAAGCCATACAGCACCAAATTTCCCAGGATATAGCTAAACTGACTGTACTGAAAGAAGAAAATGAAATGATACTAGTCAAACTGTCTGAACAAAAAGAAGAAAGTGAAATAATACTAAAAAGAATGGAAAGTGAAAGGCAGGAGAGTAACATAGGGAGAGAAGGGAATGTAGCATTGGATGAAAATAGGAAAGTGGTCAACCTAGAAGAAAATATCAAAGGACACATTGAGGCACTTTTACCATACATAGTGGAAAAAGTTAGGAATAAAATGATAAGTTTAAATAAGGTTTTTATTGAGAACTTGATGGATAGTGGGTCCACAAGTACAGGAAATGCAGAATAAGAGCAATTTGATAGTTAACCAAAATAAAAGGTACACTAGAGGATGTTAAAATTCAATTTAGAAAGATTTAGAATTATCCAGTGGAATTGTAGGGGTATTAAAAAAAATTTTTACACCCCTACTATCAGAGACTGGAGAAAATACTGATATATATGCTCTTCAAGAGACCCATTTAAACCCAAATAATAAATATAGTTGTAAGGGCTTTAAGATACTTAGACACGATAGGAAAGAAGGTAGAGGAGGAGGTGTCGCAGTATTAGTTAGCGAAAAATTTAAAATCATAGACTGGGAAGTATTTAATACAACCAATATAGAAGGTATCCAGGTTACTATAGCAGCTGAACCAAACAATCTAACAATTCTAAATGTATATGCTAAAGATGGCACAATTAAAGATGAAGAAATACTAGCCATAAGCACCAGACTAGGCCCCAAAACAATCATAGTAGGCGATTTTAATTCCCATCATTGTGCTTGGGGTGGACAACATGCAGATAATGCAGGAAAATGCCTACTTGACTTCATAGAAAACAATGAACTACTAATACTAAATGATGGATCTGCAACAAGAATTAATCCACAAGCTAATAGGGCAGACTCAGCAATAGACATAAGTATAGCAACTAACAACCTAGCGAATGTAAATTGGGAAGTGTTACAAGACACAAACTCAGATCATCTGCCCATTGTAATAACCATGCATGAAAATGTCATTCCAAATCCAGAACCAGAGAAACCTACCTTCAACTATAAAAAAGCAAACTGGGAAGCTTTCCAATCAGAGCTGGAGGTGATGGAATATAAAGACATGGAATCAGATGATACTGACTTGTGGGCAGAAACACTGACCAATGAAATTCTGAAAATAGCAATAAAGTATATACCAAATAAAAATATGCCACAACACCTTAAACCAATAAATAACATTAAGAAGAAAAGAGAAACTCAATGGAATAAAGAACCAGTTGCCTGGTGGAATAAAAGCTGTGCAGAAATTCATGAGAGAAGAAAAAGGGCCTTACAAAAATATAGAAATAACAGAACAGAAGAAAACTATGATAAGTATAAACTTATTAGGAATGAATCTAACAGAATAATATTCAAAGCCAAAGAAACTAACTGGAAGGAGTTTTGTCAGTCACTTAAACCTAGCACTCAAATTAGAGAAGTATGGAAAAAGCTTAAGGCAATCAAAGGGAACAATAAGAAAACAATAATGCCAACAATCAAACTACCAAAGAGAGCAGAAACAGATAAAGAAAAAGCTAATGCCCTTGCCGAGTATTTCTATAAAGTCAGTGCAAAAAGTAGCCTTGGACAGGAAGAAAATGAGAGAAGAGAAAGACTTAGGATACAGTTTTTAAAAGAACTACCAGACCAGATAGATGAAACAAACTATTTAGATGCTGATATAACAGAGGAAGAAGTAACTAATGCAATAAAAGATAAATCTAATACTGCCTCAGGGCAAGATATACTTAGTTATGAAATCCTTAAGAAAGTACCCAAAAGAACTATAAACATAATAACTTCACTTTATAACAAAATCTGGAACTTAGGAAAGATACCAAAAGCATGGAAAGTAGCTATGATAGTACCCATTCTAAAACCCAATAAGGAAGCCCATGATGTAAGTTCATATAGGCCTATCTCCTTAACATCACAACTAGGTAAAATACTGGAAACTGTTGTGAATAAAAGAGTTAAATTCTACCTAGAAAAAAACCAGTTATATAGCCCAAACCAGTCAGGGTTTAGAGCAGACAGAAGTACAGTAGACCAGCTTGTAAGATTAGAACATGATGTAAAGCTAGGATTCAAGAGGAAAGAGAAAACAGTGGCAGTCTTTCTAGATGTAGCTAGAGCATATGATGAATGCTGGCGAGATGGAGCTCTTTACAAAATGAAAAAGATTGGCATTACTGGTAAAACCTATAGGTATCTAGAAAACTTTTTACAGGACAGGTATTTTGCTGTACAGGTGAATAATGATAGGTCAGAAATATATGAACAACAGAATGGGATTCCTCAAGGATCAGTGATCTCTCCTTCAATTTTCACTATAGCTGTAAATGATTTAGCAGATGAATTTAATGACATAAAGAATGCAGTATCACAATTTGCAGATGACTGTGCCATTTGGCGATCTGGAAAAAACTTGGACCATGTTTACAAAAAACTTCAAAATCAAATAGACAAAGTTTCAGAGTGGATGAAAAGTTGGGGCTTCCAAATTAATGTAAACAAAACAGTAGGTATGATTTTCAGCAAAGGAAATTTAAAAAAAAAATAACAAAATCAATATAACCATTAAAGGACAGAAAATATGTACCTCCTCAACAACTAGATTTCTGGGCATAACTTTAGATAAACAACTAAATTATAATAAACATATAGACAATTTGGTAGAAAGCTGTAGGGGACCCCTAAATATACTAAGGATTGTAAAAGGTAATGGATGGGGGGCCAGCAATAAAATAATGCTTATGTTCTACAAGTCCTTCATCAGGGGGAAACTGGATTATGCCAGCATAGTCTATGACTCAGCTGCAGCTTCTAACAAAGCAAAACTGGACAGGATTCAAAATGCAGCCATGAGAACCATTACAGGTGCATTTATATCGACACCAGTAGAAGCTCTAGAAGTAGCTCTCGGCATACCTCCCCTTGGTCTAAGACGGAAAGAACTGAGATTAAATTATTGGAGTAAAGTAGCACAAGAAGTGACCCACCCAGCACATAAAGCATTTGTCAAAAACCAACCAAGTGTATGGGACGTTCCCTTAAATAAAGATAGATATCCAACAGGGTGGAGAACTATAGAAGACCTAATGCAGTTCAAAGAACTATCAAACACAATTGAAAATAGTAATAAATACAGAAGCAAAATACCACCATGGGAACTAAAAACACCAATCATAGACTACTCACTTACTGAAAAGATCAAACAAAACATAGAAGATAAGGAAGCCAAAATGATAAGTAGAAAGTTCATAGAGCAACTAACTAAACAAAGTCTGGCCATCTACACTGATGGATCCAAGGGTGATAGTGGGCAACTAGGTGCCGGAGTTGTAATACCACAATGGGGAATAAAAAAGAGCTACAGTATAACGGAAGGGGCATCGATTTTCACTGCTGAGATGGTAGCAATTCTTAAAAGTCTAGAAATAATCGAAGATAACCCACCAGAAGCTGTTACGATATTTACAGACTCACTATCATCACTACAAGCACTAGAACACTCAGGTAAATGTAGCCGGCCAGACATAAAGGAAGAAATTCTAGCAATTAATACATCACTAGAGAACAGAGGATGTAGTGTGAGGCTAGTGTGGGTTCCAGCACACATAGGTATAGCTGGCAACGAGTTGGCAGACCAGAATGCCAAGAAGGGAAGAACAAGTAAAAACAATATAAAAGCAGGACTGGGAAGGTCAGAGATCAAGAGCCAAGTGAAGGAAACTGTAAACGAGGAATGGAAGACAACATGGAAAGAAAGTAGAAAAGGCAGACACGCGTTCAAACTGCTGAAAGAACCAACAAGGACATGCCAGGTCAGAGAAGAATTAAAGATACCATCGAACAAAAAACTGTGGCGTCTCCGACTCGGTGCAGCATACTTCATGGTAGAAGAACCACACTGCCAAGAATGTCAGGAAGAGAATGACATAGACCACTACCTGATCCACTGTAAAAAGTATGAACAACAAAGGCTTGAATTAAAAACTTACTATAGAAATCACAATATAGACTTAACAGGTGATAAGGTTTTAAGTATAGATGCCCCAAGAGATGCCCAATCAATACTTAAAAGATATATACATAAAACAAAGGAAAAAATATAAGGCTAGAACTTCAGGAAAATCATCCAACTAAATAGAAATTAAGCAGCAAGAACTAACAAAGCATTAACAAAAAATAGCTACTCATAGGACAAGGAAAGACAAGATATTAAAAAAAGGGACAACAACTCAAAAAGAACAAATACTAATACAAATTAAAACCAAGTGTAAAGGACAATAGTTATCTAGAAACAATACAAAAGAGAAAATAAAATTGACAAATAATAATATAAATAAAAATCAGCAACTGCAAAAGACAACAGTTATTTAAATTAAATACAAAATTACTAAATAAAATGACACTAAATACCCCAATTATAACCAACTTTCAGGTTGAACAGGGTAGAACAAGATGGAACGAGAAGACGCAACAATGATCAGATGTTGAGTGCCCGATCTCCACCCATCAATTCATCAAAACAACATGCTGCGTGAAAGTGATTTTCAACTTATGGGTCATGGGAAACATAGCAATTGGTCTCGTCTCTTACATTTCCCTTACTCGAAATTTTAAGCGGCATGCCTTTTAGCCGAGTTCCCGCTATATTCATTGCATGGGTCGCCAGCTTCACCAACTGTAAAAATGTTGGTTGTGGTCGTACACATGTAGAGAACTACTGCTATTTAAACTTCTGTATTCAAATAAAGAGATGCTAGAAATCCTAGGAATGAAAAGAGAATTAATGAGGAGATCAAAAGTAGACAGCTAAAATATTTTGGCTGTATAAAATACATAACACCTTACTGAAGACCATAATAGAAGGGAGAGTCGATGGCAGACATGCAAGAGGTGGAAGATAACACCAAGAGATAGACAGAAAAGAGTATCAGAGTGCACCATCAAGACAAGAGACAGAAGATGTTTGAGATCCATTGCAGCCGGCCTTCGATGTGGAAATGGCACCTGATGATGATGACTCTTTTAATGCGTTTTCTGAAAAACTAGTCTGTTTTAATTTTGGATGCGTTGTTGCGTTCACGTAACCTTGAGGCTTCAACTAATCTATATATTTATTTAAAAAAAAAAATTTGTGGGTGCTTTGTTATTTTACCCATGATGCTTTGTACATTATTTTCATGGCTAAGATACGGACGTTACGGGTTTCGGAGATTATAAACGATCTCTCAAAGAAACACGTGTTTTAATGAGAATACAAGTGTGTGCCATTACAAGGCAGTCCTTGTTCCGGAATCCTCAGAGTAAGCGATGTTGAAGAAAACAGAAAACCGCCTGGAAAAGAGAACTATTTTGAACATAACAGTTTTGGCGAGCGTGCTTCGCTAAGTCTAGACACATGGTTCGTCGGTTATATTAGGGCGCATGTCCAAATAAAAAAGACGCTGTTTTTCTGTCTACGGCTGTCCACGTACCTCTGTCTTTCCGCCTCTGGTGTTATCTTTATGCCTGTCTGCCTGCTGTATTCATCCTCAATTAAAAAAAAACCTGAACCTAGTTATGGTGACGTCTTTAACACTTCACTCCCATTCAGCAGTATCTGCTATTATATTTACCTTTACGTTTTTTTAAACCTAGGAACCGAAAGTTGTGGATATGCATGATGGAATATGCCGGTTGGCATGGCACATAAAGATATGTGTGTGTGACCTATAAATTGGTATTTGCATGTGACTCTAACCTAACGCATTGTTTGTGTTGTAACCATCTTCCGGAGGGCGCGGGGGCGGCGTGTTTTGACAGAGCCGAATATCTGACATAAACCTTCTCCGGTTCTGTTTTTGTACAACAAGGCACCGGCATGCTTTACCAGACCAGGCGGGTAAACTTATTGTTCTTGGAAAGGTCAAGGGCAGTAATGAACGAATATGTGTTCGCGAGTTAGCTGGTGAGTGTGGATACCGCAGATAGGTCGTCTACAGCGTTGCCACTCAAGTTCTAGAGATAAACCCAGATGTTCTTAAAAAAACCCCAGAAATACCCAGATTATTTTATGCCTCAAATACACGGGATAGACGATGTTTACATAATCTTTTATGTTCATCTTCAGCACAAATAATCTGTGTGCTATCAATTTTTATGTATTTCTTCATTTTTATTATTTTTTTTTTATTACCAAAAATTCACAATTAAATAAAAATGATTTTAATAACACCCCAATATATGAACTCTTGAAAATGAGATATTTTAACAGTAATATACTTACATTAGTTACATTAACAAAATGTTCCTCAAATTAAATATAAAATGTTAGTTGTAACTTGTTACTGTTGAAAAATGTCACTTGTCAGAGATTCGGCATTAATGTCGACAACTTCTCCTTCGTCAAGATCATATGCATGAATTGACAACGTGGAATCTTGATTGTGAAGTTCCAAAATCTTTGCATATCTCTGCCGACAACGTCCTTCACGCACATCTTCAACCACGCATTTACTAGGATTAAACTTATGACAAACTCCATCTTTGGCAACTGCTTGCTTGGCTAGTATTCGATTGGAAACTGTTTCACACAAAAGCTTGTTGGTTTGTTTAGTTTTAACTAAGTTAACCTTCGAAAACACTCTTTCGACGCATGCCGAGGAGTGAGGTAGTGCCATAAGCGTGCACAAGAGGTCAGCCAAAACATCAAATTTCTTCTGGTTATTAGCATCTGTTACTTTTTACAGTCCAGCCAGAATGTGGGCGGATCCGCATCCACTAGATGTCCAAGATCTTTTCGGTACGATGCCAGTTCTCGCCATTGATCAGACAGACGATCAAGGCTCTCTTCTGAAACAACTGTTTAAACTGCGCTGCTGAGATGGTAGGTGGTTGCTGGCAGCATTTGCACAAAGTGCAAATGAATGACAAACACAGCCGAGAACAAAGACATGTGGAATCTCTTTCTTCAGATGTGCCTATAAACCACTTGCAGTCCCCATCATAGTGGCACAGTTGTCTGCAGCAAAACCAATGACGTTACTAAGCGGGATTGCATGCGTGCTCAACAATTTCTTAACAGCTGTAAACATACCAATACCAGTCCCATCCTCTACCTCAATGAGGTCTAACAGTGAATCAACTACTTTTTTTGTTTTTGTGTCACAGAATCGCACAACGACTGCCAACATCTGGTTCGTAGAAATATCAGTACTCTCATCAACGAGTATAGAAAATTTATGATTTCTTCAAATGTTTATAACTTCAAGCCGCTCAAAATGAGCAATGCCGTACTGCATCACATAGGCAGTCTTGGTGCGCTTCAGTGACATTTTTTGAGCAATTGCGCTGTCTGGAAATATCTGCTTGCAACATTCAATCAAATGATCAGCTTGCGAAAACGGAGTATTATGTTCTGCCATGAAAGCCGACAACACTATCTCCGCTTTAGCAATTTTATCTTGGAGACAAAGCCCTTTTGGTTTGATGAAAAACTTGTAATAGCTTTTCCCCCCAACACAATGTATATGCCAGTTTGAGCTGATTATACCCAGATTAATGCAGATTTTGAAAAAAAATTACCCAGATACCCAGACGGAAGCCCAAAAACCCATACCTAGTAAGAAATACCCAGCTGTGGCATCACTGGTCGTCTAGGAGAAATCGGGTGGCACAGATTGAGGGGAATAGGCATGTAGATGAAACATGCAAGCTGTAGAAACTCAGTACTGAAAAGACATTTCGGTTTTCGCAAATTAGTCTTTCGATGTTAGATTTTACAGTGAAAAAAAAGGTAAAGTAGCACATTGTTTCACAGAGTGATAGCGTACGCCCGATAGTACGCGAAAGTGGTTGAAAGAGTACACGGCAGAATTTTAAAAAAAGTTTCTTTATTGTGCTATTTTTAGAATGTATTGTATGTGTGTGTGTGTATATATATTTACTTGATCGTTCCTTTTCTACCTTGTGGTGTAGAGGTTTGCCACAGAGAGCGCCATACTATCTTTACGGCTGTCGTCTTCCTGGTCTGGTTTCAATCTAGTTCTCGGTCCATCGGAGATTGTCTGATGTTGTCCTCCCAGCGAACTCTGGGTCGTCCTGGGGGTCTGGATCCCTGGCCCTTGGTTTCCCATGTGTGTCGTGGTAGCCGATCTTCTCCCATTTTGCAGACATGGCCAAACCATCTTAGTTGGGACTGTTCCACTCTGGTCTACCTGGTCTGGGTTTAAATATATATGTGTGGGAAAAATTTATTATATATAGCCCTAGTGTAGTTAAAAGAATGCTATTAAAACTACCATCAGACTATCTTCACCCGAGTGGGGGCGGGGGTACGCTGGTAAGACTAAACTCTGATAAGGAGATCGCGATTACTGTAAGCTTGGGACACACTGCCATAGCAGACAGTGCCGTAGGGGAATGACGTGATAGAGACTTCACTGTACTAGAGATCTCAGCTTTGTGAGATGGGGTGTCCTGGTTCCCTTCCTCGCTACTTTTGCTTACATCAACTCATGAGTATGGTCTGGTACCCGTTTATAATTAGGGATGCTGGAGCGTGATTCTACCAGGTTTCAAACACGGTAGCTTTAACCCGAGTAGCAAGCATTGTCACCATTCTACTGCTCGACGCTTACCGTATATATTCGAGTATAAGTAGATCCGACTATCAATCGACCCCTAGACTTTAGGACGTAAACAGCGTCCACAATTAAAGTCCCAATTATAAGTCGAATGAGTTTTGTTGATTCCAAAATCCCGCATTGCATTGGAATTTCCTTGGCTTTCTGCACATTTTTGTTTTCACTTTCAGCTTAACCCTTTCCCGTTTAAAACGCTTGAAATATCCCAATTAATATGTAAAATACATGTGAGAATAAATGAATTCCGTATAAAAGATGAGATAAAGAATGGACAGAATGTTAGACAGACCTGCGTGCCCAATTCTCAACCGTTTGAAAATAAAGTTAGTTCGTTTGTTCGCCCGGAAAGTCATTATTACTGTTGTTGGTCGTTGCTAAGTAGCAACGAGATCTCGGTATTTAGCGAGACCTGACTTATAAATATATTTCCGTTACATTAAAATGCTTCCGTTTTTCATAGTTTTTGTTTTTTATTTAGAGGAGATCGATGTTATGATTATTCGTGATTTTTGTCCTAAAGCCAAGGCTTTCCGGGCGGTCGAATATTTGATTTGGGATCTGAGAAGTGACTTGTTATTTGATCTGGATGCTAAGTAGCAACGAGATCTCGGCATCTAGCGAGACCTGAGTTATAAATGGATTTCCGGTAGGCCTACATAAAAATAGACCTACAATACGTTTTTCAGAATTTGTTTATTTATTATTATTTTTATTTAGAATCGATTGATTTTATAATTTTCGTGATTTTTTTTTTTTTTTTTTAAGCCAAGGCATTCTGGGCGGTCGAACATTTACTTTGGGATCTAAGAAGTGACTTTTAATTTGATCAGCATGCTAGCCGTGCGGCAAATCATGTGTGGCAGTTGACAAAGGGCAAGATTTAGACTCTTATTAGACTCTGACAGTGACATTGAGAAATTGAATCTAGTGAAAGAAGTAATGGTATTGCTGATAGATTCATCAGACAATCAAAGGGCTCCGTAGCCTTTATCGGACAATCAAAAAGATCCGAAACCTTTGTGAGACAATCACAGGGGTCCATAGCCTTGATCAGACAATCAAAGGGGTCTGTAGCCTTCATGGGATAATCAAACGGGTCCATAACTTTCATCAGTCAAAGGGGTCCACAGCCTTGATCAGATAATCAGATGGGTCGATAGACTTCGTGAGACAATCAAAGAGGTCCATAAGCCTTCAACATTAATCAAAGGGGTCCATAGCCTTATCTTATTTGACAATCAAAAGGGGTCCAAAGCCTTCATCAGACAATCAAAGAGGTCAGCAGCCTTATTTGATAAGCAAAGGGGTCCATGACACCAAAAAAAAAAAAAAAAACAGGTTCAGTAACCCTGGTAAGTATCACCATGAGCTCTGTCTCTGCTTAAGATATGATAAACTGTCATATTTGTTTTACGGGAGGAAGGGGGGGGGGGGGGAAGGAGGGAAGAGAGAAGAGGCTTAATCAGGTTTTCTTGCATTGTAACTTGATCGTTATGCAACCTGTTGCAACGTGGTGAAACGCCCTGACTGATGGTTAAAACACGTCACAGTAAGTCACGTGGGGAAAGTGCAAGCAGGAGTGCCAATGAACAGTTTCATATAACGTGCCTGCATGAGTGCTGTGGAGGGTGAAATAACATGTTATTGTTTGTTTGTCTGTTTCTTTATTTTACTTTCTTTTTTTTTTGCACATGTTTTTCATTCTCTCTCTCTCTCTCTCTCTCTCTCTCTCTCTCTCTCTCTCTCTGTCTTTCTGATTTGAAATTACATGTAAAATGTGTGTATGTGTGTGTGTGTGTGTGTGTGTAATAATAATAATCAAACTCCATAATTCTCGCCGTTTGTACGTCGGTCTTATCTAAGGGATGCAACTGTGGTTGAAAGTTAGACATTAATTGTATTGTTTCCTTTATATGTACTCTCCCGAAAATAGTAACACTCAACGAAGAAAAGTCGGTGAAATGTGCAACAGAAAGTGAGTGACAGTGATAAATGAATAAAATGTAAGTTTTGATTGTAGAACACAGTTTCATTCCGGAAACGGATTTAACTCATCATGTTGTTAAAAATAACCTTAAAATGTACGTTTTTGATTGTTTCTTCAAGACAAAATTTTAATTTAAAGTATTGCAAACTTATTGTTGGAGCTACTCGCTGGACATGAAACGGTTTATTGAAGCATAGATACCATGATTTTCGATGATCCCAACGACGCAGTTGATTTCCCAACTGAGTTCCTTAACGAGCAGTGCCCCCAGGAATGCCACCGCATTTGCTGAAATTAAAGGTTGCTGCATGTATCATGCTATTGCGAAATCTGAACGCAAAAAAAAAAAAAAACAGAAACGGACTATTGAATGGCACGCGTTTGGTCATAAAAGTCTTGCATCGGAATTCCATTGATGCAGAAATTATCACTGGCAGTAATAAGGGAGAACGAGTCTTTATTCCTTGCATTGACTTAGAATCGAGCGAGCGCAGTTTGCCATTTAGGATGCGACGTCGTCAATTCCCAGTGATTATAGCATTTGCAATGACGATCAATATGGCGCAAGGACAATCTTTTGATCACATAGGAGGTTTCCTTCCTGAACCTGTTTTCAGACACGGCCAGCTCTATGTCGCCCTCACCCGAGGAACAAATCATGAAAACTTGAAAGTTTTTGTAAAAAACACTTTTTATCAGGGAACATTCTTTGAAACAAATCCACGCACTTTCACAAAAAATGTTGTCATCAGATAACTTTTATATTGAATTTAAAAATATTAAAAAAAATATATTACAGTTTTTGATTTAGTTCCGTCATTATTGACGGTTTATTGCAAATAATAATAATAGTGATAAGGGTGGTTTAGGCTGACTACTGGCCACTATGAACGTTGTAGGTATTAAGTCCACAGTCGTTGCTAGTGTGTAGCCATATAAAGTCCCACCCCTATAGACACCAGGTAGGTTATAGGCTGGAGTGTGAGGTGTCTTGTCTGGTTTATGGGTGCTGGCTGCGAGTGTAGGTGATGTGGTTTCACAGGTTCACAACACATGTGGTATGACATGAAAAGTCATAGAAGGGTGTAAACTGCTATTGACGTTTTCCATCGTTTATTTTCTGACGCCACAAAACAGGTACTGTACATCGATTTTACATAAGTCATAGTCACTGTAGTACATGGTAATGTGCATACATAAAGTTCTGCAATGGATCTTGCAAATCCTATGAGCTGATATATATATATAATTCCAGCTTACGACAGCGTCAGCTTCATATCATAATGTACATAAGTCTAACAAACTCCTCTCTGATGCTATCCGATCAGATATGTAAATGAGTTCACCACTGAACGCACGGGAATGGCGTTTCAAGAGTACAGGTCAGATTGACCTTTGTAGATTTTCTAAGTCTAACCTCGCTGTAGATACCGTCGCTAGCATTGCGAAGTTCAAAGAGCATAGAAACTGTTCTCTGGGCCTAGCATGACCCGTATACATCTAAATCTCAGGTATGAAGATACCTGGGGTGTAATCTCTAGTAGAAGAACCTCTCCTTCCTGTAACTGGTAACTGAGCAGAGAACGACCAATGTCAAACATCAAAATAGATTACAGATTTGAACATAAGGAGGGTATTACCTTGCTTCGAAATCACACCACAACACATACGCCTCCAGGCGTTTTCGAATCATATAGGGAAAGACCTCGTTAGCTAAACTAACTCACAGGAGGACTACCAATTCCCTATCAAAAGATCACAGACGCCAGGATGCGTCCTCTCTGCTCAAAACATCTTGTCGAATCCCCGGACCGGAAGATTTCAAAAACTCTCCTAAAGTTCAGACATGCGCAGAACGCAAACACCTGAGTAACCCTCACACGGGACGATGTAGGAGACATACCAGACAAAGATATAACGAAATCACGCCTTATATGGACAGGGAATAAAACATCAACTCTGGTTTCAATCATTCCAAGAAACAGTTGACCGACGCTACCATATAAGGAGAATGATCTGACATCGATCGAAAAAATGGACCGGCGAGACAGGACACAAGAGAAGGTAACCACCATTGAAAATGTAATCACAGTCAAACAAGGGTTATTTACCTTCGACCAAGAAAAAATTACAGTGTACAATTCAGGCAAGTTAATTATACAAAGTCTTAGAAAAATTCTGTGCGTAACAGATAGCCCCTTCAGTTATAACTTATTATGGGAATGCGACCTGATGTGACAGCCTTTAGCTGCTTTTCCCTGGTGTTTTTCGACATTTTCTCCTCTCTTCTGCTTGTTGTGTGAGCTTCTTTTCGCCCAAACTAAGGTGGCGCCGCAGATAGCATCCCCACTTGGTGCGATCGGCAGCATCCTCCCAGGATGCTGGATTATGTCCAGTGCCATCATGTCTCTCTTGCACACATCTTTGAATCTCACCTGTGGTCGCCCGACTTGTCTTTTGCCATCTTCCAGTTGTCTGTAGAAGATATCTTTTGGGATGCGACAATCTTCCATGCGGCGGACATGACCAAGCCAGCGTAAGTCTGTGCTGTCTAAGCAGTGTATACTTTCTTTGAAGGCCAGTGTCGTGAAATATTCTAATCCACATATATAAATTAAAACGTAAATGTAAAGCCAAACACATAAATTCAATAAAAGGAAAGAAGAATGGTAAAGAACAGTGCTGTCACAAGGACTGTACGCGAAATCCCCCTTGTTTTCTCTTGCGTCTGCAAATTGTAACGTTTCACGTTGATAGTAAAAGCCTTCTGCAACATACACGCGTTTCCCAAACACACTAAAAAGTGTACTCCATTTCTAAGAAAAACCTTGAAATACGCAAGTTGACCTAGATTTAAAATTCCATTCATGTCTTTTTCTACACTATGTTACCAAAAACAAAAGACAGATGGACTAAAGGATAGAGAGAAGGGAGAGGCAGAAAGCAGGGACACAGGCAATACTAACACGAGTCGCGCGATACACAATTACTACCATCACGCGTGTAAGGCCACTAGCACTAACTTTTTCAAATCGACAGCGAATAAAAAACACTACCCATACCAGAGTTAGGTTTTAAAAAACATGAAAAATTCTTATGGGGAAACATGACATTATACTGGTTTACGTTTGAAAACATTACAGTACCCAGACAGCACATCTTCGAAGTAAACAGGAGGTAGAAGAAATTGCATATTTTGAACGCAGCCACTTAGCTCTTTTAAATTTGTATATTTGGGTTCCTTAGGACTTGCTGACAAAGTATATGTAAAACGTTACGCAAATAGTCTAGGAATTACCCAATTATAGCCAAAATAAAATCGTGAGGGTGTCAGACAACACTAGAATCAGAATCGCTCAGTGGCAGAATTTCACCCCACCATTGTACGGGAAATGAGTCTCCATGTTAACTCCTATTTGATTGGAGCGCAACAAATGTAAGGCTAAACACGATTAGTCGGACTATAAATACTATCTTTCGTTGTCAGGGGAAACGGGAGTTGGAGTACTTTTTTTCAAACGATTGGGTAAACATGGCTTGATTGGTTAGAGCTGCGAATATACTCAATTCAGAGCGTCTGTTCCATGCCACATCTTGTAATAAACTTACTACAGAATCAGTGCGTTGAGCACCAGTGCATATTTTTCTAAATAAAAGCCTGGGACATCGGCAGATTGAAGTTGTGCTATATTCATTGCCATTCAACGTCACTGTGTATTATTTCCATGAATTGTGGTAGGTTTGAACTATTTGATATCTTTTTAAATGAAAATTGAATGTAAATTGATAATTTATGTCTGTATATATGTGTGGTTCAGTAGCAAACATGAAGTAAAGCCTATAGTGCTCCAGCCTTGAACAGAAAGTGTCGGAGGAAAGTGAAACTACATGGAATTGCCAAACAGTACACTGACACCTAGATTATTGACTAGAAAGAAATAATGCTGGAATTGCAGAGGCGTAGTGACAATTAAGGAGGAATATACTGGTGTAAAGTATTTCAGATGAAGCTGACAGTTGGCCTAACGCTCTGAACTCAGTGTTTGTTTTGTATTGTGCTCAGTGTAGAAATAGAGTATAAATTAGTTCTGAAGTAGGAGGTACAACCTTCTTGTTTCAGGGACCGTGGTCTTAAAGTTATTGAGCAGCACCTGGTCAGAGCTTTGCTGAATCCAGAGTCGGACAGCATACTCCTTGGTCCATATAGCTAACAGTGAGGTGTCTCCAGAGCACATGGGAGCTATCGAGCAGAGGAGTCTTTTCCTGCCGCCATCACGAAAGATAAGCTGATGTGGCCAGCTGAGCTCAACATTATGTATCCCCATCTTAAACTGACATTGTAAAATAAAATTAAGAGGGGAAATTAATTGTTTAATGCCAGGAACTGAGAACATCTCCAATACTAGTTCCAACAGAAACAAACTATTGAAGTCATGATGACAAATACCAACAGAGCTTGAAAAAACAAAACAAAACCAGTATTCCTCATATTACTACTACACAACTGACACACATAGGATACTATTAATAAAATATGTCACTACAAGATTCATATTGATAAATTCTGTACATATAACTTGTAATTAAAATTGATTGTGATTCCTGGTTCACTTTGTATTTGAATCAGGACACATATACATTAATGACAGCCCTGAATACATATTGATATTTGAAAGGTTATCAGTGACTCCTTTAAGATATTCTCATAGAGTGTTATATGTATGTGAGTGTCACAGTGTTGTCATGTGTGGTGGAATAAATTAAATTGTTTATCTGTCTGTTGTTGTTGTGACTTACACTTCATCATATACATACCCTAGACATTCAACGTAGTCATCACAATATTCCAGAATAATTCTGACTGAGGTATAAATATGTGGCAGCAAGTAAGGTTATCTGTAAAACACTACACCTATTAGATATAGATACCTTCACAGCTGACCTCAGTCAGTACACTAAGTCCCCTATAAATATTTATAACATCCCACTTTACCACAGCCAGCACGTGACAACACCTCGACATTTGTCACTTTATCTTTCCACAAAATATTATATATATATATATATATATATATATATATATATATATATATATATATATATATATATATATATATATATATATATATATATATATATATATATATATACACATACACATACACATACACACCACGGGCAAGTTGTCCATTCAGGCCTTTTGACTACAGAACTTAATGATTTAAAATCTAAAAATGACACTTACGATAAGAACAGTAATTGAGTTATAGGTTATTATTGGCAATCACAAGTAGAAGGTACAAGGACTGCTCTGAAGATGTTCTGATTTTGAGTTGCCGAAGAAAAAAAATATTCCGGGTGCCTTTACCTTGCAAGAATCGGCGACACTCGTTTTTCAGAAAATGATTTGGATACGCCAGAGGTGTGCAACTTTTCTCAGGCCCCGTACCCCCTTCGCTTTTAAGTTCTTCTTGTTTAACTAAGGCTGCTGAGCTTCTCGCTCTTTTGCAACAATACCAAATTGATAACCATTCCCGTACCCTCGTTCATTATAAAAGGTAAAGGTGGTGCCGTAGCAAATACAGTCGTACGGGAGTGACGTGTTTGAAACGTTATCATACTAGCTCCAGCTTATTTTATGAGGTGGAAGTGACCGGTTCCTTTCCGCCTTTGCTGTCTCTAATTTAAGAACAGAATCAGGTACCAATTTACAGCTGGATAGACTGGAGTATGACGCTACCTTGCTTCGAACCCGGTACCTTTGCGAGAGGCCATCGCTTTAACCGGTACCTTCGCCGCGAGAGACCAGCGCTCTTAAGTATCATGGAAAACCTCCATAGAAGCCTGGAATCTTCAGGAACTGGTGTGGATCTACTGTCCTGGTCATACTAGGGTACGCGGCAATGAAAGAGCAGACGAACTAGCTTCGAGGGCACCTATAGAAGGTGCATTGCATATGAATAAGCGAGAGATACTGAAGGCAGTTAATGATCGCCTATTAGAGAATGTCACTGCAGTCGATGAATCATCAAGGTTAAGATTGCTAGAATTTGACATCAAACGAAAGGCCAGCAGGGATTGACGTATGGGAGGATGCATCCGGAGTGTATACAACCAGCGCGCAACAGGAACAATTAGCATTCATACCCTTTGACATTTGCTGAAAGAGAGTGAGCACTTGTGGGTTTGCCCGTAGTGCAATGACGTCGATTCTGATAACAATAACAACAATACATATCATAAAGTTGGGACCCGCGGTAGCATAGTGGTTAGTGCAATGGCTTCCTAGCTCAGTGGTCTATGGTTCGATCCCCAGATGAGGTGGGATTTTTTTAGGCCGCAAACGGCTCCTGGGTCGACCCAGCCCCAAATGAGTACCAGAGCAACTTCTGGGAAGGTTAAGGCGGCCGGCGTGATGCTGACCACATCACCCCTAGTGTGCCCCCCCTCCCCCCTCTTGGAGTGTAAAGAAGATTAAAGGGCCGAAACAGTATTCCGACGGGGGACTGCTTCTGATTATCAGATTGCATCCTGTTGTAACGCTCTGTTAAAGAGTTTCCTATCGTTGTTTGAAAACAGGACTCGTCATTCTCTCAGCGGCCCTCAAGTTTTTTTTTCCACTAACGCTGATACATTTATTATGTGTCAATATGGTAATGTAGTTATTTACCGAATATTCCCGTATCCCCTTGAAAAGCTTCTCGTACACCTTGAGGGTACACCTACTCCAGATTGAGAACCCCTGTGATACACCGACACAGTGGAAATGTCTCTTCGGATATTTCCAATCCTTCGGAATGAGCTTAGATGAAAAAGAAACAGTTCATCAAAGACCAAACCCGGTGGAGATTTGCGTGGGAGGTCTTCTGCACCAGCGGCGGCTAAGAGGGCAAAAGAGCGGAAAAAAGGAGGGGATCGGAGTGGAAATGCAACAGCGGTAGTGAAAAGTGCCTTTGTTAATGGTATTCTGTAATTACTTTCTTGTGAAGGGATTTAAGATTTACAAAACGATTATTTCGAGGATTTATAATTGATATCCGTTAAAATGGATAATAGGTAATCGGCTCTACCTGCAGCGCTTTGCAATACAAACAGTAAACGCAAGCCATAAACTTAAATATACAGTGCAGTCCCGGATAAGCTGAAGTCGCTGGGACCATCTAAAATACTTCGTGCTTATTCGAAATTCTGCTTATCAGGAGTTTGCTCACTTGATCCTCTGAAGAAGCGCGAAGACAAAACTTCTGCCTAAGCGAGTCATAATTTGAGTTGGGATTGAACAGTTACCTCGACTTATCCGAAAATTCGAGTTATCAGAGGTCGACTTAACCGGAGTTTTTTTTTTTTTTTTTTTTTTAAAACAAAGGCAAAGACTTTTCGCCGGGACCTGCAAAATTGCTTCGACTTAACCGAAAAATCGGCTTCCACTACTCAAGTGGACTGCACTGCTCTTGCATACTGTAAATGCGTTAGTAAATGGATGTGTCCTGGAATAGTCTGTTGTGAAGCTAATTTGTCTGTGTGTGTATGTATTATTGTTTCTATTTACAGGTGATTAAAAAGTAACTTACCAACGGGCTGATCACCCGTTTGCCAGTCACTTTGATTACGGAAACAACAGCGAACGGATCGATTTGTCGTTGCCCTAAAGACGCCATTAGGCGTGATGGGAACAGCGGCAAAGAAAATCTATTCGCTGTTGCCCTTAAGACGCCACTAGGCGTAATGGCCACTGACTGCTTTGCCGGTCGTTGGCTAAGGACGGAAGAAGAAGAAGAAGAAAAAGTAACTTCCCATTTTTATATGTATATGTCACTGTATAATATCTACACCTTCATGACATTGTCCTCTAAGCTCGTATCAAACTGCGAGAGATCACACAATCAACATACTTGTAAACGCCATTCACAAAGTGTACACGAAGGCGTGCTGACAATCTCCCTTTTTAATAATAACAATGCTACATGTACGAATGCAATAACAACAGCACTAAATTGTCAGCAATATCCATATGGCTGGATCACCAGTTCCTACTACCATTGGAATATAAAACAAGGCTGTACAAAAGCCAGCAACCACAAAGAGAGCACGATTAATATGCAATGCGGCTTCTAAAGCCGGCCAACTGACATCTTTCTCTGTCAGGCTTCCATTCCATAGCACCCCTTTGCACCATTTTCTTTTAAAGCTGGTGTGCGCACCAAAATATATGTTTATTCCACCAAAGTCCATGTGCGCAACAAAAGATATTATGTGACATCTATTTTTTTTCAGTCCTGTATAACCAATTTATATGAAGCAAACGTCAAAATAAATAGAATTAACTGCCAATTTATTTCAACATTTTGTTAAAAATTCTACCTCTGAGGAAGGTGGTTGAAGTAACAAGAAGAGACATGGTCCGCAACCAGACGATACGTCAAGGCCTAAAAACCCAACCTCTGCAGACCCAAGTAGAACAGTCCCAACTGAGATGGTTTGGCCATGTCTGCAGAATGGGAGAAGATCGGCTACCACGGCAAGCATGGGGAAACTAAGAGCCAGGGATCCAGACCCCCAGGACGACCCAAAGTCCGCTGGGAGGACAACATTAGACAATCTTTGAAGGACCGAGGACTAGAATGGAACCAAGCCAGGAGGAAGACAGCCGATAGGATAGTATGGCGCTCTCTCTTACAAACCTCTACACCTCACTGTAAAAGAGGAACGACTAAGTAAGTAAGTAATTTTATTTCAACAAATAAAAGTCCTGGGTTCGATTCTCCGGCGAGCCTATCACTTCTGTTGTTTTTCTGTTGTCTAGTTTTTAACTTCTTTATTGCTCACGAGTGCCTGAAACATACCTTTATGTGTGTAATTTTTGTATTTATTTACTGTTTACATGCTTTGTGTTTCCCCTCTTTGTTTGTTCAAATGTTTATACAATCCCAAACCTACCCTCTGACCTGTACTGTTCTCAGTCTTCTATCATTTACTAGACACAGTGTTAAGGTCTTTGTCTTGTGTAATCTGACCTATATTGTATAATAAAGGGCCCACAGAAGTGATTGCGTCATTAATTAGGCTGGATCGTCCTAGGTACTCATCCGGTGTTACGTGTGGAAAATCGCGCTAATGACCCCTGTTCACGAAGCACTATTTTTGTGGTGCCTAGTTGGCAGGGAGGATAGTGTGATTCGCTTCCGTAGGTAACCGGTTTTGCCGCTCGGAAGGTCCTAGGTTCGATTCTCCGGCGAGCCTATCACTTCTGTTGTTTTTCTGTTGTCTAGTTTTCTACTTCTTTAATTCTCATGAAACATACCTTTATGTGTGTAATATTTATTTATTTCTGCCAATTTATTACTTTAAATGCTACCTAACATTAACATTACGGCACCGCGTGAGATCAGTTGTTCAAAACATAATGTCATAGCAGGCAGCAGTTTTTACTGTCTCTTGTAACGTCAGTTTATGAGACATTTTAGATTTTATTTTATATTATTTTGTGTCTGGAAATGAAAATAAATAAATAAATAAGAATAAACTAAAACTTATTAATCAAATAGCAGTGTATGTTACATGTTTAGACATTTGTTTCTTATTTACCTACTGGATACAAGTGAGGATTTTAAAAAATATGAAGTGGATTTTCAGTGACCTAATAGAGCACATATTCACCAGCCACTTTCTTGTCCTTGTTCCTGGATTGTTATCCTTTTTTTGAAACTTTTTGAAGTCTTCATATATACTCGTATATAGTCGTGGCCAAAAGTTTAAGACCACCTAGTAAAAAAATGGATATTTCCATACTACTACAGATTGTTGCATCATCCGCTATTTTAGGGCACACTAAAAGCAATCATTGCAGTCTATTGCATCATCCTAACAATATAAAATGTGAAAACACAGACTGTTGCTGTATAAATTAGTGTCTTTTGGTTGTTTCAAGGGTGTTATCTCTTGATTTTATGTTCGCAAGAAAATGGGCAAAACGACAATTTCTGCTATTCAAAGAGCTCAAATAGTGACATTACGTGTAGAAGGGTACACAGAACGTGATATTTCTGTTCGAATTGGCTGTAGCAAGACGGCGGTTCACAATGCGATCACCAGGTACCAGTTGGACAGTACTTTTTCTGACCGAAAGAGAAGTGGTCGTCCTAGAAAAACAACCCCTAGAGACGACCGGGTAATCAAATCCATCGTTTCACACTCTCCAACAGTTTCACGTAAGAAGATACGATCTGATTTGCTTTCTAGAGGTGTTGATGTGAGTTGGAGGACTGTGTCTCGCAGATTAGTGGATGAGTTTGGACTAAAATCACACAAACCTGCCTGAAAACCAAGATTAACACCAGAAATGAAAAAGAAGCGGCTGGAATTAGCTTTTAAGTATGAACATTGGACTGAAGAGCAGTGGGGAAATGTTATGTTTTCTTATGAATCAACATTTCAGCAGTTTGCAGTACGTCGACAACATGTAAGAAGGCCTCAAGGGAAGAGATATGATGAAAAATTCACCATACAGACAATGAAACACCCACCAAGCCAGATGATTTGGGGTGCAATATCAAAGTCTGGAACTGCTGGTTTATATTTCTTGGACCCTGGAACGACTATGAATGGTCAAAAGTACCTGGAACTGCTGAAGGACAAACTGGTGATACACATGGACATACATTCTTGCACGATATTCATGCATGATAGCGCACCATGCCACAGAGCGAAGATCGTGCATGAGTACCTTCAGAAGGTCAAGACCGAAACGCTGGAATGGTCCGGAAATAGCCCGGACTTAAACCCTATTGAAAATTTGTGGGTCTATATGAAAAATAAGGTTGCTGACAAACAACCATCCAGTGCCAAGACGCTTGTCGAAGATATTAGGAACGTTTGGCACGCTTGTCGAAGATATTAAGAACGTTTGGATCCATGGCATCTCAAAAGATTATTGCCAAGAACTCATCTTCAGCATGCCTCGACGCATTCAAGCTGTTATCAAGGCAAAAGTTGGACACACAAAGTACTAAATAATGAAAGAAATTATACGAGACAAAGGATATTAAAGAAAAACTAACTTAAAAGTGAGTATTGCATTGTTATTTTCTTTCTGTATAGCGTTTACGTCATTTTTATGGAAAAATTGTTGTTGGTCTTAAACTTTTGGCCACGACTGTATATATGAAGGGAAAACAACATAAACATTGTTTTCCCCCTCGAATAAACCACAGAGCTCCAAACTAGTGCTGAACCGAAAAAATCTACATTTAAATGAAAATCCAAACTACCTAGGCATTACTTTTGATCGCCGTCTGACTTGGAAAAAACAAGTTGACAGAAACCTGCAAGGCAAAGAATGGCAGTGACAAAAAACTTGCTAGAGCAACTTGGGGTGCAGATGAGAAAGTGCTAAAGACGTTATACACAGGGCGAGTGAGACAAGTCCTAGATTATGGCATTGTAGCATGGGCAACAACAGCTAAGTCAAACTTCGATAAAATTAGCAGACTCCAAAATCAAGCAGTGAGAATTATAACGTGAGGAATGAAGACAACACATATAAACGAACTCGAAAAGATGACATGCCTCCAGCCATTGGAGGATAGAAGAGACAACAAGCTGAAAAATTCAAGAGACTAACAGATCATCCAAAGTACCATAGAATAAATGCTCTTAGAAAGCGAAGACTAAAGCGAAGCGACTTTGTAGAATCAACCACAACACAGATGGGAGCAGTTTCCATAAATGCAATAGCAACAATTAAATCCATCTACACTGCACACAAGCTTCCAGTTTGGAAACACCATCGTTTCCCTGAAATGATAGAAAATATTCCTGGAATTCAAAGAAAGCAGAGCCAGACTGCTACAGAGAGAAAATCCACATCGACAAGATACACGGAGAGACATTACCCACGCAATCCCTGGACCCATGCATACACAGATGGATCAGCAACAAATGCAACAGAAAATGGAGGTGGAGTTGTCTTTCTGAGCTTAAGCGCTAAAAAGCTGCCAGTGGCAACAGGACAATTCTCAAGTAACTTCAGAGCAGAGGCAGAGGCCTTGAAAACTGCAGCAGGGGTTATAATGACAACGGAAATTACAGAGAGATATGTTGCTTTTTTTTTTTTTTTTTACCGATGTTCTGTCAGTAATTGCAACATTGACAAGCCAAAATAATGCAGACCTGGATGACCTAAACTATGAGTAGTGCTCAACAAACTATGTCAACGATTCAAAAGTGTTGTGAACCAATGGATCCCATCTCATGGTAACATCACCAGCTGACAGATTTGCAGAAGAAGGTGGAAAGCTACCTCAGCTTGATACAAGTATAACTTTCGAGGAGGCAAAGAGTTTTATCAGAATCAGATACAGAAACAAATGGGATGCAGAGCATCCAGGTCATACACAAAATGATGCATACTACCAGCTCAAGTGGTAATCTTCAGACTCCGCACGGGCCACAACATATTGAGATACCATCTATTGAACAAGCTAAAGATAGGAACTACCGATTAGTGTAACTGTGGCTGTGATAAAATGACTGCTGAACATCTGCTTCAAAGTTGCCCAACATATGTGGAACAGAGAAAGCACATATGGCCGACACCAGTACCACTCGTGGAAAAGCTTTACGGAGATTCAAATAGCCTCAAACTGACAACTGCTTTCTTTGAAAACATTCAATTAGTCTTCCGAGAGTGTACGAAGAAGAAGAAGAAGAAGTCTTCATGTTTGATGTGCAAATACATTTGTGTGTACCTTTTGTGTTCCCCGTTGCATATCTACCTTAACTTAGTTTTTCCCAGATTCTGACTCAAAACATTGGCGGCGTTAGCACATCATGACAATCGGGCTTAATTTTTGTCTCTCCACACCTTCCTAATACCACTACAGTTTATCAGTTTCTTATTGACTTCTCTCACACGATGTCAAACTGTTCATTATATTCTCTCTTTATAGTGCTCTATATTGCTTTTTTCTTTTTTTGGTCTTTCCTGATATTCGCAGTACAGAATGTTTTCCATCGTTTCTCTTTTCATAACACGCCTAAGAAACTGGATTGCTTCCTTCAAAAATGTGTATTAATCTTCATTTGCGTACTTGCTTCTTTCATGACAATTTTTTTTTCTTTTACCAAGAAAAGGTAAAATGTACACGCCTATTGAGGCATATTGTGAATACGATGATAGGCCCCGTATTTTCTTCACCATCGGCACACTAGGGGTGATGTGGTCAGCATCACGCCGGCCGCCTTAACCTTCCCAGAGTTGTTCTGGTACCCAATTCACGAGGAAGGGTCAACGCCGTAGCTGTTTGCGGTCTAAAAATCCTACCTCAACTGGGGATCGAACCACGGACCACCGAGCTAGGAAACCAGTGCACTAACCACTGCGCTACCGCGGCACCTGTTATTGTCGTTAAGCCACATCTCGATAGCCTCCAGGAATTTTCTTGCTTGTCCGTGATTCACCTCCATATATAGGTCAGGATAAGCGCTATATAACACTGAATAATTCTCTGTCTTACGTCCATTGACAAAGATTTGTTGCATAAAAACCTTTTCATTTTATGGAACACTACTTTACTCTTCACATCTGAGATGCGTCTTTCATATGATGGTTATTAATGTGCCTAGGTACTGTTTTTGAATCTGTTGGCTTTTTTCAGAATTGCCCAGTGGTGGTTCATTCTCTTGGTCATTTTCTTTGTGGTGACTTACACTTCTGCCCTATTGCTATTTAGGCTAAGACCTTTATTTTCACTTTCTGTCGCTATTGTGTCGAACATTTCCTGGAACATTTTTATTTTCTTCTCTTGTCGCTATTAAGACTGTATCATCAACATATCTTAAGTTGTCTACATTAAAGTCAATCAGCTGATAATTCTGACACGGCACTCTATTGCTGGCCATATATTTTCACTGTACATATTGAGCGAGCGTCCGATTGGCAGAGTGGTTAGAGCACTGGTTCTCTCGCGGCAAAGGTTGCGGGTTCGAATCACGGTACCGACAACCTCCAGTCTACCCAGCTGTAAATAGCTGCCTGACTTTGAGTTAGGGGAGGAAAAGGCAGCGAGAAAAGGGAACTGGTCACCCCACCTCTCGATGCTGGACCTAGTCTGGTGAAGTCTCTAACACACAACTCCCCTACGGCAGTATCTGCAATGGGACTACCTTTACCTTTACAATATTGAGCAGGTCAGGTGACAGCACATATCATCTCCTCCTAACAGCCTGTTTGATTGGTTTTTCACGTCTCGGGTCTTTGCTATCAATGTTGAAGCTTTGACAGTTTCCTCATGTTTCATCTTGTCAAACGCCGTAGTGTAGTCTATAAATCACGAGTGTAGATCTTAATAGATCAAACCGTGCAATCATTACCCCTGACTCACGACCGTAGTCATTGGCGGTCACCTTCCAACCGTGAAACCTGATACAAAAACCTGGAAAGCAATCGCACAAGCTAATCCCTGACACATTTCAAAGTCTGCCCCGGGGACTCTTACGGTCCTCGAAGCTGATTAATTTATAGTCCTTTGTCCGGGTTAGTAGGATTTCATTTGATCCCGCCCAGTGACCTGTTACCCACAAGGCTTAAGTCGCACTCGCTCCAAAAGCCGTATTAGTTTTTCACGCAATATGAACTGGCCTGATACCCGGCGGCGAGATCTCCTGAAGTAAGCCATGAAAATGAAATGAAGTAACAGCAGCAATAATAACAGGATTCCAGGAGTTGATTAAGGTAGTAAAAATATTGGAGTATTCATTTCATCCGGTAGTCTCAAGGTTTCTTCAGGGAAAAGTCACATTATTGTTGATGAACATTTATGTAAATTAAAATTTTTTTTTTTTTTTTTTAAATATAACAGAAGCTGTAGAGTTGACAAGAAACAGACACATACCAGTGGAACGAGAAGTGACACGTGTGACAGGAGGACTTGGCATGTCTGTGTTTCAGGTCTATGCTCCTTGGGCAGCTAAAAGGTGTTGATTGATTGATTGTAGAATTGCGATGAATGTCTGTTTGTTCAAACATATTCTCCCTGTTGGTCCTTCTGTCTCTGTTGGTCTGCCTCTGTTGGTCTGTCTATGTTGGTCTGCCTCTGTTGGTCTGTCTATGTTGGTCTGTCTCTGTTGGTCTGTCTATGTTGGTCTGTCTATGTTGGTCTGCCTCTGTTGGTCTGTCTATGTTGGTCTGTCTCTGTTGGTCTATCTATGTTGGTCTGCCTCTGTTGGTCTGTCTATGTTGGTCTGCCTCTGATCGACATGGAAAATAATCATCTGAGAGGCGATAGACCGAGAGACGGAAAGGGCTGAAATACAAATAGGCGAAATCGTGGGCTGTTTGAAAACACCGAATAGGATGACATAAAAAGTTGTCGTTGGCGTAGGTGGAAGTTCTATTCAGGACACGTCCTTTACTCTGAGGCCGCTGGACGCTCATCTCCCGTTGTATATATTGCCGAAGAGGAGTGAAGTTAAAACAACAATTTTGTTGTTAAAACAAAATTCACCTTTACTAGGTCTCAACTTGATCAGGTGCTGTCTTTGCCTCCCGTTACTCAAAAGAACAGTCTTGTGTAGTTCACGGGGGTAACACTACTTCCATCAGACATTCGTTTTAGGTTGGGCAGTGGGTAAAAGACTGGAAGAGTGTGCCTTGAATGCCCTGTGCAAGCTTTGCAGTGGTTAGCGTAAAGTGGGATTTTATAAATATCTATAGGGGACTTAGTGTACTGACTGAGATCAGCTGTGAAGGTATCTGTATCTAATAGGTGTAGTGTTTTACAGATAACCTTACTTGCTGCCACATATGTATACCTCAGTCAGAATTATTCTGGAATATTGTGATGACTACGTTATATGTCTAGGGTATGTATATGATGAAGTGTAAGTCACAACAACAACAGACAGATAAACAATTTAATTTATTCCACCACACTTGACAACACTGTGACACTCACATACATGGAACATTCTATGAGACTATCTTAAACGAGTCACTGGTAAATTTTCAAATATCAATATGTATTAATTACTTTTCATTAATATATATGTGTCCTGATTCAACTACAAAGTGAACCAGGAATCACAATCAATTTCAATTATAAGTTATATATATATATAGAATTTATCAATATGAATCTTGTAGTGACATATTTTATTAATTTTATCATATGTGTGTCAGTTGTGTAGTAGTAATATGAGGTAATACTGGTGTTGTTTTTTCAAGCTATGTTGGTATTTGTCATCATGACTTCAAGTGTTTATTTCTGTTGGAACTAGTATTGGAGATGTTCTCAGTTCCGTTCATTAAAACAATTAATTTCCCCTCTTATTTTAATACAATGTCAGTTTAAGGGGGTATACATAATGTTGAGCTCCGCTGGCCACATAGGCTTAACTTTCGTGATGGCGGCAGGAAAAGACTCCTCTGCTCGATTGCTCCCCTGTGTTCTGGAGACACCTCACTATTTGCTATATGGACCAAGGAGTATGCTGTCCGCCTCTGGATTCAGCAAAGCTCTGACCAGGTACTGCTCAATAGCTTTAGGACCACAGTCCCTGAAACAAGAAGGTTGTACCTCCTACTTCAGAACTAATTTATACTCTATTTCTACACTGAGCACAATACATAACAAACACTGAGTTCAGAGCGGTAGGCCAACTGCTATCTTCATCTGAAACAATTTTCACCAGTATTTTCCTCCCTAATGGTTACCACGCCTCTGCAATTCCAGCATTATTTCTTTCTAGTCAATAATATAGGTGTCAGTGTACTGTTTGGCAATTCCATTTAGTTTCACTTTCCTCCGACACCTTCTGTTCAGGCTGGAGCATTATATAGGCTTTACCTCAAGTTCGCTACTGAACCACACATATATACAGACATAATTTATCAATTTACATTCAATTTTCATTAAAAAGATATCAAACCTTTCAAGCTTACCACAATTCATGGAAATATTACACAGTGACGTTGAATGGCAATGAATATAGCACAACTTCGATCTGCCGATGTCCCAGGCTTTTATTTATAACAATATGCACTGGTGCTCAACGCACTGTTTCTTAGTAGGTTTATTACAAGATGTGGCCCGGAACAGACGCCCTGAATTGAGTATATTGGCAGCTCTAACCAATCATGCCATGTTTACCTACTTTTCAAAAAATATTACCCTTCTCACGTTTCCCCTAACAACAAAGAAGTAGTATTTATAGTCCGACTAATCGTGTTTAGCCTTACATTTATTTTCCGCCAATCAAATAGGAGGTAACATGTCAGCCTATTTCCCGTACAATGGTGGGGTGAAATTCTGCCACTGAGCGATTCTGAATTTGGTGTTGTCTGACACCCTCACTATTTTCTTTTGGCTATAATTTGTTAATTCCTAGACTATTTGCGTAACACTCAACATATTATTTGTCAGCAAGTCCTAAGGAACCCAAATATATATATTTAATGGAGCCAATATGCATTTTCTTCTAGGATAGTCGTGCTGTTACTACCTCCTCACTTCCAAACTTTAGGGTGTCTGGGTACTGTCATGTTTTCAAACGTAAACCAGTATAATGTCATATTTCCTAATAAGAATTTTGTAAGTTTTTTTAAAACCTAACTCTGGTATGGGTAGTGGCTTTTTATCACTGTCGATTTGAAAAAAGCTAGTGCATGTGGCCTTACACGCGTGATGGCAGCAATTGTGTATCGCACGACGCGTGTTTAGTGTTGCATGTGTCCCTGCTTTCAGCCCTCCCTTCTTTCTATCTTTAGTCCATCTGTCTTTCGTTTTTTTTAGGTAACGTAGTGTATAAAAAGACATGAATGGAATTTTAAATCTAGGTCAACTTGCGTATCTCAAGGTTTTTCTTAGAATTGGAGTACACATTTTATTGTGTTGGACAGCACTGTTCTTTTTTACCTTTTCTCTTTCCTGTTATTGAAGTAATTCGTTAGGCTTTACATTTACGTTTTAATTTATATATGGGGATTAGAATATTTCACGACAGTAGCTCCTTGCTCCATAGGGAGCGAAAAGGGTAATGCTGATAAAGACTGGAGCGTGATGTGACCTGGTTTAGAAACCCGGTTCCTTTACCGTGAGAAGCAAAAGCGCTGAGTACCTCTAGTATTGCCGCTTCTATACTGGGAGTTGAAGAGAAAGGCAGGCGAAAAAAGAGAGAGACAAAAAAGACATGGCAATGTTTCCTTCATGTGTAGGCCATTTTTGAACATGCCTGTCTCTTCCTCTTTCTCTCAACTTCATTGTCTTCCATTCTTTTCCCCTCCCTCTTCCCCCCAACTTAAAAAACAAAACGGTTCTTATCTGAGCTCTGTTTTGCTTACACTGAAATTATTCCATTCTTCCCCTGTCCAAAAGCCAAAGCAGCAATCACGGCTTACGGCAAAGAAGGAAGAAGCCTCGTCGTTGGTAAAGATTAGCTCCCTGGCATCAGGTTTCCGAATAATATTGTCTCGCTCGTTGGAGAGGCCTCGAGGGTGTTTGGTTGCGAACCGCGTTGTAAGTAATTGGAGATGGGGCCCGTGGTTAAAGAGGGAATGCCGGTGACTTTTAATCATGTTTAAAAGGATGGAATTTCCCTACCCCAGATACCTAACAGCGCATCCTGGCTAGAACTTGATTTAGTTATTCTGACGAGATAGAATGTGGTTGTGCTTGCGTGGCTGTGTGAGGCTGTTCGTATTATTTGCTGTGATTAAAATTCTTTCCTTCCTCCCCGTTCCCCGTGATGATTTTTTAGTTCCTTACTCGTGGTAATTTTTTTTCGTCGTTTTTTTGTTTTGTAATGTTTAAAGTCAAATATTTTATGTTTTTGTTACTACATTTTACTGTCTTTGTGCGCCACTTCATAACTTAGTTATGGCTCCTTTTCTAAAGCGTCGATCGGCAGAGTGATCAGAGCTTTTGCATCTCATGGCAAAGTTACTGGGTTCCGCGTTTGAAACATAGTATCGTAACGCTCCAATCTAGCCAGCTGTGAATGGGTACTTACTCTGCTCTTGAGTTAGGGAAGGCAGTGGCAGGGAGGAACGTAACTGGTCATCCTCCCTCGTAAATCTGGATTTAGTAATGTCTGTAACACTTCACTCCCCTACAGCACTGTCTGCAGTAAGACTACATTTTTACCCCTTTTATATCACAGTGTGTTGACACCAGCTAAAGAAGCTCTCTAAAACAGGAACGGGCAACCTGGCCTGTCAGTCGCCATATATGGCAAATTGCTAATAAAAATGGACGATTTTTGCATTTTTCAGAATTTTTTGGTTTGGTTTGGTTTGGATTTAATGACTATCTTCATATCACACGAACAACACCATCAGTGCTCCGATCCCCTCCCTTGGATCACACAAGGAGGATCTCAGGTCAGTGCACGAACTCCGTAGCACTGGCGAGAATCCCATTGTGTGTATATAGGAATCACACATTCTATAAATATTTATGTGGTGGGTAGGTTTCTAATTGTTAAATTTTACTCTTTACGATTTCCAACTCTGCCCAGGGATTTCTAAGGTGCGCAGCTTGCACACGGGACCTCCTATTTTTTCGCCCTATCCGAGAAGGCTAGGCATCCGATCTGACTACCCAGGAGACAGGGGAGAGTATGACATCATTCAGACCAATGGTCTGAAAAAAAAAATGTCCATAAATTATGTTTCCTCTACTGGGAATCGAACCCGGTACCTCTAGAATTCGAGACGGGCGCCAATCCTGTTTAGCCAATCCGACCGCTTCATAATTTTTTTAATGAAAGAGAAATACGATGAACGTTTTATTTTGTCCCCTTTATTATAATTATTATTGTTTTTCGTATAACAACAACGTGTATTGTGGCACACAATATATACAATGTAAATTCATTAGGGGGGAGGATTAAAAAAAACTGGGAGATTCTTTGAAACTAACGTTAGTAGTTCATAGTAGCTGTTGGTAAAACTGCCATAGCTGGTTATTGTCATTTCTGATCAGAATCGACATGGTAGAACTCTGGGCGTTAAACCCATAAGTGCTCAGCTCGCCCCAGTAAAGGTCGAAGGGTATGAATGCTAATTGTTCCTAAAGAGCTGTGGTTGTATACACGCCCTGATGCATCCTCTCATAGTCCATGGCTGTTAGTCTTACATCTGACTGCATGGTTGAAATTAAAACCGAGGTTTGTTAATTGTGTACAGCAGTTTTTGAAAGAACATGATATCAATATGACGTTGCTTTTTTTCCATTGCACCCTGCATCGGGAGAATCGATGCCGGATTGTCTAAAATGGGACTAGTAAACAACTGTAGTCGGATTTCTAAAATTTCAGAAGTCGGAGTCGGAAATTTATTTGCCCAGCTCCACAACCCTCGTCAAAACTGTGAATTATTTTCGAAGTGGAAGTTACATTATACATTGACACGTTATCGAGTCACTGACAAAATTTAACTTATATGCGATCAAATTCATTTCAATATTCGATATTGCCAACTCGAGCAAAGACGTGGCCACTATGCGCTGCTGAGACAAATGCTGATTGGAACTTGACATACCTTTTCTGCATAGCTAGGAACGCTTAGAACGATATAACAATCGCTGTGTCACTGGAATGTGGGTATGACTTCTGATTGAACAAGGCCTGCCAACATCGAAATCTGAAATTTCAGAATTGTTATGGACGTTTAGATCGACGTGGCAATGTGAATCAAAGTTGTTTACATTGGGACTAATCAAGCCAGAATGTCGATTTTGAATTATTGATGCCAGTTAGAAGCACTGCTACGTGGAGAGTCATTTCAGAAATTCGATCAACAGTAACAATATTGATCACAATTTTTACAGCTTATGAGGCAAAAAGACTGCCAGATTTTTCTGCGACTTTGAGCTAGAAAATTCTTGAAATGATCTCTTAACCATTTGTATTGCAGTAACTTGATGGTTCGAACGAAAAAGCTCTTTAACCCGAATATGTCGTATACCTATAATTCCTTTACTTTTATGTAGTATGGTGAGTTTTACTTCTTATTTGCAACACCAGTGACGAGATTCGCAAGTTAGATTGCCCATCCTGCTATAGAGCAGAGGTTCTTAGCCTTTCTTGTGCAGTGGACCCCTACGATTATTCAATTAATGCTACGTAACCCCTTGATTTTCTTGTAAAGGCTACGGACCCTTTTGGTTTTCTGGTGAAGGCTACGTAACTCTTTTGTTTTCCGGTGAACGCTATGGACCTCTTTGGTTTTCTGGTGCAGGCTACGTAACCCTTTGGTTTTCCGGTGAAGGCTACGTAACCCTTTGGTTTTCCGGGGAAGGTTACGTAACCCTTAAGATTGCACTTAAAGAAACACCACTACAAGATGTAGAATCATACATGTACCTTGGCAGCAATATAGACACTGTTTGAGGGACGTACAATGATATCAAAATAAGAATACAAAAGGCTACATGAGCTTTCATTGCATTGGAAAATATATGGAGATCAAGAGAAATCAAGTCCAGCACAAAAATCAGAATTTTTAACTCACGTGCCAAGTCAGTCTTCTTGTATGGCTCTGAAGCATGGAGAAAAACAAAAACAACAATAAAAAAGCTACAGGCTTTCATAAATGCGTGAATACATAGAATAGAAGGATTGGAGTAGTATGGCAAGATCACTAATGTGGAACGAATGACAAGAACCAAACAAGTGCTAGTGGAACAAGAAATGAAAAGAAGAAGCTGGCGATGAATAGGACACACATTGAGGAAACCTGTGGATATAATTACCAGGCAGTACTTGCTCTGGACTCCCCAGTGTAGCAGAGGTAGACGGAAAAACACAAGGAGAAGAGAGCTGGAGACATAATTGAAAATGATGAGAAAAAGGCATGAGAAGACTTTTAGCAGATGGCACGGGACAAGAAGACTTGAAAGAATATAGTGTGTTAAAGGCCTGTGCTCCCTGGGGAGTTGAAAGGTTATGATGGTGATTAGAAGGCGTGGTTGAGAAAAGTCTGTCTGCAGTTGTAAAGCAGAAGGCATGACAAGCTTGTTTAAAAGAGAAAATACAGATTTTCCGTAATCAACCTGTTGTTTTGCACGTTTCTTCTTCTTCTTCTTCTTCTTCTTCTTCTTCTTCTTCTTCTTCTTCTTTCGTTCGCTTGAAATATATTGTCTATATCTGCAATGTTGTTTCTTGTATAAACTTCACTGTCTTTTGTAGTTCATACAGAGGTCCGTATAGTTTTGCTTCCAGTGTTGTTTCTCTGGGCCAGTGGGTTTGCCTCAATATATCATATTCGGGTCAATCTTGAAGTACGTGCTCCGCAGTCTGGGGTGTCTGTCCACATGTACACATGGCTGAATTGCCAATCTTGAATTTTGTATACATGTGGCTGCAGAGTCGGTTGTGTCCTGTGTTTTGCACGTTAAACCTTGTCATTCTAATCACTTGACTCCCAGTCATTAAAATATTAATTTAGCACAAAATACCAGTTTATTATGTATGAAATAACGATAAATTACACACTATCTCACCGTTACATTAATTAGTCAAAATATGTGCGAAATCAACTGATGACATCGCTTTAAAGGTGACAAAAAAAAATAATTCATAATCATCTTGGCAATAAACTATCCTAAGCTCTGTGACTACAGTAATTTTATTTACAGTGGCTTTATGGACCATATTATCTGGGAATATATTCTGCCATGTCTTTGGAATTACTTTAGGCATTTTAACCATTCGATTTTCATGTCTTACTGTTCTCATGGCATTGGTTGTAATTTCTTGATCTTCAGCTTTTCCTTGAAATTATTTTAACTAGTCTGTATTTCTTCCCTTGTTTACTGGTAGTCTCCTTATTATTTAAACAAAAAAAATTGGAGTTTTGCCTCGTTTTGTTCAACCCATATACAAGGACCGTCGGTTATATACTCGTATAAGTCGAGAAAATCCCCCCCCCCCCCCGCCCCCCCCCCCCCCCAATTAAAAAAAAGAGTTATGAAACCGGTTAATGCGCGCCCCCACGCCGCTGCAGACTGGTATCCTTCAGATATACACTTGCTACTTAATTATATGTTTTTATCAGAATATCTTTACAAATACACGTTTGAACTCCTATTAAGTCACACATTTTAACTGGAGTACGCCTTGTTGACCAGCCTCCTTTGTTTGATCTATCAGCAATACCATTACTTCTTTTGCAAGATTCAGTTTCACCGTTGGAGTCTAAATCATGCTCTTATTCAATATCCACAAATGATTCGGCCGCACAGTTAGCATCCTGATCAAATAATAAATTACTTCTCAGATCCCAAAGAAAATATTCGACCTCCTGGAAAGCCTTGTCTTAAAAAAAGATCACGAATAATATATATATATATTTATTTCATTCATAACCCTCCACTCCAAAAGGAGCATAGGCCTTCAACAAACACATGCCAAGTCCTCCTGTCACGTGCCATCATCTCAAGTTCTTTCCACGTTCTTCTCCTCATCATTTTCACCTCTGTTTCCAACTCTCTTCTCCATGTGCTTCTTGGTCTACCTCTGCCTCTCTTGCCCTGGGAGTTCCAGAACAAGGACTGCCTTGTAATGCTATCAACAGGTTTCCTCAGTGTGTGTCCTATCCATCGCCATCGTCTTCTTCTCATCTCTTGTTCCACTGGCACTTGTCTAGTTCTTGTCCTCAGTTCCACGTTGGTAACCTTGTCATACCATTTTAATCCCTCTATTCTACGCAAGCACCCATTTATGAAAGTCTGTAGCTTTTTGGTTGTTGTCTCTGCTGTTCTCCATGTCTCAGAGCCATACAATAGGACTGACTTCACATTTGAGTTGAAGATTCTTATTTTCGTGTTGGATCCGATTTCTCTTGATCTCCATATGTTTCCCAATGCAATGAAAGCTGCTCTTGCTTTTTGTATTCTTATTTTAAATAAATAAATAAATATATATATATATATATATGTATATATAGCTGCAATATATACGCAAAAAAAACAAAAAACCCTATGCGTCAGATATTTGTCAGAAAAGTAATACAGTATTGATAGCACAGATGTTGTTATATGAGAGCGAACGAAGAAGAAAAAGAATGTTGCACACAGCCGATCTTGTATGAAACGACTTAATATCATTCATTAGCCAAACAAGACGATCACTTTGGACTGGAGTCCACATAGAAGACGATCACTGGAGGTCTCAGATGTGTAGCTATAAGACGATCACTAGAGATCACAGATGTAGCTATAAAACGATCACTAGAGATCACAGATGTAGCTTTAAGACGATCACTAGATATCAAAGAGATGTAGCTATAAGACGATCACTAGAGACCTGTCACGGGTTGCCTCCCCTTGCTCTGCAGAAGTGGTCCAACAGTGGCCAAAACCTAGAGTATCTAATGTGGATCTTCAAAGGTGTCTACCTTCGCACAAGATTACTCTTGGCAGAGTTGTAGATAGAAGAATAATGATGCTTCTACTTCCAGGGAGCCTTCACAAGATATTTCAGAATTCAAGAACAATGCTGAATGAGTCTTAGCACGTTAACTTTGTATCTGACCCGCGCCTTTTGTGAAGATGGATATAAATGATTTTGCTCTTTCAATCCCCCAGCTGATTTAATTCAAGGAAATTCCTTTTATTAGCTCGATATAGATATGTGTAGATACTAATGAATGTATAGTAGAGGTTCTAGATCACACATATGCCTTTCTCTCAGTAATGATTAATTCAACTATGAATTTGTCAAAATCAACATATACAAATTTAATGCTCAATTACTTTGAAACAAATATAAATAAATATGAAATGGTAATTATGAGAAATAATGGTTCATCATAGATATCGGTTCCTGCTAAACTTATAACTTAGCTTCCAAATTGCTGACATGTTGGTGCTGCTGGTTCCGTCACTTCCAAAGGATTCTTGAGGTAACCGCTTCCGATAAAGGCAGGGATCTTCACCACCCGTGGGATGTAGGTTTCACGTGTCGATCTCAAGCTTCGAACCACAGACTAGTACAGCTTGTAATGTAGGTAGAACCTCAAATGTTCTCTCCAATCCATTCCAGCAACTTTAGAGTGAATAAAAGAACACATTCCACTGCTAAGTATTTGTTTTCCTGATTTAGATCAGGCGCCTTTGCCCGCTGTCCGTCACCGATTTTTTAATCAGAATTTGTACTCTCCCTGAGTGAATATCATATATCTCAGGGGATGTGATAACAAGATCACTATTCTTTTACTTAATGTAATGAAAAAAAAATTAAACTGGACAGCGACAAGTGACTTGTGCCTGAAGGAACAACTTTAAACATACATACTACTCATTACAAATGATAATATACTTATGATGTCATCGTCATCCACTTCCTTTCTTCACTTGGAGTCTGGGATTACTTCTGCTTTTGGTTCTTCCATGAGAACTAGCGTGAAGCAATCACCAGCGCTTGCTGTGGTGGTTCATGAATGTATCCTGTTCACATGCTGAGGTTACCAGCCTCATATGAATCTTTAACACTCCTAGCTAGTATAAACCAGTAAAATTCAAAGTATAAAAATATGTACAATTCACTCTAGTAACTAGGCAAATCTTAGACGTCTTGCTCAGGTAAATAGTCTGGGCAGCTTAACACAGATGCCTCGAAGACACATCTGAGGTATTATTTCTAAGTCTAGAATTCCCCTTTGACTTGTGAGTAGTTTCTGTAGGAGTCCGGTTCTGTATTAATATTGGCGAATTTTCTTTTCCAGTGGATAACAGATGCTCTAATACGTATTTCCGTTCCTAAAAATTCAGAATCCGGACTCTATTTTTCCTGTGGAAAGGTTCGAGCTGTCTACTTTGACGATTTCCGGAATGCAGTGCCGTTTGTCAAACCTTTCCTACGTTACATCGTAAGTTTCCTGATCACGCCTCCATCTGGCGTTTTCTGACAAACTCCTAATCAGCGCCTCAGAAACCAGCTAATACATTCAAAGTTCATATTACGAAAACTTTTCTTCATGTAGTATTCTGTATGACTCATGCGTTTGAAAATTTCAAACAGTCATCCTCCATATATGGAGTTGCTACATCCGACAAATGTTGTCAATGTTTATTTATTAATTATGCAATCTTAGCAAACACTTTCGTGCTCGCATTTACATGGATTCAGTGAAGTATTATCACGTTTTAGGGACTCAGTTAATCTCTTAGGGATGGGCGATACGCATGTCTGACCCTGTCGTGCATCGAAGCGTGAAACGTGAACAATGACAGTATGGAAAAAGAGAGTGCTAATAACAGAATAATGCACCTAATTCAGTACGTACAACAGATGTAGTTCAATGCTGCCGGAGAGGAGAAGAGGGCGCCCAAATTATGTCACAAGACCACAGATGTAGCTTTAAGACGATCACTAGAGTCTACAGGTGTAGCTATAAGACGATCATTAGAGTCTACAGGGAGCCGCGCTAGCGTAGTGGTTACCACACTGCGCTGGCGACCGGGTGACCCAGGATCAAACCCGAGCGAGGACATTTGAAGATTTTTCGTCGACCGGGATTTGGACTGGATTAACTCGAGCCCTGGCGAGGACATTTGAAAGAGTGTCGTCGACCAGGGACTGGCGGCCCCTGATCCGACCCAGCTCTAATGGGTACCTCCGAAATCGGCGAGTATCTGCCTGAAATGCGAGGGACACCTGTCTCTGTGCAAGAAAAAAGGGATACTCACGTAAAAATCAGTCCCAGGTTAGACATACTAACCTGAGATTTCGCCTCGAGTAATAGCGGGCGTAAGAAAAAAAAAAAAAAAAAAAAGAGTCTACAGAGATGTAGCTATAGATCACTAGAGTCAAAAGTGGTGTAGCTGTAAGACGATCACTACAGTCTGCAGAGATCAATAAGACGATCACTAGAGTCTACAGAGATGTAGCTATAAGACGATCACTAGAGTCTACAGAGATGTAGCTATAAGACGATCACTAGAGTCTACAGATGTATCTATAAGACGATCACTAGAGTCTACAGGTGTAGCTAGCTATAAGACGATCACTGCAATCTACAGAGATCAATAAGACGATCGATATGCGTTATTTAACGTCCGATTGGCTAATCGGTTAAACGTTTTGCCTGTCGCGTTAAAGTTACGTATTCTAGAATAGAAATCTGGTAGCGTCACGCGTCTACCTAGCCATAAATGGGTACCTGACTCTGCTCTTGAGTTAGGGAAGGCAACGGCAGCAAGGAAGGGAACACCTCATAAAGGTGACAAGTAGTATAGTAAAGTATCTAACACTTTACTCCTCTATGGTAGTATCTGCAATGGAACTACCTTTATTGTTTTGTATGTGCTTTTGCTCAGGTGCACCAGGTGCGCGGATTACCTGTTTTAAAAAAAAGACCGCCCGGGAAGTATTTTAACCGACTTACTCAGACGGTTCTCGGTTCTGTTTACGAGATCTGCATCTTTCAAACACTTTTTCGTTGTTGTTTTTTTTTTTAAATTTTATTTGTTATGTTACTCTTCTCGTGCCTAGGAACGAAATAATACGGTTGTTCTGTTTTATGTTTTTGGGAAGATAAGTTGTTTCAGTTCTTGTTTTATTATGTGGTGTTTGATAGAATAAATTGTGTTGTTTTTTTTTTTAAACCCAGTTTCATTCAGGAGATACAATATTAAAACTAATTTTCTTCATGGTCTAAGGCAGGGCTTCTGTGTATGTGAATAGATTCTAGGGAGTTTGAAACGTTAAATTTTAAATTATATGCTTATTTACTGGTTCCTTTTTTCACCGGACAACCAAAGGGGTCCATGACAGACAGACAGACAGACACACACACACACACACACGCACGCAAACACATGAACACAACAGACACACACACTTGTCCTTCTCTAAGGCGTTTTGTTATAGTGTTTGCGATTTCTACCTGACCGCCATCACCACCAGTGCCACCACCAACACCACCACCATCATCATGATCATCATCAATTTACTGTTCGAAAGAAAGACAGACATACAGAGTCAGAGAAGACAGACATACAGAGACAGAGAAGACAGCAATACAGAGAAGACAGACATACAGAGACAGAGAAGACAGATATACAGAGAAGGCAGACATACAGAGACAAGAGAAGGCAGACCTACAGAGACAGAAGGCAGACATACAGAGACAGAAGGCTAACATACAGAGACAGAGAAGACAGACATACAGAGACAGAGCAGACAGAAGACAGGCATACAGAAACAGAGAAGACAGGCATGCAGAGAGAGAAGACAGACATAGACAGAAATAGAGACAGAGAAGACAGACATGCAGAGACATAGAACACAGACATACAGAAACAGAGAAGACAGACATACAGAGAGAGAAGACAGACATAGACAGAAATACAGAGACAGAGAAGACAGACATACAGGAGAGAAGAGAGACATAGACAGACAGAGACGGCATAAATACAGAGAGAGAAGACATAAATACAGAGATAGAAGACATACAGAGACAGAAGAGACAGACATACAGAGACAGAATACAGACAAAAACAGATAGAGAAGACAGACATACAGAGACAGAGAACATACATACATACAGAGAGATAAGACATACAGAGACAGAGAACATACATACATACAGAGAGATAAGACATACAGAGACAGAGAAGACAGGCATACAGAGACAGAGAAGACAGACATAGGGACAGAAGACAGACAAAAACAGATAGAGAAGACAGACATACAGAGACAGAGAAGACACACACATAGAGAGAAGACAAACATGCAGATACAGTGAAGACAGACAGTCGGAGACAGACATATAGAGACAGACAGATACACAGAGAAGGCAGACAGAGACAGGCAGGTAAGACAGACAAACACAGACAAAGAAGACAGACATACACAGACAGAAGACAGACAGAGAAGACAGACACAGACTGACTGACTAATAGCAAGGTTGCAGTGGTTAATCTTACATATACATCTTATATTCGATTTGTTATACCAGCCAACCTGGCCGAGTTTAACTAGGCAACTATACGAGCAGGACCCATGTAATTTCGGGGGGATCTATAATGAAACAAAGAAAGAAAAGGGCTTCTTCTCCCTCTGGCATGTCGTACAAGTCGAATAATATGAACTTGTGCAAGAGGCTGGCAACCTCATGTAAACAAATTGTTACACAAACCGCTGCTGCAAGAGCTTGTGAATGCTTTGTGCAAGCTTTCTGTAAGGGGGGAGGGGGGTAGCTTTAGTGGTGACTACATGCTCCATAAGGAGCATAAAGGTAAGTGATAATTATTATTTTTTTTAAAGTTGCCTTAGAGCAGCGGTCGGCAACCCAGGAGATGTGGGGATCTACTACAGAACCACTGAGCTGTCCAAAGATCTGCCTTGATAAAATTATGTCTGTTTTCAGGCTTCACTGTATTTAGAATATGGAATAAGTGCAGCTTTATTGTAACTTTTATCTCTGCCCAACGATCAGCGTCCTGTAGTTCTAAAGATAGAGCGGAGCAAAATTATGACTAAATGATTGTTTACCGAAGGTTAAACTTCGTTTGAAGCAAAAGATTGCTTTGTATCTCATACAGTTTAATCCTTAATGCACTATTGGATGGACATGAAGTATAGCATACATTATAGGCGTGACCCCTGTATAAACTACAATAGACAGTGAAGTTTATACAAGAAACAACATTGCAGATATAGACAATATATTTCAAGCGAACGAAAGAAGAAGAAGAATAATAGGCGTGAGGTGACAGGGAAGCAAACCCGTAAAAATTGCTGGCTGAAATCGGATGTATCGGGCCGAAAGACGTAGATATCGCACCTAGCTGTAGACTACGACACAACATACTTACCACTCAGAACTAACGGCCAGCATTGTAAGAGAGAGATATGCCTGAGAGCGAACGTAAACAACAACAACAACAACATACAGTTTAATCAAATGAATTTTAGTCTTGTCTTTGATCCACCATCATTGAGCGTAAGCTCTTGGTGAAATGAATTTGAATAACCTAGCTTGCGGGTTTTCACTTGGAATGCCTGTAGTGGATTTTGATGGTATTGTATGGTGGTGTTATCACCTAGTGTGATGCGTGAGGTCAGCTGTGAAGGCTCCTGAGATAATTGTAACTGTGAATATACAGAAGGCCCTTTCGTGCTACCACTTTATGACCTCACACATATCTTTTTTTACTAATGAATGTGGCTACGTTAAAATCTAGGGTACTGAATGCAATGTGTTGTATGGACAGATACACACACCCACAGATATTAATTAAGTCTAATACTATCAATAAAATTTATAACACAATGAACTAAATTCAGCTGGTTAAATTTAGAATAGAAAATCTTTTTTTAAATTTATTTGTTCTGAACCAAGGTTTTATTTTGGCCAGAACTTATGCAAAGATTTTGAAATTTATGAATGAATGGCATGAATAAATGGCATGTTAAATGAAAGATGTTTTACATATGCAATCTTCAAGATTAATTATAGTATTACTGTTCGTAATGTTAATTTTCCTGGGAAAACTATGAATGGATGTGCTGTTGGGGTGGCTTCATCCCTCCCTGTTTATGCCTACACAGCATTGTCCATTAATGATGGAAGGAAATGGGATGCTTCAGTAGTAAATTCTCTTGGGTGCTAGTTTTATGAAGTTGGTGTAAGTTCAGCAGGCCAGCTAGCCTACTTAACTTTGCCAGATTTGTTCTGGTGCTGGAATCTGATAGCCCCACCTCTCCGTGCTTGAGCAATACACAGATGTTCTGTCGAAATGTACCCTGCACGGGTCCTCACTTCAATTATTAATCAGCATTTGACACCACCTTAGTGTCAAGATCGAACTCACAGCTCTGAAATAAAGTATTGGTTTTTTGCTCAGAACCTTACCTAATAAGCCACTTCTACACATAACAAATTACAATAACACCACATAAACAGGGTCAGTTCTCTCTGACCAGACAGCACATCTTACTTAGTTGGTTTCGCATAGGGTAAGTTTCCCCAGTCTACAGATTCTGAAATAGGTGCATTATCTCACTGCCATAGAATAGGATAGGTGATATGATTCACTGTTCTCAACACTTGATCACCCCTTCCTAAACCTTGCTGTAGTTTATATATTGTTTGTCCCTAGACCCTGAACTAGGGCGGGGGGTCCAGCGCGAATCCTTACTTGTTTGTAAGGCTAGATTTCGATATGGCAGTATCAAATCACTCGGACATTAAACAATATTCAAAATATACAAAGAAATAATTTCAATCTTACCAGATTATGAATAAAGAACACAGAAATGCTAGCAAAACTCAGCTGAGCTGCTGGCTATAGTATGGCGTCCCTGAACTTATTTCAATTTATTTCATTTGGAAATCACCACACTTGAAATTTACTGTGTCTATCACTGGACAACTATTGAGGAATGGCAAAAAAGCTCGTCTGAGCGCGGATAATATGATTGTCTGTGGCCAATCAATGCCTTGGTTTTTTTTTTAAATTCAAATTTCCTACACTAAAGTCATTTCAGTCATGCTTCAGTCAAGTATGGATTTTTATCTGTTAGTCTGTCCGTCTCTACTTGCGTTTTTACAAAAACGTACTTGATTTTTTGAACCAACCTTTCTCTCCCCTCCAAAATTTTGTCGTTAAAAGTTATTTTTAGACACAGCTTCCACCAATATCCCTTCTCTTCCATGCTAAGTAGATTTGAACACCTGCGTCTCGAGGTCGCGATTTTTTGTGCAAATAGCGACACTTTTGATTCAATGCAGTCTTTCGCTGTTGTGAACAACACTGTCTTTTGTCATTATTTTCATTATTATCTATCCGTCTGTAAAATTAAAAACATATTATTTCACTGCTCAGAATGGGCCATCCGGCCAGCTAATTTTTATATTCCTAACATTAATATTAAGAAAAAGTTACTTTTTAAATTTTGTAATATTTCAAGCATCTGCGTTTAGCCGCTGAATTCAAATCAAAGGCTTGGTATCGCAAAAGCGTCCAATAAATGACTGTGGCGTATCATATCCAAGGTCCCTTCTGTCGAATTCCTTACTTTATGTCAACTTGGGGGGGGGGGGGGGGGGGGGACGTGACTTTTCCTCCTTGCCCCACCAATTTGCGTCCATTAACCTCGCTAGTTCAAGTACGCGTTCAGTCAGATTTTTGTCTTTTGATCCTCGTTCCGTTTTGCCTTCAAGTCTAACACCTGATGACCCGCGGCGCGGGCGATCATGTATTCCAGCAGCTTGCGCATTGGTTTTTATCCTTACATTTTATCCTTTGGAGATATTTTTACGTTGTATCACTCGTTAATTTTATGACAATGCCGTGAACGTGCCTTTGAGCATGGAGACACCACACGTGTAAGTAACGGAAGGAAAGGGCTAGTCCACAATTTACCTATGAGAAAATTAGTCCCCTCCCCTCCCCCGTCACCGTAGATCTACCACATAATGCCGCCGGGATGTACATGTAGAACACGATAGACCAGTTGCTGAGCCCTGTCTTAAGAGATTTGTATTGTTATAAGGCGTAGTAGATGTGTGTCAACGTTGGATTGTCAGAGTGGTTATAGCGCTGGTCTTTCGCGGCAAAGGTGCCAGGCTCGGAATCATGGTACCGAGACGTTCCAGTCTACCCAGCTGTAAATGGGTACCTTTTGCTCTTTGAGTTAGGGAAGGAAAAGGCATCGAGGAAGGGAACTGGTCACCCAACATCTCGATGCTGGACCTAGTGTGACGAAGTCTATAACACTTCACTCCCCTACAGGAGTATATGCTATGGGACTAACTGTACCGTTTAGTAGATGTTGTAAAAATGCTGCATAGTACAGTGTACCTTCCTGCAAGCCTTGCGGAATCCATTGCTCTTATCCTGTTTTCTTAAATACGTCAATCACATCTCATATATTATATAGGCGTGTTAGTTTTGATAGTGTTGGAGACTGGGGTAAGGGTTCTACGCGGTGATCACAAGAGAACGTGTTGTTAGAAGGAATGACTAGCCTGTTGGTATTCTTTGGCAAGCCGATTGTTATGGACAGCGTTGCCACTCTGAATTGTGAAGAAAAAAAAAACCTAGATATCCGCGACTTGAGCGATTTTGGGCGAAATCTAGGTGGTTTTCTTCAACCAATGAAGGAAAATGACACCTAGACAGGACCAAGAAAACCTAGATTTGGGTGAATCCACCTAGGAGTGGCAACGCTGGTTTTGGATGTCTGTTTAGTTTGAAATGCCGTAAAAAGGATCTGTTCCCTTGCGACGTAAGTATGTGTACGAAGGAATGATTGAGTCTGTGAGTGCACGAACGAGCGAGTGCCTGAGTTAGTGAGTGCGCTAAGGTGTAAGGTCAGTTGATTGATTGGGTTAGCGAATGCGTAAATCGTGAGTGTGAGTGGTTCAATCTAAGAGAGATTGAACTAGCGTCTGTTAAGGCAATGAGTGCGTAACTAGTGGGCATTAATGGCGTGGTTGAATTAGTGGGGGCCTTAATGAGTGAATGGAAATGGGTGAGTTGATTTTTTATGTGTTTGAGCGAGTGCGGTTTGGGTGTGAGGTTAATGAGTGCGTGACTTAGTAAGTGTTAATGGGTTATTTAGAGTTATTTAGTGAGCGTGATTCTTCAATGTCCCGTGTAGTTCCGGGGGGGGGGGGGGGGGGGGGGATTGTTGTCTGAAAAGACAAAGAAAGAATATGACATACTACACCCTCAGGCATGTCGTACAAGGCGATTAATATACGGATATGCCTGGGGCTGGTGTTTGTAAAACGAATTGCCACAGAAATAACTGTGCAGGAGCACGTGACTGTGTGGTGGAGGCCTCCTGTAAGGGGACCAGCTTCAGTAGTGGCTGTATGCGAAATAGTGATGATGAATCTATGAGTTGTGGAACGTTGTTGTTGTTGTTATCGATCCAGCGGCGCTTGGGTTCTCGCCCTTCGGCCCAATGCCATGTAGTGATGTCTGCATGTTTTCGCAAGTTGTTTTGTTTCACCGTACAAGGTGTTCCACTTATCTGACCTCGGAGGAAGGAGCATTTCCCTAACATCATCGAGTGCTGGGCACTCAAAGAGGTGGTGGTCAACAGTTTCGTAGTGGTAGTTACATAGCTGGCACTCTGAAGTGTGTTGTGATTGGATTCTGTTCAAGTGATTGTTGAGTGGGATATCTTGAGTTCTGAGCCGAAAAATGCTGCTCTGATCTCTTCTTGTAAGATGGCCGATGTTGCCATTAGGATCATGACCGGCCATATGTCTGTAAACCTCTCTCCCGGTGTTTCCCATAGCCCATCTATTCAGCCAAGTTTCTTTGTTTGTTGTTCGTATGAGTGATTTGGTTGTTTGGAGAGTTGTTGCTGTGAGTGGTTGTTCTTGACTGAATGATGGAGTCAAGAGAATGTAACTTAGTGTGTTCAGTTTATGAGAAAATTCTCAAACGCCTCTAACCCAATACCGCATGTGGGATGCAATCATTCATAACATGGTCTGTGCAACCATCCAAAACTTGATCTGTGCAACAATCCATAACTTGGTATTTGCAACCATCCATGACTTGATCTGTGCAATCATTCATAACTTGGCCTATGCAACCACCCATAACTTGATCTGTACAATCATTCATAACTTGATCTGTGCAATCATTCATAACTTTGTCTGTGTAACCATCCATAACTTGGTCCATGCAACCATCCTTAACTTGATCTCTCTGTGATTCATATTTTATATAATTGTTTTCACCATCGTTTCTTCACAGAATTTTTCACGGAACTTCTCGACAATGCAAGAAAAGACTTACACGAAATGTTCGTGAAAACTTACGGATTACTTTACCAACAAAATGCCCACATTTTCGCGCAGCTCTTCGATGATCTACGGGGTTACTACAAGGGCAAGGACAAGAACCTTGTGGAGGTTATGGAGAATTTCTTCAGCAAGCTGCTGCAGCGAATGTTCGAGCTTCTAAATTCCACCTACCAGTTCGATGACGACTACTTGGGCTGCGTCACGGAAAGGATGAATGATCTAAAACCGTTTGGAGACGTGCCTCAAAAGTTGTCGCTCCACGTCAAACGTTCATTCATAGCGGCCAGGACTTTCGTTCAAGGTCTAGCCGTTGGCAGAGATGTCGTCAGCACTATTATGGAGGTAAGTGGTTAGAGTTTAATACTTCTGTGTATTTTTTATTTCTATTCTCCAATGGTCTAAATTATACCATATGTAGAGTAGGTTAAATTCTCTGCACAAAACAGGAAGCTGGCACTTGGGAGTCATGACCCAAGTGGGCCCGCCTCCCTTAAGAGTGTAAAGGAGATTAAGGGGCCGAAATTTTTGATCGACGGGGGGACTACTTCTGATGATCAGATTGCCCCCTGTTGTATCGCTCTGTAAAGAGTTTCCTATCATACTAACATTCATTTTCTTTGTCTGATATAAAAAAAATCGCCATGTAGTCTACCCGGAAGTCTGTGAGGAGACTTACTTACTTACTTAGTCGTTCCCCTTTTACCGTGAGGTGTAGAGGTTTGGAAGAGAGAGCGCTAGACTATCCTATCGGCTGTCTTCCTCCTGGCCTGGTTCCATTCTACGGGACACAGAAAGAATATAACCACAGCTGTCTCATGCATGTCGTAACAGGCGGCTAATATGAGGTTTGTGCTTGATGATGGTGTGGCGTGAGGTTTTATTTGGCTCTAGGGTTAGTATAGTACTGACAATTACAGAAATAGAATTTCTGCAGAAAATGGTGAAGTCCCAGTGTCTGAGAGAACTACTGGTATCACAAATTAGTTACGGCTGTGAATGTTCTGATCTCGAAAATTTAGTAGAGAGGAGACCGACATAACTTGACACCTCCGCTGTGTAACTAACTGTGATATTAAGACAAGGAAACAGATTTTACTTAACAATGATAAAATTGACAAGTCTTCAAATACAATTTCCTTATTATTTATTTAGTATATACACAGGAGGAAATGACACCAGATGAACTTGCTAATAACATCAGAGATGTATATATTACAAATGCACAGAGGTTAATTCCTAAAAGAAGTATAAAGAGACGAGAATACATCTCAGACGAAACACTGAAGTTGGTGGTAGAGAGAAGAAAAATGAAGTCCAAAAAAGATACAGAAAATCAGGAGTTGTACAAGAAATACACAAAGCAGATTAAAAAACGAGTCAGACAAGACAAACAACAATACATAAACGACACCTGCAGGAAAATAGAGGAAATGCGCGAACAGGGATTGAGTAAGAATATGTTTTCTGAAGTAAGAACATTGAAAAACAGCAACTTTAAATCATCACCCCGAGCAATAAACGACAAGAAAGGCGACACTCTAACAGAACGTAAAGATATTCTGAACAGATGGAAGGAGTACTGTCAAGAAATGTATACGGAAATAAACAAAGCGGCAGATAACAACGTCATGAATGAAGCGGAACGTGAACCAGAACCTACCATAGAGGAAGTCCGGAATGCAATCAAACACTTAAAAAGTGGAAAATCTCCTGGTTGTGATGAAATAACAGCTGAAATGATACAGGCAGGAGGAGAAGGCAGCGCTCGTATATACCATGCATTATGCTGCAAGATCTGGCAAAGCGGAATTTGGCCCAAGGAATGGAAACGATCAATTTACATACCCTTGCCAAAAAAGGGCAACCTGAAACTGTGCACAAACTACAGAACTATAGCTCTTATAAGCCATGCCAGCAAAATACTTTTACAAATCATAATGAAAAGGATGCAACAAAAGCTAGAAACAGAAATAAATGAAGTACAGGCGGGTTTTCGACCAGGTAGAGGCACTAGAGATCATATATTCAACATGAGGATCATCATAGAAAAGTGTAGAGAATTCAACGTTGACCTACATACTTGTTTCATTGATTACACCAAAGCTTTCGATTGTGTACAACATCAGCAGTTATGGGCTATTATGAAAAATATGGGATTTCCAAACCACCTTATACAACTCATCGCACTGCTGTACCAAGAACAACAGGCAGCCGTAAGAATAGAGGGGGAAACATCAGAATGGTTTGAAGTACAGAAAGGAGTAAGACAAGGCTGTACCCTTTCCCCTTACCTGTTTAACATTTATGCCGAGAATATCATGAGAAACGTAAGAGATGACCAAGAACACACAGAGTTTGACTCATTTAACATCGGCGGGTACCAGATCCCGGAAATCAGATATGCTGACGACACAGTCCTCCTATCGACCAACCCAAAAGGACTTGAACAATTACTTCTGTCCACCAAAAAACACAGCGAGGCCCAGAATCTATACCTAAACACCAAGAAGACCAAAGTATTGACAACAGACAAAGTAAAGACCAAACCAGAAATTGAAATTGATAACGAAGAACTGGAAAGTGTCAATGAATTCGAATACTTAGGATCAATCATTAACAGCTCTGGCGACTGTGCAGTAGAAATTAAAAGAAGACTTGCAATTGCTTCACATAAGCTAATACAGATGAAAAACCTATGGCAAGGCACAAGCAAAGAAACAAAGTTACAACTGATCAGAGCATGTATATTCCCAGTAGCAACATACGGCTGCGAGACTTGGACACTCAATAAAACAGTTGCAAAAAAGATACATCATTCGAAATGAAATGCTACAGAAGGATGTTGAGAATACCCAGGACAGAAAAAAAGACCAACAGAGAAGTACTGCACTCACTAAACGTACAGGAACATTGGCTCCTAAATACCATCGCAATAAGGAAGCTGAAATTTTTCGGTCATATAAAAAGACATAATAGTCTGGAAAAAAACAGTGATGGAAGGCATGGTCCCTGGAAAAAGGGGAAGGGGTCGACCTAGACGACGGTGGACCCAGGACATCACAGAGAGTCTGAACTTGTCTTTGGCTGATGCAGGTCGACTTGCCCAGAATCGTGATGCGTTCAGAGCAGCTGTAATGGAGACAACGTTCTGGAAAGAATATGTCACATGATGATGATGATGATATACACTATCTACTCTTGTGCTGAAGGGTGAATGTTGAAAAATGGAACGTAATGAATTTGTAAGTTTACATATGATTTACAAATATTTATATTTATATAAATATGTAAATATATTACAACAAGTTTTCCAATTATAGGAACAAAAATTATATCAGCTGTGCTGTTATTCAATTATAGTACATGTATCAGCTGTGCTGTTAATTACGTATAATTTATCATTACTATGAATCTTATTATTGTCTCTTGCTACGCTAATTCAACTTTCTCGTCACTGAATCACTATCTTTTAAATCACAAATTGTGGTGAAGTGTATTTAATATGAATATTTATAGGGACACTTAGTTGTACTGACTGAGATACAAAGGTCTCTATATCTATTAAGAGTAGTGTATTATAGATAACCTTACTTGCTACCACTGGTATTTGTTATGTTCAGTCAGAATGGTATTCTGTCATCATGACTTGCTAGTTTGTGTCTTTAGGGTATGTGTATGATGAAGATGTTCACAGTTCAACTGACAGATAAGACATTTTAATTTAATCCCCTCTTGACAACACTGTGAACTCACATACAAAGTCACTCTACAAGATAGGGGACAAAGAGTGTGATGAACTTTCAAATGGCCAAGTGTATTCATTACTGGCATGAATGAATATGTGTCCTGATTCAACTACAAGGGAACCAGGAATCACAATCAATTTAAATTACAAGTTATGTACAGAATGTATTTAATATGACCAAATATTGCTGTCCGACACTATATTATTAGCAAATGCTCTGACCATGTGTGCTCAGTACCATGTAGACCACTGTCCCTGAAATGAGGATAAATACCTGGTTTACTGTTTAACTTCAAGCTCTGTTGGTATTTGTCATCATGACTTCAATAGTTTGTCATTAGGGACCAGTATTGGAGATGTTCACAGTTCCTTCATTTGAAAGACATTCCAGTATTACCCCTCTTAATGGTTAACTTTTACAAAGCACTTCAAGATGAGGGGACTTAATAGTTGATCTCCAGGTGGCCAGTGTTAGCTTATCTGGCCATTCCATGCCGTTTTACTTCTCTGCTCGACACCCTCTGGCTCTGGAGACACCTCACTGATAGCTTTACCTCACGTTGGCCACTGGAGTATGCATATCCGACACTGGCATTCAGCAAATTCTGACCAGGTTCTGCTCATTACCATCAAGACCACTCCACAATTCATACGAATAAACACAGATACGTTGATTAGCAATGAATTCTGGCACAAATTCCCATCTGCTTATCTTCCAGGCTTTTATTTAGCAAAATATATGCTGGCTTCAACGCACTGATGCTTTATCAAGCTATTTTAAACAAGTGGTTTCGAACTAACGCTCCCAAGTGTGTATATCAGCGAGTCTGACCAATGAGCCCCGTTTCGACAAGTGTTTGAAAAAATGTTACCTTTCCCCGTTTCCCCTAACAACCAAGATAGTATTTATAGCCCGACCAATCGTGGTTAGGCTTTCATTTGTTGCGCTCCAATCAATTTGGAGTTTACATGGTAGGCTATTTCTGTAACGTAAATTTTTTTCAAACACGTTAAAAAAAAATCTTATGAGCAGAAATGATTTTATGCTGTCAGGCACCCCCAATATTTTATTTTGGGTATAATTTATTAATTCCTGGACTATTTGCGTAACGTTTTACATATTATTTGTCAGCAAGCCCTAAGGACCCCAAAAATACAAATTTAAAGGAGCTACGTGGCTGCATTCAAAATATGCAATTTCTTCTTCTTCTTCTTCTTCTTCTTCTTCTTCTTCTTCTTCTTCTTCTTCTTCTTCTTCTTCTTCTTCTTCTTCTTCTTCTTCTTCTTCTTCTTCTTCTTCTTCTTCTTTTTCTTCTTCTTCTTCTTCTTCTTCTTCTTCTTCTTCTTCTTCTTCTTCTTCTTCTTCTTCTTCTTCTTCTTCTTCTTCTTCTTCTTCTTCTTCTTCTTCTTCTTCTTCTTCTTCTTCTTCTTCTTCTTCTTCTTCTTCTTCTTCTTCTTCTTCTTCTTCTTCTTCTTCTTCTTCTTCTTCTTCTTCCTCCTCCTCCTCCTCCTCCTCCTCCTCCTCCTCCTCCTCCTCGTTAGTCCTAAAAAGGACGTTAGTTGCGTTGTATCCGTTTACAGCGAAGCTGCGATGTTTGCGCCTTTCGGCCGACACATCCGACTTCAGCATGGCATTTTTTTGGGACCGGGTTTACCTTCCCACTTCGATCCCTACTCTCTCAGCCAGACTGCAGTGATGCAGCCTGTTTCCAGCACCACTACTTGTAGGTGGAGTAGGGTCTTGGTCAGCTCTGGTTCGCTGACCCTGACGCTAGCAGTCGCTGACTGCATTCTCTATTGCTGCGTCTTTGGGTCCCGAAAGTTAATTTGACCACCCATTCAAAAAATGAGCATGCCTTGCAATGTTTTCATGATGCATTTTCGGGACAATGTGGAGATGGCGCACATTGCATCGTGTAAGCTAAATGGAACACCCGTTAAATGAGCGCGCAGGCCTTTCAGTATTTATCATGTTGCATTGATCTTCGTTTAAAAAAATGGGTAAAATACAATTTCGCTTTTTTTTGGCGAGGTGCGAACCGTTCAACTTAGACACAGGGTCTTTTTTTTTTTTTTTCCGTACGCCCGCTAATACTCGAGGCGAAATCTCAGGTTATTATTTATGTCTAACCTGACATTGATTTTACGTGAGTATCCCTTTATTTCTTGTACAGAGACAAGTGTCCCTCGCCATTCAGGCAAATACTCTCCGATTTCGGAGGTACCCATTGCAGCTGGGTCGGCTCAGGAGCCGCCAGTCCCTTGTCGACGACACTGCTTCAAATGTCCTCGCCAGGTATCGAGTTAATCCAGTCCAAATCCCGGTCGACGAAAAATCCTCAAATGCCGTCGCCCAGGTTTGATCCTGTATCACCCGGTCGCCAGAGCGGTGTTGTAACCACTACGCTAGCGCGGCTCCCATAATCAAATGTCAACCAAAGACATTAACAAAGGACAAGCATAAAAGACAATATGAAAACAATTGCAGAAATCAACTAAGTCAAATAGAGAAATCAATGAAAATAATCACAGAATCTGTGACGACAACTGCAATGAAATCAACAAGACAAATAACGCCACAGTGTATAAACATAAATGGTGTATAGAACTGAAAGATACGAAAGGATAGACCTACAAATACAAACAAATCAAACAAAACTAAGGAACACAAAATTATTAACAAAAACAACGAAGAAAAGAACACATCACAACTAACAAAAATAGCACCAGATGTTGCCAGCAAATTTCCAATAAAGAAAATTGCTCCCTATAGAACGCTAATATAAGACCAATATTACTCGGTATACCTTATACTAGTCTCCTCCCAACCAGGCCCGCAGACACAGGGTCTGTCGGTTATACTAAGGCGCATGTCCAAATATAAAAGACCGCATGGTCTGGTACTAATATCTTCTATACATCTATACATTGATCATGATATGTTTGAATACAAAGATCCAATGAAATTGAAAGGAGGAATCAAATGACCACAGGAGAATCGGTGCCCCGTTATCAGGACATTCAGAAGAAATATAATGATATCTACCTTCCAGTGGCGTATTCTCTATGTGTGCTGAGCGTGCTGCGCACACCTATGCCCGAAGGAAAATAAAAATTTAATGTATTATTCTATAAAATATTTCTCTTATAATGTTCTGCTTTCGGACCGCACGCATCAGGATAACGTATTTTCCCGCATAGAATCTACTAGTATACCTAGTTTCAGTTTCCGAGACGCGTCTTATAGTGCAGTTTTTTTGGTTGGTAGCAATCGCCCGAAGTTTCTCGGGTAATTCCGTCACTATGCGTGCTGCACCTTTCGGTTTTACGTTTGAAGACTGGTTTGTGTGGATCGGGGTCATGGCCAGATACGTCAATACAATACGAACATGCGTGCGGTGGTCTTGCAGCTCTCGAGTTGTAAAAATCGGCTGTGTCCGTCCAGTGTTTTTTGTGATTAATTTTTGTTAGTTGCCGGGAATGCAGATTATTAGTGACAGTGAGTTTCAAGTTGTAAGTTAATTAGTATTTCGGAGATAATTGACATATACCCCTAATAACTATCGTTGCGTAATTGAATATAGTTGGTTTTTAAATTAAGAGGGAAAGAAGTTAAATAGTAGGCGTACATATTCATTTTAAGTAGCAGCACGCCTAGCTCGCATTACCAGGATACGCCACTGCTACCTTCTCTCTCTCTCTCTCACTCTCTCTCTCTCTCTCGTCTCCCCCCCCCTCCCCCAGCCGCGCGTCATATTTTGGTGGGTTACGCGCTTAATACTGTATTTCTTTCTTTTATTAAAACTTTTTTATTTTAATCAAATGACGCTTTTCATTATCTGGAATGCGGTATGTGTTTTTAATAATAATAATAATATGTTTTGTTTGTTTTTGCTTGGGCAAGTCTGTTCTTCACATCGGAGATGCGTCTTTCATCTGACATGAGCGTGCCCAGGTATTTATCTGCACAGACACTACCTTGCATTCAAGCAGCGTCGTATCCCGTGTGTACTTTTTGCCATCTGTCAACAGAACCCTGAACCAGAAGAGTTAATTTCCCTGTTTTGATTAAAACCGTGCACGCGTCGTGGGCATATCTGGCGCTAGACTCAACTAATTCTATCTCTCGAAATTATCCTGCTGGGGGGGGGGGGTTATTATTATTTTTTTAATGACTGCTGCTCTGCTTGGTAAATAAACTTTATCACATTCCTGGAGTCGGCTGTATATTTTTAGGCGATTTCTATTTGTTGGGTTCAACGAATTTTGTTGTACGGGTTAAGACATTGGAAATGCTTGTGCTGGGTCCCGCTTCCGGACTTGTTGGGTTTGTGGCCTTGTCAGTAGGGCTTTACAGTGAGCGAAATTACTAAGTTTTTTTTTTTTTTGGGGGGGGTGGGGGGGGGGGGGTCAAAGTTGCTAAGAGGTATGGCGTTCGCCTATAATTCTAAAGGTACGGGTTCGGTTCTCAGTACATAGAATATGTTTTGTTAATTTTTTTTTCAGAATCAGTAGGCCCTTATGATGTCATCTCCCCCCAACTGATCTCCTGGGTAGTGAGATCGGATGCCTAGCCTTCTCGGATAAGGGCCAAAAAAATATAGGAGGTCCCGAGTGTAAGCTGCGCACGTTAAAAATCCATCGGCAGTTGGAAATAGTAAAGAGTAGGCCATACGACTGCTGCCCTGGCAACATTTACAAAATTAGGAAAAACCTACCTGCCACAAAGATATTTATAGAGTGTGTGATTCCTGTATACACACATTTTGATTCTCGCCGGTACTACGGAGTTCGTGCACTGTGCTTAGATCTTCCTTGTGTGATCTAAGGGAGGAGATCGGAGCACTGATGGAGTTGTCCTTTTGCAGTGAAGATGGTCCTTAAAACCTAACCAAACCGGTTCCTTTGTTGCTTAGCGCTTCCTGCACGTGCGTTGCTGTTGCAGAAGTATTGGTTGGTTTTTCTTTTATATCTTTTTTCTCCTTAATTTTCTCTATCTTTTGCTTTTCCGTATTTTGTTGTTGTTGTTTATTTTATTTGATTATTTCATTTGTTCTCTTTTATATATATTATCACCCTTCAAGCTCCCAAAGCAGCATAGGCGTTCAACAAATTTATGCCGAGTTTTCCTGCCCCATGACATCAGCTCAAGGTCATTAGAGGTCGTCTTCATTTTCTTCATATCTGTCTCCAGTTCTCTTCACCATGTGGTCTTTGGACTCCATGTACCTCTCTTACCCTGCGGATTCCGGAATAAGGACTGCCTGGTAAAGCTATAGACTGGTTTTCTCAGTGTGTGTCCTATCCATCTCCAGCTAAGTCTTCTCATGTCTTCTTCCACTGTCGCTTGGCTGGTTGTTGTCATCAGTTCCACATTAGTGATCCTATCATTCGACTTCTGTCCTTCTAAATTCTACGCAAACATCCATTTATGAAAGTCTGTAGCATTTTGGTTATAGTTTTTGTGTTGTTCTCAGTGTTTCAGAGTCATGCAATAGGACTGACTTGTTGTTCTCAGTGTTCTCAGAGTCATGCAATAGGACTGACTTGTTGTTCTCAGAGTTCTCAGAGTCATGCAATAGGACTGACTTGTTGTTCTCAGAGTTCTCAGAGTCATGCAATAGGACTGACTTGAGATGTGAATTGAAAAGAATGATTTTAGTGATGAACCTGATTTCATTTTTATCTCTGTATATTTCCTTCTTCAATTTCCTGCTCTCCGTTCTCTTTCTGATCCTCATCCTCTATATTTTTGACATTCTTCGTCTCCTCCGCATTCTTAAGCTGCCACTCTAGAGTGTATTGTGGCTGGATTTTGGTCAAGTGCATGTTGAGTGGTATATATTGTGTTCAGATCTGAGAAATGGTGCTCTGATCCCTCCTCTTAAGATGGCTGATGTTGTCATTGGAATCAGGACCAAAGAGACCAATATTCTAACTCAAGAGGAGGGGCAGGTACACATTTACAGCTGGGTATACTAGAACGTGATGCTGTCAGGCTTCGAACCCACAACCTGGTAACTTTGCCACGAGATTAAGCGGTGTAACCATTTTCTGGCCCATCTGAAATATCATGAGGTTGTGTATACTTGGAGGCTTCAGTGCTACAGTTTATACTGAAAATAATGCAGCAGATATGACTGGATATGGCCTTGAGAAAGAAACAGAAGAGACAACAGATTCATAGAATAGGCAAGACCCTGACGATATCGTAACAGGTAACATGTGGTCCAGACAGATTCCTAAACGACTATAAAGTGGAAGTGCTGAGTAAATGGTGTTCGTAATGAAATTGACTGCAGCCTGGTAACCACGAGATTGTAGGGGAAACACAGGAAACAGTGGACGTAATCCAATTGACTAGGTATTCATGGGAATTTTGGAAACAATTTGACATCTATGAAAACAAGATAAGAAGTGGCCAGTTACATTGACCGTATGTCAGTAATTGGAAACTTAGAATAGAGCTGACGGAAGTGAAGGGGCTTTGGAGAATATGAGGCTAAATTTAACCTTACTTAAAAGTGAGAAAACGAGTCATCAGATCAAATCAACTACCATCTCCAAATCCGAAGGGCGGCTGTAATGGTTCTCAAACGTCTTCAGTCTCTTGCCTTCATGGTACTGTCTGAAATACTCTTTCCTGTCCATGTCCATGTATAGCGCTATTGTCCACTAGCACGTCCGCCATTAACCCTGCCTTCCATTATTGCTTTCAGCAAGGTGTTTTATATAATAATAATAATAATAACAATAATAGCCCCTTCAGTCATAACTGACTATGGGAATGCGTCCCTGAGGTGACAACCCTCAGCTGCTTTTTTTTTTCATGGTGTTCCTTTCGACGTTTTCTCCTCTCTTCTGCTTGCCTGAGAGCTTCTTTTCGCCCAGTCTGAGGTGGCGCCGTAGAGATCATCCCCACTTGGTGCGATTGGCATCTTCATCCTCTTGATGATGGCATCTTGGATTTATGTCCAGTACCCTCATGTCTCTCTTGCACACATCTTTGAACCTCAGCTGCTGTCGCCCAACTGTTCTTTTACCATCTGCCCGTGAAAGATATCTTTCGGGATGCGACCATCTTCCATGTGGCGGACATGACCAAGCCAGCGTAGTCTGCGCTGTCTAAGCAGTGTATGCATGCTATGAAGGCCAGGACGTGACAACACCTCGACATTTGTCACTTTTTATATGAACAAAATATTTTAGAAATGTTAAACAATAATCAACACAGATTCTGTTGAAAATGAGTGATTAGAGCACTTCTGGAGTCAAAGTTACTGGTTGCGAAACCAGGTAACGTCACGCTGCGGTCTACCCAGCTGAAAAAAGGTACCTGACCCTGCTCTTGAGTTAGGGAAGGCAAATTGCAGGTACAGGAACAGGCCATCCCAGCTTATAGAAAAGTGCAGAGACCTAGTACAGTGAAGTCTCAAACGCAACTTTTCTACGGCAGTATCTCCTGTAGAGACTTGCTTTACTTTTACCTTTCATATACGGTATGTTTCAACTAGTGGCTCGCCCTTCGTTGATTTGTCACCGCGCCTCATGCTGTCTCTCATTCCTTTTTCAAGAAGTTTAACTGTTTCCAAAATTCCAAGAACCAAATATACCGCTGCCAACCACCCCCCGCGAGCGCCCTATTGACTGAGCAGTCAGAGAGCTTTCCTCTTGCTGTACAGTTATCTGGTTCCCGATTTAAACCTGATATCGTTTTGCTTTAGTTTACCCAGCTGTAAATTGGTACCTGACTCTGCAATTGAGTTATGGATGGCAAAGACAGCGAAGACGAAAACTGGCCACCCCACGTCTCAAAAAGCAATACCTAGTATGTGAAGTTTTTAACACTGCATTAGTGGGTCTGGTGTGACCTCAGCCAGCTGCGCCCACTGAATTAGGGCTGGACTGGAATGGAACCAGGCCAGGAAGAAGACAGCTGATAGAATAGTCTGGCGCTCTCTCTTCCAAACCTCTACACCTCACGGTAGAAGGGGAACGACTAAGTAAGTAAAGAGTGAATAACTCGAATCCCTAGGGATAGGAACAACAACAACATAAAAGCGTCAGTTTCTGCTATGGGACTGACTACCTTTATCATTTACCACCACCAGTTGCTGAGTTGAGGAAGTCCTCTGGGGGTTGCGACAAAGCTCAAAACTCAACCCCAAATGTCGCAAGCGTAAGAAAGTGAACACTCGAAATCCTGAAGAAGACGAACCACCAACAAAACAAATTACGTCCACAGTGGACGGGATTTTAAAAAGTCGGGTAGAAAAAGGCCATGGTATCAACTGGAAATAGAGTGATTTAATAGTGTAGTAATTTTTCTTACACGCTAATGTAACAATCGCTTAGACAGCAGACATCCAAGGTTAACTGCGGCAAATATTTACGCTCAATTTTATTATGTGGAATTGGTAAATTATTTACGTCTGCGCCTATTTCGTCTGTCTGGAATACACCGTGCCTGCACTGTATTATTTTTGTTAAATTTACTGCGTGGAAGGAGGTGGGGGTCCTTACTGCATTGTCTCTTTGCTATCTACACTAGTGACAATGACTGCGTGGCACTTGAAATGACTCTTCAAAGCGATGTAGACAATCTAACAAAATGGAGTAATATGAATCGTATGCCAGTAAACACAACAAAAACGAAATCTATGTTGATTACCACCAGACAGAAACTCCTAAGCTGCACCAAAAGATCGATACAGCTACACGCGGAATCAATACAAATTGAACATGTAACAGAACACAAAGTTCTGGGGATCACGATTGACCAGCACTTAACGTGGAACTCCCATGTACGGAATTTAACCAAACACATAGCACAAAAGACGTACCAGCTAGCCAAAATAAAACACTTCTTAGACGCAGACACTAGACTATTGTTCTACACCTCACATATACAGACACATCTAGATTACTGCTCTACACTATGGGATTGTTGCCCTGCTTCCACCTCGAAGAGACTGCACTCCCTGCAAAAGAGAGCAGTGCGTCTGATCTCACCGATAATCACACGACACCACACACAAGGACAGGAAAAGAACCCAAAATACTGTCGCTAAAAAAACGTCTTCTCTACAACAAAGCCAAGCTGACTCACACAATTCTATCTAACAATGCCCCGTCGTACCTAAGATCATTGTTTCAAACCAGTAGAAGGGAGGGACAACGATTACATCAGTTACGTCTGCCCAAACCTAGGATCGACCTGTTCAAAAAGAGTCTAGCCTACTCTGGTGCCTACTTATGGAACAGCCTTCCACACCACCTAAAAAGCCTACCTACACAATATTCTTTTAACAAAGCACTTTTCAAACACTTCCTCAACACTGATTATCTACCCCCATAGAAACAGTATTTGCCTGTCAACATCTCATCCATAGGTCAACATTTCTTTTCCTCTTCCGCTCATTTTTGTGTGTGAATAATTTGTTTTATATCCATGTAATATCATTATTATATTCACTTTAAAATATTATTATATAATGTAATGTATGTGTGAATGTACCCACATAATACTGTACTTTAGAAATGTGAGTCGTGAGAATGTACCCGCATACCAAAAATACAGATTAACTGTAGACGGATTGACCGCATGAGTGAGTGTCGGTATACAGAATTTATTTATTTTTATTTATTGTTTTATTTATTTTATTTTATTATTACTTTTTTCCCCCATTTACTAGCTTGTTTGTTTCAAAAAAAAACCCTACTCATTTTTTTTATTATTATGCTTGCATACTGTAAATGAATGCTGTTATGGTAACTTTATAATGTTGCATGCCTTTAAATTAATGCTTAAAGCATCATGTGGGAATGAAAGGATATAGTATGCAAATTAATGAGAGTGGAAGGGCAGAATGTTAGACGGGCCTGCGCGCCCAATTCTTTACCCTTCGAAAATAAAGTTCGTTCGTTCGTTCGTTCGTTCGTTCTCTTTCACATTTTACAAAATGGAGTAACTTGTGTAATATCTGTATGAGTGTCTAAGGTAAACAAAAAAATGTAGAGGTAGTTATATAGCAGATAGCACTCCTAGCTTTATAAGGTGGGGGTGACCAGTTCCATTCCTCTCTGCCTTTGCCTTCCATAACGTAAGAGCACAGGTTCCCATGTACAGCTGGGTAAACTGGAGCGTGACACTACTATTTGTTTAAATCTACTTCAGTTGCTTTTTTTGTGTGTGTCGTCATTGCTAGGTTATTCTTGTTTTATTTGTAACTTCCCCAACAGCTTTAAGTCACGATTAGTATGTAGAACTGGTCTGGGTTGAAATGAATAGCAGAGGGATGTGCGTTCGATATCATCCAAATAAGTCATCCACGTCGTTTGGATTAGGCTTTAGGGTTCAGTTTAGAATCCCTTAAAAATATGTCAGAGCAAATGCTTCTGCGGCGGTGTGTTCTGTAGCCTTTTGTTTTACACGATAACGTTGCCAGGCCACTAAACAACATCTGGAAGTCCTCTCAATACAGCACAAGCACAAAATTAAGACTATATCAGAGCTGTGTGCTTTCTGTGCTTCTCTATGGTGCGGAATGCTGGAGAGTTACAGAGAAGGAAATGTTGAAATTGTCCTCTTTTCACACAACATGCCTAAGAAAAATTCACCGAATCTTTTGGCCGAATACCATCACCAACCAAGATCTGCTTACTCGGAGCAAGCAAGAGGACATGCACACCATCATAGCTGGCATACGCTGGAGCTGGGTTGGCCATGTCCTCAGAAGAGACCCCGATGCTATCACAAGAACAGATATGCTTTGGACCCCTGAAGGAAAACGAAAGAGAGACCGACCAAAAACAACCTGGCGGAGGACTGTGGAGGCTGAGATGCAAAGAATGAACCAGAGTTGGGGCACTGTACGAAGGATGGCCGCCGACCGAGCAAAGTGGAATCATTTTGTTGTTGCCCTACAAGACGCCACTAGGCGTGATGGCCACTGACTGCTTTGACGGTCGGCGGCTAAGGATCAAAGAAGAAGAAGTTGCCAGGCCAATTCACAACCTGACTTTTACGACATGTCTGAGGGAGCAGTAGTTCTCTTCTTTGTTAGTACCCCTCAGCTACCCCCGGGACCTGCACGGGGGTCCTACGGGTGTAGGTAGTTTTTAGTAAATTTAGTACTAGTAATTTAGCAAATGTCTCTATACTAGAGGTCCATTTACGAGACGGGGTAGAGTGGGGGGGGGGGGGGAACCAGTCCCCTTCCTCGCTTCCTTTACCCCTCCTAACTTAAGAGCACAGCCAGGTTCCCATTTACAGCTAGGTAGACTGGAGCGATCCCGGAACCTGATAAATTTGCCGCCAACAGGCAATCGCTGTAACCGCTTATAGCTACCAGACAAGCCAGTCGGACGCTCAGCAATTTAGTAATACTGTATATAGTTAAATCGTTTTCCTCATTCATAAAGTAATTGCTGAAAACACTGACTAACAAAAAAAAAAAAATTTTTTTTCTTTCTCTAACATTTCTATGTTTTTCTGGTCAATTTTAATGCGCTGTTTTTAAATCTGCAAACCGTTTTTCTCTATCAGGTCGGGATCTCTAGAAATACGCAATTGAAGTTTTTTTAACAACGCATACAGTATTACAACATCATTTGTACAAGAAGTATAACAGTTATGTAGGCTTGAATTTCTTTGCAGTCGACTTTCGTCGGTGAATGACATGTGGTACATCGCGATGAAGCATCCAACAGAAATCGGCAAGCATGGTCACATTCCACCGTCCTTGATAACGTGACTCCATTACGGCGATATCTTGATGGAATCGTTCTCCATGTTCATCGCTGACTTCGCCAAGGTTGTCAGGGAAAAAGTCAAGATGCGAATCGAGCAAATGGATTTTGAGGGACATGTTACAGCCCATAATTCTGTATGCATCTTTGCACTGCTTAACAATATGCACATAGTCGACAGATTTGTGATTTCCCAGAAAGTTATCGACGATCGATTTGAATGCCATCCATGCGCGAAGTTCACTACCATGTAACAAGTTCTCGAATTGTTTGTCTGCAATAACTTTCCTAATCTGAGGTCCTACAAAGATACCTTCCTTTATCTTTGCATCGCTAATTTGCGGAAACTTTTCTCGAAGATAAGTGAAAGCTTTGCTCGTTTTATCTAACGCTTTTACGAAATTCTTCATGAGCCCCAACTTTATATGTAACGGTGGTAAAATGATGCTGTCTTTGTTAACTAATGGCTCGTGTATTACATTATGCCCGAGCTGCATACGATCCCTGATAGGCCACACCTTTCTTGCATAATGTTCCTGTCTGTTGCGGCTGTCCCATTCACATAGGAAGCAACAAAATTTAGTATACCCAGTCTGAATGCCCGTGAGAATTGCAATGACCTGTAGGTCTCCACAAATCCGCCATTGGTAGTCATTGTACTTTATTTTTGCCAAAAGTATAGCCATATTGTCATAAGTTTCTTTCATATGAACAGAGTAAGCGACTGGAATTGATGAAAATAAATTTCCATTATGCAATAACACGGCTTTTAGACTAGTCTTGGAAGAGTCGATGAAAAGTCGCCATTCGTTGACTATGTGCTCATGACCGAGGTGCACCATTAGACCTTTTACATCTTTGCAATAGCAAATGTCATCATCCATCTCAAAGTATTGAACAAGTTCTCTGTGTCTATGACGAAATTTAGATATCGGAGTATTGGGCGCTAAAAGATTCCATTCTTTGCGTCGCGAACCGAGTAATTCCGCTTGTCCTTTGGTGAGAGCGAGATCACGTATTAGATCTGAAAGTTCTGAATGGTTAATTAAGTGAACACCATCATTCACCGGTACATAATCCGAGTCAGAATTAGTTTCTAAAGCAGGTAAACTATCACTTTCTGATGGTTCATTCACGTCCAACGGATATTGTTCTGGTGAAACTGGGATCGGACACGTGATTGGATCATGAGGCACTGGTTTCGAAACCGATTCAATATTTGGATAAACCACAGACTTTCTAGTTTTAAAAGTGAAACCATAGATATTTGTCAAGCAGAAGTAACAATCAGTAGCGTGATTTGTCGGTTCACGCCATATTACTGGCACTCCAAAAGGCATCGACTTATGCTTCGGCGATTTTCGTAACCAACCTGCCAATGTATTTGCACAAGTCGAACAAACTGCATTTGGCTTCCAAGATTTATTTGCATCATCAACTTTCGAATCGAAATAAAGTTCATATGCTTTCTTTAGCAATGGTGTAAAGTTTTTCTGGTGAACACGATCGGTAAAATATCCGCACACGTAACAGAACAGATCAGCCGAATTTCTACAACTTCTAGAAGCCATATTTCACTCAGAATTATTTCAAAATACAGTAACTATTTGAAATATAACGTAACATATGTCATGCATCTTTTAGCAGTATTAAAAGTAGAATTATTTTGCATTTTATTAATTTTTAAAAAGTTATATAGTAAAAATGAAACGGAGCAAATAACAGTTTCCCAAAAATATATTTATTCACAAATATCTTAAGAACCCGACGTGATAGAGATAAACGGATTTCAAATTTGAAATCAGCGCAAGAAACTGACCTAAGAACACTTATTCTTATATAAGAAAGAAAAATGTTGTTTGTCAGTGAAATCAGTAAATTAAAGTAAGCACTGATTACTTTATCAGTCTGCATCAACAGCTTCATCCACACAGTATAAGCACATCCTGGCACCAAACAGCGAGCTTATTTCTAAGCACGTCTCCCATTATTCAGTTTGTGTACAAGGGGAAGCAGGTGCGAGAACTCTGCCTGTAAGTGAGCAGTCTTTAGCACACGTAATTCATTAAAAGGGAAAGGGGGTGGGGGAAAGTAAGTGTAAGTAGTGATTATTGTTGTAAGTCTGTTAAAAATCTTGTCTTTTTCTTCTTTTTTTCGTTTCGGCTGTCCCAGCCGTCTCTCTGGTGGAGGGTGTATTGAGGGAAGCCATCTCGCGCAAAGGGAGCTTAGTTATCAGTGTGACGGTATTGCCTCCCCTGCTTTGCAGTAGTGATCCAACAACGACCAAACTCAAGAGTATCTAATATAGGCTTTAATGGAGTCTATTTGTACACAAGATTACTCTTGGCAGAAATGTAAATAGAAGAGTAGTAAAGCTTCTATCACATGGGAGTCTTCACAAGAAATTCAGGTACGCGAAAACAATGCTGGCTGTCACTAAGCACGTTAATTCTGTAACCTGCCGACCACTTTTTGTGAAGAATTTAAGCACTTATTTATCAGCTCGTTAAGCCCCCACCAACGATTTACTCAGTGGAATTCTCTTATTCAAGTATAGCTCTGTTTAGAATGTGTGTAGTAATTGACTGAGACAAACATGCAGTAACTTTAAAATGATCAAAGTGAAGTTAAATTTGTAACATTACAAATAACAAAATTTAATAATCACTTTAGTTGTAACAGTTTGAAAATAATTTGAATAGTTATGGATAAAGAAAAACTATCATCCTCGTATTTGGGGATTGCGAAAAGGGTTAAGAAGTTCAGGTGGCAGCATATGCTTGAACTTAGCTGCTAATGACGGTTCTGTCTTTTCACTCTGATCACTCGTCTCTGGTCAAGGTTGTCGGGTGTAGCTCTTCTCCAAGAAAGTTCAAGGAAAGTCTACACAGTGTGTCCTTCGTCTTAAAGCGTAGGCCACTGATCCCGTCTTGTTCCAGAAATAGTACGTTCTGCTGGTACCACCAATAAGCCAATCCTGGCTACAGACTTGTCGCACTGATGAATAAAAGAGACGAATTGTTCTCTTAGAACACGTTTCTGGGATTTCTTTTAATTTTAACATAGATTGCCCCTTCTGACTCCGTGTTTCTTCAATTTCCTAGTCCCGGTTGTTCCTTATTAAAATTTGAAAGAGATTTCCTGTGCTTTATGAGTCTTATCTGGTTCTCCAATAAAACGTCCGGATAACAATTAGGAATTATGAATCTAGTTCTTCCTCTGGCGAAGGTCTGCTGTCTTGGCGAGCGTGCAAATCACAGAGAAATAAAACTGAAATTGTCAGCCTATATTCCATCCAGTGATGTTATGAATCTAATCAGAAAGATCCAATCATTTCAAATCATGCAGGATAGGCTGTAATATTTCAAAATAGTCCCACGTGAAATAAGGTGCATGCCTGCAAAGGTCATGTATTACCATATATGGACATCTGTTGCCTTGTATACACTCTCACACACACATTTGTAGACTCATATTGTCTAAAATGTAATAAATCCATGATTGCTTTTTAACCAAGGACCGGAAGCAATTACATCACATTTGTCTGCCCACCCGTGTCACACAGACAGTAATCTCGTTATCTGTCGTATGAGTGCGCAAACCCCGGGTCTTATCGATGAATTAAGCCGATAGCGCAGACCGATGTAAGTTTTAGTCGGCCGCGCCTATAACCACAAATCTGGGTAGAACTCCTCGCAAATGTGATATTTATCACCTACAGGGTGATTTGATAAAATCGGATATCTGCTACTTAGCAGAAAAATAAATAAAGAAAGAAAAGTGCGATAATTGACAGCACCTAATAGAAATCAGTACCACAAATGTACCGATACTGCCATAGAGAACCAAAGATCGATAGAGGTCGCCCCGATTCGTCACAATCAACTTCGTATAGACGACAGTCTATGTCCAGTTTGACGTTTTATGGGAGGAAGAAGATTAAAAACCTTGTGACACCACTCGAAATTGATGGAAAAGGAGATAGAGGACGGCACAGAGAGAGAGGGAGAGAGAGAGGGAGGACGGAGAAAGGTTATCCGACTAAATGCAGGAGTTGATAACAAGACTGCACTTGCAGAAAACCCCTACATGATGTAGAAGCAGACGTATAATTTGGCAGCAATATTGGCAAAGTTGGAGGAACAGACAGTGAGATCAAAATAAGAATGCAAAAAAGCAAGAGGGGTTTTCACTGCATTGAAAACTATATGGAAATAAAAATAAATCATGTCCAATACAGATATCAAAAGAAGACGCTGGCGACGGATAGGACACACACATTGAGGAGACCTGTTGATAGCATTACAAGGCAGTCCTAGTTCTGGAATCCCCAGGGAAAGAGAGGCATGGAGTAGACCCCCCAAAAAAGGACACACGGAGAAGAGAGCTGGAGACAGAAGTGAAACTGATGAGGAAAACGTGGAAAGAACTTGAGCTGTTGACACGTGACAGGAGGACTTGGCATATGTTGATTGAAGGCCTATGCTCCTTGGGGAGCTAAAGGGTATTTATTGATATCAAGTCAGTCCTATTGTATGGCTCAAGAGGCGCGCAGAACAACAGAAATAAAGAAGTTGCAGACTTTCATTTAAGAGTTTGGACGACGAAGAAAATGAAGAAACTTCCTGCCTAAATGAGCATCTGATTGGTATAGTGGCTTGCTCGTGGCCTCTCACGGAGCCCGGTAACACCGGGTTCTAAACACGATGGCTTTACGCTCCAGTCTACCCAGCTTTAAATGGGTACCCGACTCTGCTCTTGAGTTAAGGACGGTAAAGACAAGAAAGGTACTCGAAGCTGGGCCTGGTATAGTCTCTAACACTTCACTTACATGCGGCAGTATCTGCTATGGGACAAACCCTTACCGTAATACCTTTCACATTTCAGTTCACCAAGGAGCATAGACCTTCACATTTCAGTTCACCAAGGAGCATAGACCTTCACATTTCAGTTCACCAATGAGCATAGACCTTCACATTTCAGTTCACCAAGGAGCATAGACCTTCACATTTCAGTTCACCAAGGAGCATAGGCCTTCAACAAACTTATGTCAAATCTTCCTGTCCCGTGCCATCAGCTCAAGGTCTTTCTATGTCTTCTTCAACCCCTTTTTTGTCTTGTCTCCAGTTCTCTTTTCCACGTGGTCTTTGGTTTTCCTCTGCCTCTCTTACCCTGTGGATTCCAGAATAAGGACTGCCAGGCAGTGCTAACAGCAATTTTTCTCAGTGTGTGTCCTGTCCATCTCCAAGGTCCGCTTCTCATCTCTTATTCCACTGGGTCTTGTCTGGTTGTTGCCATCAGTTCCACATTAGTGTTCTTGTCATACCACTTCAATCCTTCTATTTTACGCAAGAATTTTTAACTTTTTAAAACCTGTCTTGACAAAATCGTGCGACGCCACTGAACAAGAGAACCCGCCGAGAAAGTGCCGCTTGTCTGGATCTGGACCACAGCCGTTTATGTTTAGAAGGCCCCATGTTTCTCTTACACATGCACTGAACAGTGCTGTTACTGTGTAAGCAGTGTCGAAGGTACACCCGACATAGGAAAGTGTTGTAAGCTATGTGGAAGGTACATCCGGTTTAGGAAAGTGCCGTCGCTATGTAAGCAATTGAAAGGTACACCCGGCATTGGAAAGTGCTGTTACTATGTAAGCAATGTGGAAGGTGCACAAGAACGGGTTTCGATATTTTTATATCTGGCATGAGACTTTACTGTGCCACATTATTACTAAAAAATTATATTCTGTTTTCTCATGTGTTGATGTGGCCATTTTCTAGACAGAACAAAGATGTTGGAATTGACACAATACAGAAACTACCGCTGCAAGAGTCACAAGCATGCTAGTAGAGGCTTGCTGCAAGGGGGGCCCAGCTGCAGTGGTCGTTTCATGCTGCACAGGGAGCGGAAAGAAAAATGACTGAATGAAAATGGTATCTGATAACGATTTTGAACGAGATGTTGTTGCCACAGGCCCCGAGTAGTTCCCGATCCACAGGCCCCAACTAGTTCCCGGTCCACAGGCCCCGAGTAGTTCCCGGTCCACAGGCCCCGAGTAGTTCCAGGTCCACAGGACCCAACTAGTTCCCGGTCCACAGGCCCCGAGTAGTTCCCGGTCCAGAGGCCCCGAGTAGTTCCCGGTCCACAGGCCCCGAGTAGTTCCAGTCCACAGGACCCAACTAGTTCCCGGTCCACAGGCCCCGAGTAGTTCCCGGTCCACAGGCCCCGACTAGTTCCCGGTCCACAGGCCCCGACTAGTTCCCGGTCCATATGACCCAACTAGTTCCCGGTCCACAGGACCCGAGTAGTTCCCAGTAGTCTTTGAAGAGAGACAAAGAAAGTTAGGAATACTGTGCCCTCAGGCAAGTCGTACATGAGAAGTATGCCTGGGGCTGGCGACCTCATCATATAAAACAGATTGCCATGGAAACCAGGAGCATGTGACCGCCTGGTGCAGGCTTTCTGCAAGGAGACCAGCTGCAGTGGTGGTTCCATGCTCCGGAAGTAACGCCAAGGAAAATGATGCAACAATGGCTTGCGATGACGCACAAAGTGCGGTCTCGGTGTTCTAATGATTTTAGAAAAAATATAAACGCTTATGAAAAGGTGATTTATGAGTGTCATTTTTTAATGCCTGAATCCAGTCAACCGGAAGTTGTGGAGAGACATGATCTCTTACACCACTTGGCATGGTACTTGAAGAAGAAGAAGAAGAATCAGTCAGTTGCACAAATGCCGGTTGTTCATGAATCGATGACCGCTTATATGTTATATTGTGTTTGCTTTCGGCTTTTGCTTTGTTAAAAACATGTGCCGCATGTACAGACTTGATCATTACTGCAACTATTGTAAACTATACTAAAAGCCCGTCACATGACGGGAATTAAATTGAAAATCACCAATAATAATAATACATTCTTTAAGCACCAAACACGGCGCATAAGGCAGAAACCAGTGCTCTCCAGGTTGTACGTTGTGACGCCACTCCTCTTAGCTCTTGCACATTGTTTAATCCCAACGTTCTTCCTTCTCTTATTATTGTTCTTCTGAGTGTTTCTTTTGGTCTTCCTTTTTTCCTCTTACCCTCAGGAACCCAAGTGAGTGCCTGCAATGGTATTCTGTTGTTTTGCATTCGTAGGACATGACCGATATATGACCATCGTCTTTTCCTTATATAGTTGGAGACATATTTCTGCTTAGAGTCTTCTCTTATTTGTCGATTAGTCTTGAATTCTTTCCAACTGATGTTCATGAGTTTTCTAAGACATTTGTTCTCGAATGTATTCAGCTTGTTCTCCAACGCTTTTGTTATTTTCCAACTCTCACAGCCGTATGTTAACACTGAGATAACATTTGAATTAAACAGACGAAGCTTGGTATGTATATTCAATGATCGTAATTTCCAAATGTTAGATAATCTATTGAAGGCGCTAGCTGCCAAAGCAATACTTAACGGCAATTATATTTATTAAAATACTTGTGGAAAAATAATGTTAGGTGTGAACATTCGATTGTTCATCAGAAGATAAATAAGTAAATAAATAAATAAAGGTAATTAACAGGTATTCGTTGGACATAAAGGATGACACCATTATGTTTTTCTGTTTTTTTTTAATCGGCTGAATAGTTCATAACATCATTGGGAACTTCAGATACTATTTGATCGGAACTATAATAGATCTTTAGCTCACCCGGAAGTTTTGTTATGATTTCTCTATTCAGATGTAAAGCCTCCTTATTCTTGGTGCAGAAAATGACTTGTTGGAGGAAGTAAACGTCCTTAAACATTAAGTGTGGGTATTATCTATATAAATAAAAGGCAAAGTATGTTTCTATGTTCTTAATACAAATCCGTATGCCTTATTATTTCTTGATGAATTTTGGCAGACTCTCTTTAGGTACCGCCGGGGTACGCCATGCAGTTATCTTATAATTTAATATTGTAATTATGACATTATGATTAATTACATTTTTTCGTAAGAAATGTATAGAAGCCATTTATTTCTCAGGGGCCATAATCAAATAAATACATATCCAATAAATATCAAGGGACGTAACACAAATGTCAAAACTATTATTTTATGTTTGTTATTAATTACCATACGTTTGCATATTTTACAAGATAATTAAAATGTTTAGCTAAACATTTTTACTTTAATAGGAAATAGAAGGAAAAAAACAGTTCTCTGTAGCACTTCCTTTTTTTTTTTACTATATAATTTTAATGGCACTCATTTGGCCAAGCGGTTTCAAATTGGATCGGAACTGTATCGATACATATATTACAACCAATGAATGTTCTCTGAGCATGAACATCCACAGTGCGTGATTAATCTTAATGAAAATAATACATGGTGTTATATTTTTTTACATCATTTTTAAAATGCGTGGTCAAAATTTGAATGTATGTTTATTTTAAGTGAAAAAGCAGACTTATGCAGTCATTCGCTTTCACTTATGGTATGTCGGTACTTCAGAATTTTGTATTTTATAAACTTTCGTCCCCGCTTAGTATTAAAATTTAGAAAATGCCTGGCTTTAGTCTGGTTGTTTAAATAACTGTATCAACATATGTAATAACCAAATTCACTCGATAGTCGCTTTTTTCCCGTTGCAATTATTTGTAAGTTATTTTATAGTAAAATCTTTAGTTGTTGCAGAAAACAAAATTATTAGATAGCTATGATCGTTGAAGGACCGTTTAAATGGAAGTTATTTTTCCACAGGTTGCCAGATCACATAATTTGGTTTCTACCGCTTTGGTTAAAAAAAAAATAAAAAATAAGCTGGTGGATTTTTCTTCAAATATGTATTAAATTCATTTGAATGTATGTTTATTTTGATTGACAAAGCAGATTTATGCATTCATTCGTTGTCACGTAAGGTATGTCCGTGCTTCAGAATTTAAAAAAAAAAAAAAAACCTTCGTTCCCGCTTAGTACTAAAATTTAGAAAATGTCTAGGTAACATAATTTGCTTTCTACCGATATTTCTATGCGTAAAACAGGGCCGTAAACAGTGTCTATCTGAATCAAGGGAAGTAGTCCCAATGGTAAAATTATGAATCATGTGAAACAATCAAAATGGTAAAATTATTATTTAAAGGTCGTAGTTTACAACTCTACATTTTTTTATTTTACTTAGCAATTTAAATTATTTAAACATACACTAATGCTTTATGCGAAAATAAAATAAAAATTACTTTGATGTATGATTTAAAAGTTATTATTACTTTTTATATCAAATTTAATTACATTTTACAAAGCAGTTTCTGTTTATTTACCAAATATTACATAGTATTTCGAAGACTAAGCACTTCATAACTGAAACAGACTGCAATATCTTTTGTAACAGAAGAGGGTCTTTATCACATTGCTGGACCGAAGGGTCTTCTATAATTGTACATGTGCCAGTCTCAAACGGGGTGCGCCTCGCCAAAGTAAGGCAATATTTAAGTTTTATTTTTATTTTTGGCCCTTAATAAAATAAACTAGCTCAAAGCTAAACAATACACCAAAACGAAAGATCTTTATGTGTCCTAATATAACAGGCGTTATCCATATGTCTCGGTTGAATGGGTCGTGTCTCACCGAAATGAGAAACTTCTGTTTAAATAATACAACTCAACACAATGTCTCTTCTTGTTACTTCCCAGTCTTTTATATTTGAAGTATGTATGACAGAAAATAATAATCAGGTTTTTTTTTCAAACAATAATGTATATATGTTTGAAAAGAACGTGCTACGAAAAACAGTAGTATGAACGTTAAAAAAGGATGAGTTGGACTATTCTTTCTAGGTGCGCCAGGTCGGAAAGGGAAAATGTGTCATTGATTTGCTTCTTGCTAAAACTCGGAAGCAGAATAAAATTGCCTTTGCGATTTTATCATAAGAAATAAGAGTATTTTGGAAAAATTCGGAAGCAAATTGAAAAGCAAAAGTGAAATCACTCTTCTGGTAGAACCATAAGGAATAACAGTATTTTGTGCGGCTTGCATTTGCAATTACTGTTAACAAGGCACGAGGATAGTCACTTAAAGCAGTAGTCTTACTTACTTACTTACTTAGTCGTTCCCCTTCTACCGTGAGGTGTAGAGGCTTGGAAGAGAGAGCGCCAGACTATCCTATCGGCTGTCTTCCTCCTGGCCTGGTTCCATTCTAGTCCTCGGTCCTTCAAAGATTGTCTAATGTTGTCCTCCCAGCGGACTCTGGGTCGTCCTGGGGGTCTGGATCCCTGGCTCTTAGTTTCCCATGCTTGTCGTGGTAGCCGATCTTCTCCCATTCTGCAGGCATGGCCAAACCATCTTAGTTGGGAATGTTCTACTTGAGTCTGCAGGGGGTGGGATTTTAGGCCTTGACGTATCGTCTGGTTGCGGACCATGTCTCTTCTTGTTACTTCAACGACCTTCCTCAGATTTCTCATTTCTGAGGTTTGGATCTGGCTTTTGTGGGTTGTAGTCATTGCCCATGACTCGCATCCATATGTCAAGACTGGGACATAGGTGGAGCAGTATACAGCCATCTTCGTTTTCTTAGTAACCTCTCTCTTACTGAGGAATCCTCGATTTATGGCCTGAAAAAGTCTCCCAGCTGCTGCTTTTCGAGTGGCCAACTCTTCTTTGATGCCTCCCTTTCGGTCTATAATAGCTCCGAGGTATTTAAAGTGGTCGACCTGCTCCAGGACCTGTTCTCCCAGCTTAATCTTCTTTCTTCTCGTGATATCACCATGGATTTTGTTTTAGAGCTGCTTATGACCATCCCTCTCTTCTCCAGCTCTTCCTTCCAGACTTGCAGGTTGGATTGGAGATGTGCCTCTGATTTAGCAATCAGGGCAAAATCATCAGCAAATGCCAGCTCTGAAGTACAGACCTGTCTCATCTTCCAGTACCCCACTGAATACTTTCTTGTTCTCTCCTTACATGCCGTGATGACATCGTCCATGAGGAGTATGAAAAGATAAGATGACAGGATATCACCTTGTCTTACACCAGTGGTGGTCCTGAACTCTTCTGACCTATGGTTTGCTGTCCTTACATAATTTATGCAAGACTTGTAAAAGCTCTGTATAGCATGAATCAGAAGTGCTGGAATGTTCTTCCTTGCCAAACAGTCCCAAAGTTTGCTCCAGGGGACCCTGTCAAACGCCTTTTCCAGATCTATGAAACAAAGACGGATCTCGCTCTTATACTCAAGGGCCTTTTCACTCAGCTGTCTGAGTGTGAAGATTAGGTCGAGTACTTCGGTTTGCTCGGAATCCGCACTGGACCTCATCCAATTGTGGCTCAGCTAGGCGTCGGAGTCTCTGCTCTAGGATTCTAGAGTAGATTTTACCAGGGACACTGAGAAGGGATATGCCTCTATGGTTTCCACATTGTCGATTGTCACCCTTTTTGAAAATCGGTGTTATGATGGCAATCTCCCAATCCTTTGGTATGGTCTTGTTGCACCACGCTGCCTGTAGGACCCTTAAGAGTAATAGGTCGCCTTGTGCTCCCATGTACTTAACCATTTCTGGTGTTATACCATCATGACCTGCTGCTTTGCCCATCTTGATTTTATCCAGTGCTGCCTTCAGTTCTTCCATCTTTATGTCATCTTCACCATCATTGGTTTTCTCTTCTGTGCAAGTGGTTATCATTTCTGATGCTTGACCTTGCTCACCATCCAGGAGTTCTGAGAAATATTCTTTCCATCTTTCCATTACTTCCTTCAGGGCAGTAAGCAATTTGCCTTGCTTGTCCTTTATAAATTTGAGAGGGCATTGTTTTTCCTTCCTCATGTTCTTTAGGGTCTTGTAGAACAATTTCTGGTTTTCTTGTGCATCTTTTTCTAGCTTTTCTCCTAACTATTCCCAGGACTTCTGTTTTGCTGCTAGCACCTTGCTCTTTGCTTCTGTTCTGAGTGTCACATATTCTCTATATTTCTCCATTTGTCCTGCTGTGTTTTTAGCTCCTAAGTATTGTTTCCTTGCCATTTTCTTCTCTTTTTTTCTCGTTGACTTCCTCTGTCCACCAAGGTGTCCTCTTTCTCTTGTTCCCAAGTCGGACTTCACCACATGCTTCTGCAGCAGCTGTCTTTATGATGTCCTTGAATTTAAGCCAGAGGGTTTCCAAGGCATCAGGTTGTTCTTCTGTGTTGCTCACCGCTGCAGCAATAAGCCCTGATATCTGGTCTTAATTTCTGGCTCTCTCAGCTTTGTGGTGAGTTGATGAGGTATAAATCTGGGGATAGGGGACCTAGTGTACTGAATGAGATCAGCTGTGAAGGTTTCTGAAGATAATAAGTTTGGTGTGTATACAGAAGACCTTACTTGCTACCACATTTCGATCTCAATCAGACTTATTCTTGATCAGTGTGAATAATAGCTTCGTTAAGTGTCTAGGGTATTGTAATAGTGTTGTGGAATAATCTCAATACAAAACATATACAAACAAATATTAAATCCTAAGATAAACTCAACTAACTCCAGCTGTTAAATTTTATAATGAAAAATTTTCTGTTAAACTTTATTGGTCCTGAGCCTAAATATTGTTTTGGTCAGGACTTTAGTCAATGATAATCAATTTTATTGCATAATATAATTACAAATATATATTAAAATATTTACATGCAAATAGACAGAATGTCTATAGTACATGGGTACAATTTTCAAATGGATATTCTTTAATATATCTAATTACTGGTATTATGAAGCAACTTGGGGTTTATCATCATCCCAATGTTCTTTAGTTTTAATAATATGGTCTCTGTTATTCTTTTTGGGAGGAATGTTTTTATTCAATACAGGAGATCTTTCGGGAATAGTAATAAGTTGTTCCAGGCCAGATATATCACTTATCTGAGCCCTGGAATCGCAGTAATTGCAGTCAGTTTGGCCAAACGCTTCACAATCCTCGGGTCTTAAGCCTCTTTAATAACAGCAGGTGTCAGAGACTCCTTGATCTAGTGCTGAATTGCTCTATCATTCAGTATCAGCATCATACAAGTACCAGCAGGAACCCCTGTCAAAGCAAGTTATGGTTCTGTCTTAATATCAAACTAATTCCTCCAAATTTACCTGTAAACATACATTTCACCAAAGAACATGGTCAGCTCTTCTGACAACCTAGCTTCTCCACTTTCATGTGATGGAACAAATGGTACCAGTTTTCTTTTATTTTTCCCTAATGGAGGCTACGCCTCTGCCATGCCTGCAATACTTCACCATGCAATAAGATAGGTGTAATGTTTCTGCATGATCATCATATATATTCCTGTAGTTCTAACTTTCTTAAATGGTCCATAGTATAATGCATCAACAACTAGGCCATGCCTAAGTCTGCTATGGAACCATTTAATTACAACCTTTTGTCATGGCCTTTTCTTATACACAACCCTTTTTCAAATTAAAAAGTCAATAAAATCAATCTTACCACATGTAAAGGAAATCTACACAGGTTACGATGAATAAGGCATTTGAATATGGCACACTTTTAGATTTGCCCACTGTCCCAGACTGATTTCTGTAGTTATATCTTATAAAACACAGCACAAGTCTGTCACCGCTTCCTGCTCTTATGAATATTTTTTTTAAATGGCAACGAGCAGCGTACTCTTTCGTTAAGGTCACATGCCTTGGCCAATCGGACTAAGCCTATCTTTATTTTTGAATTAACTTTTAAAAAAAATCTCACACTACTATGTGTTACTATCAACAACTAGATTCGTATATCTAAGTTAGCCAATCATACCTCGGCTTCCTTCAAAATCAAGCCAATCCCCTACTTCGTATTATCTTAGCCTTCTTTCCCCTACGTGTTTTCAAAAAAATTCATGCAATTCCATCCAAGCAGATATGACTCGACATGACAGTATCTCTGTTCTCTATATGTTTTATTACCAATATTTAATTATCAAATGGACTATTTAAACAACCAATTACATATTCTTTGTCCACAAGTCTTCAGAAACCCGAATATACAATTATCATGAGACTAAATGGCTTATTTAAAAATACTGTCTTTTTTCGATCTTAGTTGTTTATTTTTAACTATCATCTGTCCGCATCTTTTTAACTGTACTATCAGTATAAAGTCAGTAATCAGATGTAAAACAGGGGAATGTCATGTTTCCAAATAAGAATTAAACCTGTTTTCGAAACCTAATGTCGTGTCGTTAGTTTTTTTTTTTTTTTCATCACTGTGTATTTGAAATCGCTCTCACGCGTTGGGCATGTGATTGGCGTTCACTTTTGAATCGCGAGACGACGTAGTACTATTGCTTCGCTCAGTCCATCCTCTCTCTCGTCTGTTCTTAGTCCGTCTGTCTTTCTAGGTTAACCTTGTGCGTGTAATTACACTAATGTTTGTTTTAGTATCTAGGTCATTGAGAAAATACAGTACATATTTTATAGGGGGTGTGGCGATACAATTATTTGAAGAATGCAGCAGGGAAAGCAGAGATTTTGCGTTCATCCCTTCCGGCGTTATTAATCTCAGGCTTTTGCGCTATTGGGAAAGCACTGGTTTTGCTCCATTCTTCTTTCTTTCTTATATTTGCTTTCTGCTTTACATTTATGTTCTAATTTATATATGGGTATTAGAATTTTTCACCACAAGCTTGTAGGTCTTAATGCTCATTTCTCCCGTTTGTTTACTTAGTTTCTTGCGTGATGTTGGGCAGTTCCTAGGCTGAGCAACTCTTTCAGTTGTTCTTTTGATTGTAAGCAGGCAGTGATCACTTCCAATCTCTTGCCCCCTCCAGACTCTAGCATCCCGGACATATTTGAATGAGCTCCTCCTAACAATGGCATAGTCGATCACTGACTTCTCATTCTTTATTGGTTCACATCTAGTGTATGCATGTATGCGCTTATGGGGGAACTTTGTGTTTGTAATGATTAGATTCTGCTCACTGCGGAATCTAAGGAGTCGCTTTCCATTGTCATTGAGAGTATCTTCTCCATATCGTCCGATAACTCCACCCCATGTAGCATGGTCATTTCCTACTCTGGCATTGAAATCTCCGAGCATGATAATGTCATCTAGGCAGTCATCCACTGTCCTTTGAAGCAGCTCGAAGAATTCCTCCTTGACCTCTGCTCTCTCATCCTCATTTGGCTCATACACTATGACCAGGTTGACTATGGTTTCTCCTTCTTTTAGTTTTACAACCCTAATGCGCTCCGAGACAATGTTCCATCCCTTGATACTATATTTTGGTTTTTGGCCACAATGCAACCCACGCCCCCTTTAGCTCTTTCAGATATGGGTACACCACTGTAGAGCAGCGTGTTGCCATCGAGATCCATGACTCCTTGTCCTTTTTTCTTTGTTTCCGTTATAGCCAGGATTTCTAGTTTTGCTTTCCTCATCTCTTTCACCAGCTCCTCTTCTTTCCCATTTATACTTCTTGTGTTCCAAGTTCCATAAGTCGTAGTCCGTTCCAGTTCGTCGCCTTTAGAATCAGTCCGGTTTTCTCTCTTGTAGTTCTCGTAATCATGATTTAAAGCAAACAGGTGATTGGCCTGTTGTGCCTTTGCGTGGTGGAGGGGCTGCCTCCTTCCGGCCTCCATGCAGGCCGCCCTCCTCCTTTTTCAGCCGGGCTTGAGACCGGCCTAGGCGGAGTTTAAAGCAGTAGTAGTCATTAACTTAAATTAAAATTCATGTTCACTCGAATATCAAAATATTATAATTTGATTTTGACATTTCATAAGTTTCTTAAACAGTTACTAGGAAAACTCCGGGCAACGCCGGGTCCTTACAGCTAGTACATCTCTAAACACTTGTATACGAAGATACGTATTTAAACAGTTTCGCTGCAATTGTCTCTTCATAAGATAAAATTCACTCAGGTGGTGACAGTGAGAAAAGTTATCAACATTGTCTTCCATTTGTTTAAAATTCCCGTATTAAAAACCAAAATATTTGTTTTACACCCGGTGTTAAACAGAGTCTGAATATGCACGACGTTCACAGAGACATGTTATTGGCGCATGCATACCAACCTTTGCGCACTTTTCTTTGGCGAGTGTAACTATTTTTGGGAGCGTTACTAACGGACAGAATAACAGAATGAGCTGGAAAACTATATATATATTGATAATTATTTATTTGTCAGTTGATTGGTTATTTCATTTGGTCTATAGTATCTGTATTCCGCGTCGCATTCACATATGTTGTTCTCATTTCAAAGGTCGCCCCATCTGATGCCTGCCTTAAAGCCATTGTCCGCATGACGTATTGTCCATACTGCCGAGGACTGACTTCCACAAAACCATGTAGCAACTATTGTCTAAACACTATGAAAGGATGCCTCGCTCAGCACGCTGACCTCAATGATGTCTGGAACGCATTCATCGGTGAGTCTTAAGATTTTGTTTATAACATGTCTGTGTGACATCTTGTTTGTCTGTCTGAATATCTTTCTGTCTCTCTGGCTGTTGTATTTTTGTTTGAAGTTGTCTGTTTTCTGTCGTTAACTTATACCTTTATCAGTCCATCCGTCTGCATGTCTGTCAGTCTAATCTAGCGTTTTTGTTTGATGTTGTCTGTTTTCTGTCTGTAATTTACTTAGATCTGTATTAGTCCATTTGCCTGCTTGTCTGTCAGTCTGTATATATGTTCTTCAGTATCTTTCTGTTCTAAAAGCCTGCCTGCCTGTCTGTCTTTTATCTGTTTTTCTGTATCTCTGATTTTCTGTCCTTCCGTCTCTGTTATCTGTCTATCCATTTATCTGCCTCTGTATCAGTCAGTTCGTCTGCCGGCCTGTTAGTCTGCCTTTCTGTGTAATCTTTCTTTTCCGCCTGCCTTTTAGACCACCGTACAGTCTGTGTCTGTCTGTTTTTGTCTGTTTTATAGCCTGGCGCAGACTTTGACTAAGGAAGAATAGGACTACTGTACATTTAGGCAACCCGTACAAGGCGACTAATGTGAGGTTGTGCTGGGGGTGACATCCTGAACATGTACAACAAATTGCCACATAATCCACCGCTAGAAGAGTCAGACCTAAGGTTCTTTTATATTTGGACATGCGCCCTAGGCAAAACTTTATATTTAAAAAATAAAACTGCTTGGTGCAGGCTTCCTGCAAGAGGACCAGCTACAGTAGTGGCTCCATGCCTCGCAGGGAGCGCGTAGTAAAATGATGATATTGAATTTGAAAAGACCAACCTGGCTCAAGATTGTTCCTCAGATCGGGAAATCCCACAAGAGCAGACTGATCGTAGTTTTTTGTTCTAGACATTTATTCCGCTGTCCTTAATCCCAGCTAATTTGAGAGCTAACAAGGCGGAAATCCTTATTCCCCGCGCAGCCTCTAGGACACTCTTTGAAGAATACGAGACTACTTCTCCTGTGCACGAGTGCCTATTTGAAAACAATTTGGCCAGTCCTGTCTGAATCCCGAGCCACTTAAAAGATCTAAGACTGGACTAAACGTTCACCACACATTCTTAAATGTTGCTGTGATCGGCGAATGTGAAGGAAGGAATTCCCCTCCTCACATCCCTGTTGCAAATGATTGTTTAAATTGCTTATGGATTTGCTTGGCATCTCAGCTAATGTTTCAAATTCCGAATGTATAACCAGACCCATTGTACAACTTTGCACCGCCAATAAAAAAAAATGTACAACTTTGCACCGCCAATAAAAAAATGTACAACTTTGCACCGCCAATAAAAAAATGTACAACTTTGCACCGCCAATAAAAAAATGTACAACTTTGCACCGCCAATAAACAAATGTACAACTTTGCACCGCCAATAAAAATAAAAAAAAGTACTAAAGTAGAGTCCCACAGCAGAAACTGCTGTAGGGGAGTGAAGTGTTAGAGACGAGTCATACTAGGCTCAGCTTGTTTGAGATGTAGTGACCAGTTCCTTTCCTCGCTGCCTTTGCTTTCTCTAACTCAACGAGCAGAGATAGGTACCCATTTAAAGCTGGGTAGAGTGGCGAGCAACGCTACCAGGTTTCGATCCCGGAACCCAGTAACTTTTACCGCGAATGGGAACCGCTGTTAGTAAATATTACACACACATAAAGGTATGTTTTCAGGAGCTCGTGAATAATAAAGAACCGCTGTTAGCCAGTTTGACGCCCCAATGTAAGTGGTCATTCGTCATCACGGCTTCCAGATGGCCCCTTACAAAGCATGTAGCCCACCCTCACAGCTGGCCCTTATACAGGAAGCATGTCCTAAAGCGTTCATATACTCTTTCATTGGTGGTCTCTGCAGCAATAGGCCCCTATGTTTTACATGATGAGTTTGCCAGCCACGTGCACACATTTTAATAGAAGCGCGGCCCCCCCCCCCCATTCACACATAAAGGTATGTTTTTTCAGGAGCTCCCGCTGTTAGCCAGTTTGACCCCCCCCCCCCACATTCCGTCATCACGGCTTCCAGATGGCCCCTTACAAAGCATGTACCCCCCCCCCCCACCCTCCCCCCCCCCATGTCCTAAAAAAGCGTTCATATACTCTTTTCATTGGTGGTCTCTGCAAAAAAAAAAAAAAAAAACCCAGAAAGTAAAAAGAAAGTAGCGTCACTTTAAATTGAAAGTTCTCAGTAACCAAAAAATGTAATACATGTAGTAAATAAATTGTTGTGCTTTTGTAATATATGAGAAATTAAAAGTAGTCCGGATTTCGGGAAGCTATTTATGATACGGATAAGTATTGTCACTGTTGTGTTTTCTTTGGAGGAAACAGACCCAAGTTAAGTACATTGCTTCGTCCTGCAAGGATTCTTGAGCACGGATGGTACTTTCTGTTTCGTGACGTTATTCTGGACACCAGAAATTAAGCCATTAGGTCGCTGAATGTTAACGTGGGGGTGAAACTTGAGGCTGATCGATGCTGAGCCCAGTATAGTGAAGTCTCTAACACTTCATTCCCCAACGGCAGTATCTGCTGTGGGACTGCCTTTACCTTTTTTTAAACAGTCTCTCAATACGTTAAAGATAGGAGCTGCTGACGAGTGTAACTGTGGCACCAATACAATGACTGCTGAACATCTATTGCAAATATCCTCAACATACGACTGTCGTGAAATATTCTAATCCACATATATAAATTATTAGGTAAATATAAAGCCTAACAAATAAAATTAATAAAGAGAAGAGCAATGGGAAAATAACAGTGCTGTCACAAAGAATGTACTCGAAATCCCCCTTGTTTTCTGCTTCGTCTGCAAATTGTAACGCTTTCACGTTGATATAAAAGCTTACTGTATTATTACCCGCCTTCTTCAATGAAACGTGTGCTGCATTTCTAAGAAAAACATTGAGACGTACTGCGTAATGACCTAAATTAATCCTAACATTAATTATACTGCGTTACCAAAACGAACGAACAGATGGACAAAAGGATAAAGAGAGAGGGGAGGGCTGAAAATCAGGAACGCATGCAACACGCGTCGCGCGATACACAAATGCTGCCATCACGCGTGTAAGTCTACATGCACTAATTTTTTTTCAGACGGACAGTGATAAAATACACTACCCTTTCCCAGAGTTAGGTTTATAAATCATAAAAAAACTCTTATTAGAAAAGATAACATTAGATGGGTTTACGGTTGAAAACATAACAGTACCCAGACAGCACATCTTCGAAACAGGAGGTAGAAGAAATTGCATATTTTGAACGCAGCCACGTAGCTCCTTTAAATTTGTATTTTTGGGTTCCTTAGGGCTTGCTGACAAATAATATGTAAAACGTTACGCAAATAGTCCAGGAATTAATAAATTATACCCAAAATAAAATATTGGGGGTGCCTGACAGCATAAAATCATTTCTGCTCATAAGATTTTTTTTTAACGTGTTTGAAAAAAAATTTACGTTACAGAAATAGCCTACCATGTAAACTCCAAATTGATTGGAGCGCAACAAATGAAAGCCTAACCACGATTGGTCGGGCTATAAATACTATCTTGGTTGTTAGGGGAAACGGGGAAAGGTAACATTTTTTCAAACACTTGTCGAAACGGGGCTCATTGGTCAGACTCGCTGATATACACACTTGGGAGCGTTAGTTCGAAACCACTTGTTTAAATAAGATTGATAAAGCATCAGTGCGTTGAAGCCAGCTTATATTTGGCTAAATAAAAGCCTGGAAGATAAGCAGATGGGAATTTGTGCCAGTTTGTGCCAGAATTCATTGCTAATCAACGTATCTGTGTTTATTCGTATGAATTGTGGTAAGCTTGAACCATTCAATATCTTTTAATGAAAATTGAATGTGAATTGTTGATTTATGCCTGTATATATATGTGTAGTTCAGTGGCCAACGTGAGGTAAAGCCTGTAATGCTCCAGCCTGAACAGAGGGTGTCGGAGAGAAGTAAAACGGCATGGAATGGCCAAACAGTACACTGACACCTGGATGATTGAATAGAAAGAAATAATGCTGGAATTGCAGAGGCGTAGTAACCATTAAGAAGGGTAATACTGGAATAAAGTATTTCAAATGAAGCTGACAGTTGGCCTAATGCTCTGAACTCAATGTTTGTGCTGTGTTGTGATCAGTGTAACAAGAGAGTTTAAGTTAGTTATGAAGTAGAAGGTACATCCTTCTTGATTTCAGGGACAGTGGTCTTGATGGTACTGAGCAGCACCTGGTCAGAGCTTTGCTGAATCCAGTGTCGGACAGCATACTCCTTGGTCCTTTTAGCTATCAGTGAGGTGTCTCCAGAGCCCAGAGGAGAATTCGAGCAGAGGAGTCCTTTCCTGCCGCCATCACGCCAGATAAGCTAACTTGGCCAGCTGAGCTCAACATTATGTCCCCTCATCTTGAACTGACTTTGTAAAATTAACATTAAGAGGGGAATTTACTTGTCTTAAAATCAGGAACTGTGAACATCTCCAATACTAGTCCCTAAAGACAAACTATTGAAGTCATGATGACAAATACCAACAGAGCTTGAACAAAACAAAACCAGTATTACCTCATTTTACTACTACACAACTGACACACATAGAACATTTGTAATAATATATGTCACTACAATATTCATATTAAATACATTCTGTACATAACTTGTAATTTAAATTGATTGTGATTCCTGGTTCCCTTGTAGTTGAATCAGGACACATATTCATTCATGCCAGTAATGAATACATATTGTTATTTGAAAAGTTACGAGTGACTTCTTTAAGATATTCTCATAGAGTGTTATATGTATGTGAGTGTCACAGTGTTGTTAAGAGTAGTGGATTAAATTAAATTGTTTATCTGTCTGTTGTTGTGACTTACACTTCATCATACACATACCCTAGACACATAACGTAGTCATCACACTATTCCAGAATAATTCTGACTGAGATATATAGATATGTGGTAGCAAGTAAGGTGATATATAATACACTACTACTCTTATTAGATATATATATATACCTTCACAGCTGATCTCAGTCAGTACACTAAGTCCCCTATAAATATTTATAACATCCCACTTCACCACATATATTGGGGTCTCGCTCTTGGGATTTTGAATCTTTCCCTATTAAAAATATTGGGGGTAATTCACTTCAGGGAATATAAGAATTAAAAGGTATCCTTGGGTGGAATAAAATAAGGTTGAGCTCACGGTGCCTGTGTTGTCCATTATATATATTTAGAATTTGAATTGTTGGTTAGACATTGTAGAAATTTACATGATAGACAATGGCGGACCTGGCCAAGTTTCGATCTGCTGCTGTTCAGACTGCAAAAGAGTTAGGATTAGATGGGCAAGTTATGGTTGCCTATGTTACTACGGAATGTGACAAATTTATTGAACGCGAAGAAAGAAGGTTTGAAGCCGAAAGAAAGTTAGAGGCTGACAGGGAAACTAAGAAGTTACAGTTTGAAGCTGAGGCTGAGACTAAGAGGTTGCAGATTGAGGCTGAGGCTAAGAAATTGGAGGCAGAAAGAGAAGACAAAAGATTAGCTGCAGAAGAGAGGAGATTAGCTGCAGAGAGGGAAGCAGAAAAGGAGGAGAAAAGATTACAAAGGGAACATGAATTACGACTAAGGGAGTTTGAGTTTCAAGGCCATGCTCCTGAAAATGGTGCCAGTCCCTTTGCCTCTGATGCTACGGTTACTCAAGGAGCCTCAACCTCAGCTATGAATTTTCATTTAGATCATTTTGTTGAGAAAGACGATGATATAGAGAGCTACCTGAATAGGTATGAGCTATTAGCTACCACGTATGGGTTAGAGAGAGAAAGGTGGAGCTTAAAGTTATCTCAGGGACTTCGTGGGGCAGCTTATGAAGTTTTTGCAAAAATGAGCAGAGGTGATCAGGAAAATTATGACATGCTAAAGCAGGCTCTTTTGTTAAGGTATGAAAAGAATGCAGAGTTTTACAGAAAAAAATTTAGGAATGCTAAACTACTGTCAGGTGAAACCTATCACCAGTTCTCTGCACGAATAGAGACATACTTGGAGAAATGGACTTCTCTGGGGAAAACCCAAGATCTTAAGGAAATGGTCCTTATAGAGCAACTAAGAGAGTCCATGGCTCCAGACCTGAGAAAGTTTCTCATGGAACAAGGTGCAGAGAGGCTGGGTGAGTTGCTAAATGTTGCTGAAAGGTATCAAGCAGCTCAAGCAGAGGTAACAGGTAATAAAAAGAAACAGGTGGATAACTTTAGGGCACCACAGAACTTTAATAAATTTGATCCTAAGGATCAAAATAAAGGTAAGCACCAATTTGATAGGCCACGGTATGAAAATAAAAATAAATTCCCACAATTCGATGAAAGGAAATATGATGAAAGAAAATCTTTCAACCAAGGAAAAAGGTGGTGTAAAAATTGTAAGATGAACAATCATGACACTGACCATTGTAGAAGGAAACCTCCTCATTTTGCTGCTATGACATCGGGGAAAAAGGAAAAGAAGGGCAAACCTGAAGAATTACAGGAACCATACCACCCCCCAGTGTGTGAAGATGTCATCTGTAATGGTGTCACTATAAGATGTTTATATGATACCGGTTTAGATTACGATTCCGTTGTGAGTTCTCACCTGGTGCAGGCCGATCAATACACCACAGAAACAGTGGAGATTCAAACTGCAACCAAGGATGTAGCTACCATGACACTTCCCGTCGCCCGAATAAAAGTGAAAACGCGATATGTGGAAGGAATCATAAAAGCAGCAGTGATAAATGAGCCAATCTACCCTCTAATATTGGGGTGTAGATATGTCTTCTTGGGGAATCCCAAGAGACCTGTGATATTGGCAACAGTGCAGACCAGATCACAGACAAAGAAGGAGGAGGATAATCCCATAAATACTCACCCAGATGAGATGAGGAAGGCACAGGCTGAGGACAAAACACTCAAGCCATGTTTCAAGAAGTTGCCCAAATCTCATACACCTCCAGGCAAGGGAGAGTTTTATATGAAGAACAAATTGATATATAGGAAGGCTGGATCTGAATCCAATGGTCACGGACAGCTGGTCCTTCCCACTTCATATAGGACTAAAGTGTTGGAACTAGGGCATGCGATTCCCTTCAGTGGTCATATGGGAATCAGCGCAACAGGACAGCGAATAGCTTGTCACTATTTCTGGCCAGGAATAACTGAAGATATCAAACGATATGTAAAATCCTGTCCAGAGTGCCAACGAGTAGCACCTAAACATTGGACTGCACCAGCAACTCTGGGGGAAATGCCCATAGTGGGAACACCCTTTGAGAGAGTTGCCGTGGATCTTGTGGGACCTCTCACCCGAACCAAGAGAAGGAACAGCTACATTCTGACTCTGGTGGACACTTGTTCTATGTGGGGAGAGGCAGTAGCCCTGTCATCGATTGATTCAAAACATGTGGCAGAGGCATTGCTCACAATTTTCACAAGGTTAGGCTTTCCCAATCAAATCTTGACTGATAATGGCTCTCAGTTCAAGGGGAAACTAACTGAAGAAGTTTTCAGGATCTTCCAGGCCAAACACTTCCATTGTAGTGTGTATCATCCCCAAGGGAACGGCCAAGTGGAAAGATTTAACGGCACATTGATGTCGATCCTGAGAAAGTTGGCACACGAAAAACCAGATACATGGGACCAGTACCTGCACGCCGCCCTCTTTGCTTATCGGGAGGTACCCCATAGTTCAACCGGTATGGCCCCGGCAACATTATTGTTTGGAAGGCCAATAAAAGGTCCACTTGAAGCTTTGTTAAGAACGTGGACTGATGAAAAGGCAGAGGAAAACATTACATCTTCATACCAATATGTGAATGAGCTGACCACTCGGTTGAAAACTGGCTGGAAACTTGCCAATGAAAATTTGAAACAAGCCAGGAAGAAACATGCTGCCTATTATAACAGGAAGGCGAAAGACAGAAATTTGGCTGTGGGAGAGAAAGTACTGCTTCTTTTGCCTGGGAGTCAGAATAAGTTACAAATTGGATGGCAGGGTCCATATACAGTTTTAGAGAAGGTGTCTAGAACAAATTATAAGAGAGATAAGAAGGGGAAAGAAAAAAATCTATCATGTGAATCTCCTGAAGAAATATTTGGAAAGAGAACATCAGGAAGAGACACACTTGTTGACCTTGTCCATCGCCATGGAGATGAAAAAGGAACCACTTTCATCATTTGAATATCCATTACACCCCTGTGAGACAGCAGCACAGGTGAAAATCAGTACACATTTAACGAAAACTCAGAAAGAGAGAGTGCAACAGGTTCTAAATAATCATGCAGAGGTGTTAACAGACCGACCAGGGCATACAAACCTATTGGAATATGATATGAAACTGATAGACCCCACACCTGTCTGTATGAAACCATATTCGATTCCGTTTGCTAAGGAGAAAGCTTTGAAGGAAGAGATAGACTATCTGTTGAAGGAAGGAATTATTTCGCACAGTGAGTCTTCGTATAGTTCCGGTGTTGTACTCTTAAGGAAGCCCTCTGGAGAACATAGACTCTGTATAGATTACAGGAGACTGAATGCTATTACAGAAGGACAGGTGGATCCATTGCCGGATACAAATCAGCTGTTTGCCAGACTAAATAAAGCTAAATATTTCTCAAAAGTGGATCTGAGTAAAGGATACTATCAGATTCCAGTAAAGCCTGAGGTTAGACCCTACCTAGCTTTTAGTACCTCAGAAGGACACTATGAGTTTAATAGATTGCCATTTGGATTGAAGAATGCGCCTAGTGTCTTCTCTAGAATGATGAGAAAATTATTGGATCCTCTGAATAATCCCTGTATAACAAATTTTATGGATGATATCCTTATAGCAACAGAAACATTTGAGGAACACATTGACTCTCTGAACATGCTGTTTGATCGACTTAGGGAGGCAAATTTAACAGCCCGTCCAACCAAATGTTGCGTTGGATGTAAAGAATTGGAATTTTTGGGACACACAGTTTATCAGGGAAATATGACCCCTGACCCAAAGAATTTAGAAAAACTACAGAAAGCCCCGAGACCACAAACCAAGAAGGACGTGAGATCCTTTGTCTCATTATGTGGTTTCTACCAGAAGTATATCAAGAACTTTAATTCCATATGTGCACCGTTAACTGAATTGACACGTAAAGGACTTCCAGATCGCATTACATGGACACCACAATGTGAAATGACTTACCAAGAATTGAAGGAAAAGCTCACAAGTAAACCCATTTTGAAATTACCTGACTTAAGTCAAGAATTCATAGTAAGGACGGATGCAAGTAATATTGGGTTAGGTGCAACTCTACTACAGAAATCAGATGCATTGGATGGGGAATTAAGCCCAGTGGCATATGCTAGCAGAAAGTTGAATAAAGCTGAAATCAACTACTCAACTAGCGAAAAAGAATGTCTTGCAGTAATATGGGCAATAAAGAAATTCAATATTTATCTATATGGGAAGGCATTTAAGTTGCAAACAGATCACAAACCTTTATCGTTTCTAGCACAGGCTAAGCATGAGAACTCTAGGTTACTCCGATGGTCTTTACTTCTGGCTCCATATAATTTTAGCATTGAGTATATATCTGGAAAAACCAATTTGGGAGCGGATTTTTTAAGCCGCCATCCGTGTGATGAGAATCACCGTAAACCCCAGAAATAATAATAAATTTCTCTATGTGTATATAGAATAAAGGACTGACATATAATGTCTGTTTTAAGAGGGGAGGTGTCGTGAAATATTCTAATCCACATATATAAATTATTAGGTAAATATAAAGCCTAACAAATAAAATTAATAAAGAGAAGAGCAATGGGAAAATAACAGTGCTGTCACAAAGAATGTACTCGAAATCCCCCTTGTTTTCTGCTTCGTCTGCAAATTGTAACGCTTTCACGTTGATATAAAAGCTTACTGTATTATTACCCGCCTTCTTCAATGAAACGTGTGCTGCATTTCTAAGAAAAACATTGAGACGTACTGCGTAATGACCTAAATTAATCCTAACATTAATTATACTGCGTTACCAAAACGAACGAACAGATGGACAAAAGGATAAGAGAGAGGGGAGGGCTGAAAATCAGGAACGCATGCAACACGCGTCGCGCGATACACAAATGCTGCCATCACGCGTGTAAGTCTACATGCACTAATTTTTTTTTCAGACGGACAGTGATAAAATACACTACCCTTTCCCAGAGTTAGGTTTATAAATCATAAAAAAACTCTTATTAGAAAAGATAACATTAGATGGGTTTACGGTTGAAAACATAACAGTACCCAGACAGCACATCTTCGAAACAGGAGGTAGAAGAAATTGCATATTTTGAACGCAGCCACGTAGCTCCTTTAAATTTGTATTTTTGGGTTCCTTAGGGCTTGCTGACAAATAATATGTAAAACGTTACGCAAATAGTCCAGGAATTAATAAATTATACCCAAAATAAAATATTGGGGGTGCCTGACAGCATAAAATCATTTCTGCTCATAAGATTTTTTTTTAACGTGTTTGAAAAAAAATTTACGTTACAGAAATAGCCTACCATGTAAACTCCAAATTGATTGGAGCGCAACAAATGAAAGCCTAACCACGATTGGTCGGGCTATAAATACTATCTTGGTTGTTAGGGGAAACGGGGAAAGGTAACATTTTTTCAAACACTTGTCGAAACGGGGCTCATTGGTCAGACTCGCTGATATACACACTTGGGAGCGTTAGTTCGAAACCACTTGTTTAAATAAGATTGATAAAGCATCAGTGCGTTGAAGCCAGCTTATATTTGGCTAAATAAAAGCCTGGAAGATAAGCAGATGGGAATTTGTGCCAGTTTGTGCCAGAATTCATTGCTAATCAACGTATCTGTGTTTATTCGTATGAATTGTGGTAAGCTTGAACCATTCAATATCTTTTAATGAAAATTGAATGTGAATTGTTGATTTATGCCTGTATATATATGTGTAGTTCAGTGGCCAACGTGAGGTAAAGCCTGTAATGCTCCAGCCTGAACAGAGGGTGTCGGAGAGAAGTAAAACGGCATGGAATGGCCAAACAGTACACTGACACCTGGATGATTGAATAGAAAGAAATAATGCTGGAATTGCAGAGGCGTAGTAACCATTAAGAAGGGTAATACTGGAATAAAGTATTTCAAATGAAGCTGACAGTTGGCCTAATGCTCTGAACTCAATGTTTGTGCTGTGTTGTGATCAGTGTAACAAGAGAGTTTAAGTTAGTTATGAAGTAGAAGGTACATCCTTCTTGATTTCAGGGACAGTGGTCTTGATGGTACTGAGCAGCACCTGGTCAGAGCTTTGCTGAATCCAGTGTCGGACAGCATACTCCTTGGTCCTTTTAGCTATCAGTGAGGTGTCTCCAGAGCCCAGAGGAGAATTCGAGCAGAGGAGTCCTTTCCTGCCGCCATCACGCCAGATAAGCTAACTTGGCCAGCTGAGCTCAACATTATGTCCCCTCATCTTGAACTGACTTTGTAAAATTAACATTAAGAGGGGAATTTACTTGTCTTAAAATCAGGAACTGTGAACATCTCCAATACTAGTCCCTAAAGACAAACTATTGAAGTCATGATGACAAATACCAACAGAGCTTGAACAAAACAAAACCAGTATTACCTCATTTTACTACTACACAACTGACACACATAGAACATTTGTAATAATATATGTCACTACAATATTCATATTAAATACATTCTGTACATAACTTGTAATTTAAATTGATTGTGATTCCTGGTTCCCTTGTAGTTGAATCAGGACACATATTCATTCATGCCAGTAATGAATACATATTGTTATTTGAAAAGTTACGAGTGACTTCTTTAAGATATTCTCATAGAGTGTTATATGTATGTGAGTGTCACAGTGTTGTTAAGAGTAGTGGATTAAATTAAATTGTTTATCTGTCTGTTGTTGTGACTTACACTTCATCATACACATACCCTAGACACATAACGTAGTCATCACACTATTCCAGAATAATTCTGACTGAGATATATAGATATGTGGTAGCAAGTAAGGTGATATATAATACACTACTCTTATTAGATATATATATACCTTCACAGCTGATCTCAGTCAGTACACTAAGTCCCCTATAAATATTTATAACATCCCACTTCACCACATATATTGGGGTCTCGCTCTTGGGATTTTGAATCTTTCCCTATTAAAAATATTGGGGGTAATTCACTTCAGGGAATATAAGAATTAAAAGGTATCCTTGGGTGGAATAAAATAAGGTTGAGCTCACGGTGCCTGTGTTGTCCATTATATATATTTAGAATTTGAATTGTTGGTTAGACATTGTAGAAATTTACATGATAGACAATGGCGGACCTGGCCAAGTTTCGATCTGCTGCTGTTCAGACTGCAAAAGAGTTAGGATTAGATGGGCAAGTTATGGTTGCCTATGTTACTACGGAATGTGACAAATTTATTGAACGCGAAGAAAGAAGGTTTGAAGCCGAAAGAAAGTTAGAGGCTGACAGGGAAATTAAGAAGTTACAATTTGAAGCTGAGGCTGAGACTAAGAAGTTACAGTTTGAAGCTGAGGCTGAGACTAAGAGGTTGCAGATTGAGGCTGAGGCTAAGAAATTGGAGGCAGAAAGAGAAGACAAAAGATTAGCTGCAGAAAGGGAAGAGAAGAAATTAGCTGCAGAAAGGGAAGAGAGGTAATTAGCTGCAGAAAGGGAAGCAGAAGATAAAAGATTACAAAGGGAACATGAGTTACGACTAAGGGAGTTTGAGTTTCAAGGCCATGCTCCTGAAAATGGTGCCAGTCCCTTTGCCTCTGATGCTACGGTTACTCAAGGAGCCTCAACCTCAGCTATGAATTTTCATTTAGATCATTTTGTTGAGAAAGACGATGATATAGAGAGCTACCTGAATAGGTATGAGCTATTAGCTACCACGTATGGGTTAGAGAGAGAAAGGTGGAGCTTAAAGTTATCTCAGGGACTTCGTGGGGCAGCTTATGAAGTTTTTGCAAAAATGAGCAGAGGTGATCAGGAAAATTATGACATGCTAAAGCAGGCTCTTTTGTTAAGGTATGAAAAGAATGCAGAGTTTTACAGGAAAAAATTTAGGAATGCAAAACTACTGTCAGGTGAAACCTATCACCAGTTCTCTGCACGAATAGAGACATACTTGGAGAAATGGACTTCTCTGGGGAAAACCCAAGATCTTAAGGAAATGGTCCTTATAGAGCAACTAAGAGAGTCCATGGCTCCAGACCTGAGAAAGTTTCTCATGGAACAAGGTGCAGAGAGGCTGGGTGAGTTGCTAAATGTTGCTGAAAGGTATCAAGCAGCTCAAGCAGAGGTAACAGGTAATAAAAAGAAACAGGTGGATAACTTTAGGGCACCACAGAACTTTAATAAATTTGATCCTAAGGATCAAAATAAAGGTAAGCACCAATTTGATAGGCCACGGTATGAAAATAAAAATAAATTCCCACAATTCGATGAAAGGAAATATGATGAAAGAAAATCTTTCAACCAAGGAAAAAGGTGGTGTAAAAATTGTAAGATGAACAATCATGACACTGACCATTGTAGAAGGAAACCTCCTCATTTTGCTGCTATGACATCGGGGAAAAAGGAAAAGAAGGGCAAACCTGAAGAATTACAGGAACCATACCACCCCCCAGTGTGTGAAGATGTCATCTGTAATGGTGTCACTATAAGATGTTTATATGATACCGGTTTAGATTACGATTCCGTTGTGAGTTCTCACCTGGTGCAGGCCGATCAATACACCACAGAAACAGTGGAGATTCAAACTGCAACCAAGGATGTAGCTACCATGACACTTCCCGTCGCCCGAATAAAAGTGAAAACGCGATATGTGGAAGGAATCATAAAAGCAGCAGTGATAAATGAGCCAATCTACCCTCTAATATTGGGGTGTAGATATGTCTTCTTGGGGAATCCCAAGAGACCTGTGATATTGGCAACAGTGCAGACCAGATCACAGACAAAGAAGGAGGAGGATAATCCCATAAATACTCACCCAGATGAGATGAGGAAGGCACAGGCTGAGGACAAAACACTCAAGCCATGTTTCAAGAAGTTGCCCAAATCTCATACACCTCCAGGCAAGGGAGAGTTTTATATGAAGAACAAATTGATATATAGGAAGGCTGGATCTGAATCCAATGGTCACGGACAGCTGGTCCTTCCCACTTCATATAGGACTAAAGTGTTGGAACTAGGGCATGCGATTCCCTTCAGTGGTCATATGGGAATCAGCGCAACAGGACAGCGAATAGCTTGTCACTATTTCTGGCCAGGAATAACTGAAGATATCAAACGATATGTAAAATCCTGTCCAGAGTGCCAACGAGTAGCACCTAAACATTGGACTGCACCAGCAACTCTGGGGGAAATGCCCATAGTGGGAACACCCTTTGAGAGAGTTGCCGTGGATCTTGTGGGACCTCTCACCCGAACCAAGAGAAGGAACAGCTACATTCTGACTCTGGTGGACACTTGTTCTATGTGGGGAGAGGCAGTAGCCCTGTCATCGATTGATTCAAAAACATGTGGCAGAGGCATTGCTCACAATTTTCACAAGGTTAGGCTTTCCCAATCAAATCTTGACTGATAATGGCTCTCAGTTCAAGGGGAAACTAACTGAAGAAGTTTTCAGGATCTTCCAGGCCAAACACTTCCATTGTAGTGTGTATCATCCCCAAGGGAACGGCCAAGTGGAAAGATTTAACGGCACATTGATGTCGATCCTGAGAAAGTTGGCACACGAAAAACCAGATACATGGGACCAGTACCTGCACGCCGCCCTCTTTGCTTATCGGGAGGTACCCCATAGTTCAACCGGTATGGCCCCGGCAACATTATTGTTTGGAAGGCCAATAAAAGGTCCACTTGAAGCTTTGTTAAGAACGTGGACTGATGAAAAGGCAGAGGAAAACATTACATCTTCATACCAATATGTGAATGAGCTGACCACTCGGTTGAAAACTGGCTGGAAACTTGCCAATGAAAATTTGAAACAAGCCAGGAAGAAACATGCTGCCTATTATAACAGGAAGGCGAAAGACAGAAATTTGGCTGTGGGAGAGAAAGTACTGCTTCTTTTGCCTGGGAGTCAGAATAAGTTACAAATTGGATGGCAGGGTCCATATACAGTTTTAGAGAAGGTGTCTAGAACAAATTATAAGATAGATAAGAAGGGGAAAGAAAAAATCTATCATGTGAATCTCCTGAAGAAATATTTGGAAAGAGAACATCAGGAAGAGACACACTTGTTGACCTTGTCCATCGCCATGGAGATGAAAAAGGAACCACTTTCATCATTTGAATATCCATTACACCCCTGTGAGACAGCAGCACAGGTGAAAATCAGTACACATTTAACGAAAACTCAGAAAGAGAGAGTGCAACAGGTTCTAAATAATCATGCAGAGGTGTTAACAGACCGACCAGGGCATACAAACCTATTGGAATATGATATGAAACTGATAGACCCCACACCTGTCTGTATGAAACCATATTCGATTCCGTTTGCTAAGGAGAAAGCTTTGAAGGAAGAGATAGACTATCTGTTGAAGGAAGGAATTATTTCGCACAGTGAGTCTTCGTATAGTTCCGGTGTTGTACTCTTAAGGAAGCCCTCTGGAGAACATAGACTCTGTATAGATTACAGGAGACTGAATGCTATTACAGAAGGACAGGTGGATCCATTGCCGGATACAAATCAGCTGTTTGCCAGACTAAATAAAGCTAAATATTTCTCAAAAGTGGATCTGAGTAAAGGATACTATCAGATTCCAGTAAAGCCTGAGGTTAGACCCTACCTAGCTTTTAGTACCTCAGAAGGACACTATGAGTTTAATAGATTGCCATTTGGATTGAAGAATGCGCCTAGTGTCTTCTCTAGAATGATGAGAAAATTATTGGATCCTCTGAATAATCCCTGTATAACAAATTTTATGGATGATATCCTTATAGCAACAGAAACATTTGAGGAACACATTGACTCTCTGAACATGCTGTTTGATCGACTTAGGGAGGCAAATTTAACAGCCCGTCCAACCAAATGTTGCGTTGGATGTAAAGAATTGGAATTTTTGGGACACACAGTTTATCAGGGAAATATGACCCCTGACCCAAAGAATTTAGAAAAACTACAGAAAGCCCCGAGACCACAAACCAAGAAGGACGTGAGATCCTTTGTCTCATTATGTGGTTTCTACCAGAAGTATATCAAGAACTTTAATTCCATATGTGCACCGTTAACTGAATTGACACGTAAAGGACTTCCAGATCGCATTACATGGACACCACAATGTGAAATGACTTACCAAGAATTGAAGGAAAAGCTCACAAGTAAACCCATTTTGAAATTACCTGACTTAAGTCAAGAATTCATAGTAAGGACGGATGCAAGTAATATTGGGTTAGGTGCAACTCTACTACAGAAATCAGATGCATTGGATGGGGAATTAAGCCCAGTGGCATATGCTAGCAGAAAGTTGAATAAAGCTGAAATCAACTACTCAACTAGCGAAAAAGAATGTCTTGCAGTAATATGGGCAATAAAGAAATTCAATATTTATCTATATGGGAAGGCATTTAAGTTGCAAACAGATCACAAACCTTTATCGTTTCTAGCACAGGCTAAGCATGAGAACTCTAGGTTACTCCGATGGTCTTTACTTCTGGCTCCATATAATTTTAGCATTGAGTATATATCTGGAAAAACCAATTTGGGAGCGGATTTTTTAAGCCGCCATCCGTGTGATGAGAATCACCGTAAACCCCAGAAATAATAATAAATTTCTCTATGTGTATATAGAATAAAGGACTGACATATAATGTCTGTTTTAAGAGGGGAGGTGTCGTGAAATATTCTAATCCACATATATAAATTATTAGGTAAATATAAAGCCTAACAAATAAAATTAATAAAGAGAAGAGCAATGGGAAAATAACAGTGCTGTCACAAAGAATGTACTCGAAATCCCCCTTGTTTTCTGCTTCGTCTGCAAATTGTAACGCTTTCACGTTGATATAAAAGCTTACTGTATTATTACCCGCCTTCTTCAATGAAACGTGTGCTGCATTTCTAAGAAAAACATTGAGACGTACTGCGTAATGACCTAAATTAATCCTAACATTAATTATACTGCGTTACCAAAACGAACGAACAGATGGACAAAAGGATAAAGAGAGAGGGGAGGGCTGAAAATCAGGAACGCATGCAACACGCGTCGCGCGATACACAAATGCTGCCATCACGCGTGTAAGTCTACATGCACTAATTTTTTTTCAGACGGACAGTGATAAAATACACTACCCTTTCCCAGAGTTAGGTTTATAAATTAAAAAAAAATCTTATTAGAAAAGATAACATTAGATGGGTTTACGGTTGAAAACATAACAGTACCCAGACAGCACATCTTCGAAACAGGAGGTAGAAGAAATTGCATATTTTGAACGCAGCCACGTAGCTCCTTTAAATTTGTATTTTTGGGTTCCTTAGGGCTTGCTGACAAATAATATGTAAAACGTTACGCAAATAGTCCAGGAATTAATAAATTATACCCAAAATAAAATATTGGGGGTGCCTGACAGCATAAAATCATTTCTGCTCATAAGATTTTTTTTTTTAACGTGTTTGAAAAAAATTTACGTTACAGAAATAGCCTACCATGTAAACTCCAAATTGATTGGAGCGCAACAAATGAAAGCCTAACCACGATTGGTCGGGCTATAAATACTATCTTGGTTGTTAGGGGAAACGGGGAAAGGTAACATTTTTTTCAAACACTTGTCGAAACGGGGCTCATTGGTCAGACTCGCTGATATACACACTTGGGAGCGTTAGTTCGAAACCACTTGTTTAAATAAGATTGATAAAGCATCAGTGCGTTGAAGCCAGCTTATATTTGGCTAAATAAAAGCCTGGAAGATAAGCAGATGGGAATTTGTGCCAGTTTGTGCCAGAATTCATTGCTAATCAACGTATCTGTGTTTATTCGTATGAATTGTGGTAAGCTTGAACCATTCAATATCTTTTAATGAAAATTGAATGTGAATTGTTGATTTATGCCTGTATATATATGTGTAGTTCAGTGGCCAACGTGAGGTAAAGCCTGTAATGCTCCAGCCTGAACAGAGGGTGTCGGAGAGAAGTAAAACGGCATGGAATGGCCAAACAGTACACTGACACCTGGATGATTGAATAGAAAGAAATAATGCTGGAATTGCAGAGGCGTAGTAACCATTAAGAAGGGTAATACTGGAATAAAGTATTTCAAATGAAGCTGACAGTTGGCCTAATGCTCTGAACTCAATGTTTGTGCTGTGTTGTGATCAGTGTAACAAGAGAGTTTAAGTTAGTTATGAAGTAGAAGGTACATCCTTCTTGATTTCAGGGACAGTGGTCTTGATGGTACTGAGCAGCACCTGGTCAGAGCTTTGCTGAATCCAGTGTCGGACAGCATACTCCTTGGTCCTTTTAGCTATCAGTGAGGTGTCTCCAGAGCCCAGAGGAGAATTCGAGCAGAGGAGTCCTTTCCTGCCGCCATCACGCCAGATAAGCTAACTTGGCCAGCTGAGCTCAACATTATGTCCCCTCATCTTGAACTGACTTTGTAAAATTAACATTAAGAGGGGAATTTACTTGTCTTAAAATCAGGAACTGTGAACATCTCCAATACTAGTCCCTAAAGACAAACTATTGAAGTCATGATGACAAATACCAACAGAGCTTGAACAAAACAAAACCAGTATTACCTCATTTTACTACTACACAACTGACACACATAGAACATTTGTAATAATATATGTCACTACAATATTCATATTAAATACATTCTGTACATAACTTGTAATTTAAATTGATTGTGATTCCTGGTTCCCTTGTAGTTGAATCAGGACACATATTCATTCATGCCAGTAATGAATACATATTGTTATTTGAAAAGTTACGAGTGACTTCTTTAAGATATTCTCATAGAGTGTTATATGTATGTGAGTGTCACAGTGTTGTTAAGAGTAGTGGATTAAATTAAATTGTTTATCTGTCTGTTGTTGTGACTTACACTTCATCATACACATACCCTAGACACATAACGTAGTCATCACACTATTCCAGAATAATTCTGACTGAGATATATAGATATGTGGTAGCAAGTAAGGTGATATATAATACACTACTCTTATTAGATATATATATACCTTCACAGCTGATCTCAGTCAGTACACTAAGTCCCCTATAAATATTTATAACAACCCACTTCACCACAACGACGAACAAAGAAAGCACAAATCGCCGTCACCAGTACCGTTCCTGGAAAAAGAAAGAAAAAAAAACGCTACTGAAGCACCAACAACTTCAAAGTGACCAATGAACATATTCATGCTGACGTCTGAAAGTGGTACAAAGAGGAAGAAAATAAATGCGCGTGCTTCCTGCTGGCCACGCCATGGCAGTTAAGAACCCCCCTAACAAGATATGACGAGACCACCTGCGACCATCGTTGTTCTTAATTTACCGAATGCACGCGTCCACTCAGAGTTATCTGTAATCGCTCTTCCAGGATGATTGATGAACTTGGCTGGACCTGGCCGCCTGGATTCTCTGTGATTGTTGTTAGTGGGGAATCCTGAAAGACATTGTCTACGGAAGTAATCATTTAGACAGTTCAGCATGTGCACTTGCCCAGGACTCGCCACAGAAAGAAGAACGCTACTGATGCGCCAACAGCATCACAAGCACTATTTACAGTACCACTGAACAGCTACAGAACACATGCAACTTGGCGTTGGCCGTGAAAGCAGCCCTAGTTTAACAACAAAAGCTACAACAACAACAGAAGTAATCCAAAACTGGAAACATAAATTATGTTTGTTGTGAAGAGCTTCTGTGAAGAAATACGGGTTGCTGAAGTCAGATACCTTTGTCGACGCGTGTTAGCAATACCGGATAGAATGGTGCCTTTTTCATGTTCATTCAGTCCTTGCATTTTCATAGCACACTTTCACAAGGGATGGTGCTCCTCTGCCTAGCTGTTTCCTGGATCAGATTCGATTTCCGAAAAACCATTTTTCCCCTTCCATGCATCTTTGAGTCGTTAAGTCTTATTCAGAAGAAATAGAAGACATTCAGACTTGAAAAAAAAAAAAACAAAAAAAAAAAAAAAAACAAGACAATTAGTAAATAAGTCATGGGCAAATATACTATAAGATGTTTGTCAATTCAAATATGGATAATGGAACATATTAATTTTCTTTATATCTTTAGCAAGTGGTGGTTGTTGTTGATGAAGTTGTTTTATTAGGGTTGCTGAACTTCTCGCTATGTTGCAGCCAGTGTTAAATCGAAGATTCTATGGTATTATCTACACCAGGGGTCGGCAACCTACGGCACGCGTGCCAAGCGTGGCACGTGGAACGATTTTCAATGGCACGCTGAGTGAATTAAAATACTGTACAGTATATGATCTCATTTAAAAAAATTGAATTGTTAATTAAATAGAAGCATATAACTCTTTTAAAGCTATACCTGTTTTTACAACCCTTCAAAACGAAGGTTTTTAGACATTGGAGGTAAGAATGTGCGATCTGATGCAAACTAAAGGCCTGATCATACTATACTGCACGTAAGTCTTCGTTTTTACGGACCGTTTCCGAGAACAAACATTCTTCAACGAATTTCAAGGGGAGTGGTTATACTTTGCGGCGCCCGCTAGTCTGGCGTCTACCTGCTACCGTAGTTTGCAGGATGAGATTCTTGAAAAGAATCCCAAGCGAATTTTGACGGGCAAGCGGAGACGTAATATCATAATTACGCAATAGTGTCTGGCTAGCGCCTGGACGAGCGTATTTATTTCGATTTCGCTGGCAGTTTTTGACTCCCAGTGTGAGTTTGGAGCAACAATGACTGACCTCGACGAAGTTATATTTCCGTCCCATCCTTCCCTCTCTCCCGACCACCACCTCTACAGTTCTCTCGGCTGTCGCATACTCATGCCCGTACAGTCCGTTGACCGCAGCACAAAAGTTGGTGTTGTTATTAAGTACTACGGTGCCGTTAAAATGACTCAAAAAAGACAAAAACTTGATATACGCTCGTTTCAAGACTTTTGGACAAACGAATATGGATTCATACAACAAAAGGATCGTGCTGTTTGTGCTTTATGTTATGAAAGTGTCGTGTGCCGTACGTCAAGTGTACAAAGACACTATCAAACCAAACATCAGTCCATGTTTAAAAACTCTGAGGAGAAAAGTGAGGCCATAAAAGTGGCTGTTTCTGGCTACAAAAAACAAAGTAGTATTTTTAGTCTAGTAATTGGAACCAAAAATAAAGCTACCGAATGTAGTTACAAAATTGCACAGTGTGTGGCTTCGAAGGGCAAACCTTTCACAGATGGAGAATACATCAAGGAAACTTTTTTGAGCAGTGCTGAAATTTTGTTTAGTGATTTACCAAATAAAGAAACAATACTGTCTCGGATTCGAGAAATACCGGCTTCTGCGAGATCAATCGAGAGGCGCATAACTGATATGGCTGAAAATGTAACGGTAAAACAAACAACCGGGTTACAACAAGCTGTTGTATTTAGTGTCGCTCTTGACGAAAGTGTCGATGTGAATGACGTGGCGCGCCTAGCTATAGTTGCGCGATATTGTGACAACGACCGTATTTATGAAGAACTGTGCTGCTTGATACTTGTTGATGGTACAGCCAAGGGAGAGGACATTATAACTGCATTTGTAAGCTATTTCGAAAATCAGAACATTAACATGAATAAAATATTCTGTGTCACTACTGATGCCGCCCCTGCATTTGTCGGAAAGAACAAAGGATTTGTTAAACTTCTTGAGGATCGTATTGGACGTCAAGTATTGAGCTTCCATTGCATTATACAACAGGAGAGTTTGTGTGCGAAGATTTCGTCACAATCCTTGAACTCTGTAATGGAAACTGTTGTCAAGATAGTTAACTTCATAGTTTCTCGCTCTTCATTGACTCACAGGCAATTCAAGTCTCTTCTACAAGAAATAGAGAGCGCATATGCGGACCTCCCGCTGTACAGAATTGTTCGTTGGCTTAGTCGCGGTAATGTTTTGAACAGATTTGTATCATGTCTAGAAGCAATCAAGGTGTTTCTTGATGAAAAAGAACAACATTTTCCGGAATTGAATGACGAGGACTGGCTGTGCAAGCTGATGTTTCTGGCTGACATAACTACAAATCTGAATGAATTAAACTTGCGTTTAAAAAGGACAGGGTCAAACAGTATTTGATCTTTTTGAGCACTGGAAAGGATTTGCGCCAAAATTAGACATATTTTGCAGAGATATTACCACTAACACATACAAGTACTTTCCAAACGTAAAGGCTCATTCAAATCGATTTACTGTCAACAGAGATGAGCTTCAGAAGTACGTTGAAGCGCTCAAAGGAGAGTTTGCTAAACGAGGTCAAGACTTCAAAATTCACGGGCCCATGTTTTCTTACCTCAAGCCCGACTTAATTGATCATACTAACATCCCATTTGACCTATGTCTTTTCGAGTGGATGGATGTTGACAATTTTGAAATGCAACACATCGAATTCAAGGCATCAGAGTTATGGACGATAAAATTTGTAGAATTGCGAAAAACTCTTGAAGGAAGCTGCTTGGAAAAGTCAGCTGCCATCCTCAACTGCTGGACATCCCTGCCTGAAGCGTTCACCTGTTTGAAGAAAGTTGCATTTGCTCTACTTTCGGCTTTTGGGTCAACTTATACATGTGAACAAATTTTCTCACACATGAAAGCTGTTTTAAGTCCACAGAGAAGTCGCCTAACACCTGTGCATTCAGAAGCATGTGTGAAGCTGAAATTGACAAAATACACACCTGATATTGAACAATTAACCAAGGAGAAGCAAGGACACGGGTCCCATTAATTGATTAATGACTCAGATCAATAATAATCAATGATTACTCATATTAAAATTTTAATAACGTGTTTTATGTTTGGTTTATTTAATTGTTTTGTTCTTCAAACTATTGGACTTTCTGTCTTAACAAAATATACATATGGCAATTTTATTATAAAATTTCAAACTAATGTGTTCAGAACTTAAATTGTGCAATATATAATATTTGTATTTCCTATTTATATTAAAATATTGAATAATCTACAAAGAATAGAATAGTTATTTAATGTATCGGAAACATAATACAAGATCATTTTTAAATTGTGTCAATAATTGTTGTATATAAAAATATGGTGGACTTAGGTTGACACGCTGAGTGACTTTGCAACATTACTTCGGCACGACACTACTAAAAGTTTGCCGACCCCTGATCTACACCATATGTGGCAGCGCCAGAGATTACTTGATTGGGATAGTAGTTGAATAGGCAACAGTGTTAGCTTATTATTTTCTCCAAATAAGTGATAACTGGCTTAAAGTCCGCCAGTGTTAGTATTTCTGTGGTGTGAATAAATTTCTAACCCCGGTAGGTTCGTTCCTCTTGAGTTGTTAATTATGTGAGAGATAGTGGTGATGCTGTATAAAACAATACAATATTCACTACATCCATAACATGTAATTAGTCCAACGGTAAATGATCCTCAGTAAATACTTTGGTAATGCATCAAGGATTATTGAACCGTTGAACTTTTCCACATAACAGCAAAATTGTGCATTCAAAGGTTTTTTTTTTTTTTTTTTTTCGTACGCCCGCTAATACTCGAGGCGAAATCTCAGGTTATTGTTAATGTCTAACCTGATTTTACGTGAGTATCCCTTTTCTTGTACAGAGACAGGTGTCCCTCGCCATTCAGACAGATACTCGCCGATTTCGGAGGTACCCATTAGAGCTGGGTCGGCTCAGGAGCCGCCAATCCCTGGTCGACGACACTCCTTCAAATGTCATCGCCAGGTCTCGAGTTAATCCAGTCCAATTTCCGGTCGACGAAAAATCCTCAAATGCCGTCGCCCGGGTTTGATCCTGAATCACCCGGTCGCCAGAGCGGTGTTGTAACCACTACGCTAGCGCGGCTCCCCATTCAAAGGTTAATATGGTTACAAAGGTTTCAATGATGAATCTGTTGCATGTATAATAAATTGTCCTTCTTTTACTTCCATCCAACATGGATTAAAACATTCATCGGCATTTGCTTTTTCTTCAATTTCCTTAAATGAAGTTTCTTTGTTTAATGGCGCCGTTTGTTGAGGAACCTCTACTGGTTTTGTTTCTACCGTTACTGGTTTCATTTGCTTCAGTCTAAGCATAGTATATTTTGACATCAAGTGCTTTGATGCAGACTTTTCGTAAGGCAGCCAACTGTACTGATGCCCTAAGCTCCTCCTTAGCGAGCGTAACAAGGAGAATTATGATGATGATGTGACACACAAATACAAGTACGCATTTCTACGTTCAGCATGTCGTGCTGTACAAGAAGACTTACTCATATCCGTATTATATGAATAATGATTAAAGGCAAGACGCTACATAAACCAACCATGCAAGTTAGGGTTTAGTTGCCGTTGTCTTACTCAAGGGTGCCATTTGCAGTGAGGACTCCACGCTCCAAAAGGGGGCAAAACAGGAGATGATGAAGTTACAGCAACTGTCTATCAACCAGGATTCCTGACAGATCATTCACAACCTACCCCTCAACTCCCTAAGTACGGACTGCAGGCCTTCAACCGCATCTGCGCCTAATTTTCCTATCATGTGCTGAAATAGAAATAATGTTCGTACGAGTAGTACTTACTTGTATAACCACAAGTTAAAAATCTGTTTCTCTCAGATTTTTCTCAAAAAGAGAAAAAAATAGTTCTTCTTGCGACTGCAAATGTACTTGAAGAATAACGAAGGACACTGATGAGTTCTGTTGTGGATCACAACGTAGGAGCCTAGGACTTTTGTGACAGACCGGGGGAGCGCCAGGTTGCTACACCACGCAAAGTTAAAATCACGTACTATATGCAAGGGCTCAGATTTACAACTGACTACCAAAATAATATATCTTGGCATCTTTGGGTAGTGCGCGATCTTGCTACCCTTTCATTGGATAAGCGAATATTTTATTAATTTATTTATTGGTTATTCTATCAAGCATTCTTACAGGGAGTAAGGCTATTCCTATTTGCGTCACTCTTTGCTAGGCAACTCCCGCCAAAAGATAGCGGTGGGTCGCCCAGTTTGACATAGTTTCAGCTTCACTTTTATGTCATCCTATACTCAGTGTAACTCGTGTTTTGGTTAACTACGAAATGTCGTAACTGCTCTGTTTATTCTCTGTAGTAGTTACTAGCTAATTTGCTATGTTTTATAATGACTGGTTACTAGCACGAATAAATTCTATGGTAATAGGTCATCCGGCCACATGTAGATCTAGGCTTTTCCTGTGGTTCTTCTGCCGTTCCAAAACATGTTGAGTTGAATTCGTGAGCTCTAGTTTTACCAGCTTGGCTTGCATTTATAAGATCATCACATCTGGTCCCAGGCTAGGAGGAAGAAGCGTGTGTCATACTGTGCATTTCCCGTCATCCAAGTGGGCTGTCCAAATTTGCAGAGCTAAAATATTGTGCTCTGGTTCTGGGCTTTCCTAAGGAATTACCACTTCTCCGCTGCCTCTGCATATCACTGGGTCCATAGTCAGATCCTCCTGCATGCAGCCAGCCTTGTAGAAGCCAGAGTTACATCTGGAGCTTCAGGTGACTCCTCCAAGTTTAGTGTGCAGTGCTGAGTTCTCAACATGTTTCACCACAGGGGGAATCCTTGGAAGTGTGTGGATGATTTCAAGAGTCAATGAGGGTGTAATTAGCCTGACAGACAGAGGTTCACTTCCTCCTCTGTATACTATAGCATTGTGCTTAGCTGGTGGTCATATAATGATAACTCCAGATATGCCTCCATTCATCTTTAACAAGTTAGAAGAAAAAAAAAAAACTTGCAAACAAACAAGACCATTGAATTGTGAAATAGCCGAATAACAAGGTGGGTTACAAGGACCAGGAGTAACAATAAGGCAGGTTCTGGAAAAACTAGGAATGAAGTGAAGAACAGTGAAAGAGATCGAAATGAAACAAACACATTTTGGGCATTTCACAAGACGGCTACGTTGTAATGGAAGTAGAAATGGAGGTACAGTGTTGAATCATGCAAACAGGCCAACGGAGTAACAACAGTGTTAAGTGAACAGCCACGACCTCGGCAGCAAAAGCGAGTCGTCACCGATAACTCAAACGACAGCAGGGCAAAGAAATCGTAAATTTTTGCTGGATTTGTTTCCCTAGCGTAAACAAAGTTTACCACTGAAGTGCAGGGTTTCTTAACTTGTAGTGCAGGGTTTCTTAACTTGTAGTGCAGGGTTTCTTAACTTGTAGTGCAGGGTTTCTTAACTTGTGGTCCACAGACCCCTTGGGAGTCTATGAATGGATTCTAGGTAGCCCGTGTACATAACCTACAATTTAAAATGTGGAGTTTTTAAATTATGCTTTTATGTACATTGTTTTTCCCAAGAAGGGGTCCATAGCCTTCATCGGACAATCAAAGGGGATCCATAGCCTTCATTGGACAATCAAAGGGGTCCATAGCCTTCATCGGACAATAAAAGGGGTCCATAGCCTTCATCAGACAATAAAAGGGGTCCATAACCTTCATCAGACAATAAAAGGGGTCCATAGCCTTCATCGGACAATAAAAGGGGTCCATAGCCTTCATCAGACAATAAAAGGGGTCCATAACCTTCATCAGACAATAAAAGGGGTCCATAGCCTTCATCGGACAATAAAAGGGGTCCATAGCCTTCATCGGACAATCATTAAGGGGATCCATAGCCTTCATCGGACAATCAAAGGGATCCATAGCCTTCATCGGACAAAGGGGATCCATAGCCTTCATCGGACAATCAAAGGGATCCATAGCCTTCATCGGACAATAAAAGGGGTCCATAGCCTTCATCGGACAAAGGGATCCATAGCCTTCATCGGACAATAAAAGGGGATCCATAGCCTTCATCAGACAATCAAAGGGGTCCATGGCCTTCATCGGACAATCAAAGGGGCCAATAGCCTTCATCGGACAATCAAAGGGATCCATAGCCTTCATCGGACAATAAAAGGGATCCATAGCTTTCATCGGACAATCAAAGGGGTCAGTAGCCTTTATCGGACAATAAAAGGGCCTATAGCCTTCATTGGACAATCAGAGGGGACAATAGCCTTCATCGGACAATCAAAGGGATCCATAGCCTTCATCGGACAATAAAAGGGATCCATAGCCTTCATCGGACAATCAAAGGGGTCCATAGCCTTCATCGGACAATAAAAGGGATCCATAGCCTTCATCGGACAATAAAAGAGATCCATAGCCTTCATCGGACAATAAAAGGGATCCATAGCCTTCATCGGACAATCAAAGGGGCCAATAGCCTTTATCGGACAATAAAAGGGCCTATAGCCTTCATTGGACAATCAGAGGGGACAATAGCCTTCATCGGACAATCAAAGGGGTCCATAGCCTTCATCGGACAATCAAAAGGATCCATAGCCTTCATCGGACAATAAAAGGGGTCCATAGCCTTCATCGGACAAAGGGATCCATAGCCTTCATTGGACAATAAAAGGGGATCCATAGCCTTCATCGGACAATCAAAGGGGTCCATGGCCTTCATCGGACAATAAAAGGGGTCCATAGCCTTCATCGGACAATAAAAGGATCCATAGCCTTCATCGGACAATCAAAGGGGCCAATAGCCTTCATCGGACAATCAAAGGGATCCATAGCCTTCATCGGACAATAAAAGGGATCCATAGCCTTCATCAGACAATCAAAGGGGTCAGTAGCTTTTATCGGACAAGAAAAGGGCCTAAAGCCTTCATTGGACAATCAGAGGGGACAATAGCCTTCATCGGACAATCAAAGGGATCCATAGCCTTCATCGGACAATAAAAGGGATCCATAGCCTTCATCGGACAATCAAAGGGGTCCATAGCCTTCATTGGACAATAAAAGGGATCCATAGCCTTCAAGACGTAAGAGCATACAGAGGTGCAGAGATCGGAAGCGATCATAACCTCTGCATAGCTAAAATGAGAATTAAACTGAAGAAGTTATACCAACCGAATAAAAATAGAAGAATAGATGTACACAGACTGCAATCAAATGATATAAAGAAGGAATATAATGTCAAAATGAACAACTATTTCGATGCTTTAGGCAAAATTGACAACGATATCACCACCAAGACAATCGATACTAAATGGGAACAACTGAGAACAGCAATGACAGAAGCAGCTGTAGCGACCACCGGATACCTAGTACATAAAAAGAAAAAATGGATGAGAGAAGATACTTGGGATAAAATACAAGAAAGGAAAACAGCAAAACTTAAACTACTAGCGGCAAGTACACATAATGCAGTTGAATCTTGCAAACTAACTTATAACTTGTTAAATAAAGAAGTGAAGACAAAAACTCGAAGAGATAAAAGACATTTCATCAATGAACTGGCCGTAGAAGCTGAAAATGCTGCAAGAACTGGTAATAGTAGGTGCCTTTATCAAATTACAAAACAACTATGTCACCAGCCTACTGCTATGGAAACACCTGTTAAAGGTAAATTAGGGAATTCAATACCAACAGAAAAAGAACAAATGAAGAGATGGGCTGAGCACTTCATGGAGGTGCTAAACAGACCACCACCAACAGTAACACCTGATTTTAATAATGAAACATCCACAACCACCTTGCCAATAACTTGCGATGAATTCACGCTGGACGAGATCAAACAAGCCGTTAAAAGATTAAAAAATTTTAAAGCTGCTGGAGTTGACGAAATTTCAGGGGAAATGATTAAAGCAGTTAATGACAACAACCTCTTGAGAATTTTAGATATTATAAATGAAGTATGGAGAGAAGAACAACCACCACAACAATGGAAAGACAGTATTATTGTAAAGTTACCGAAGAAAGGTGATCTATCAGACTGTAATAACTGGCGTGGTATATCTCTATTATCAGTACCTGGAAAATTATTATGTTGCATGATGTTAGAAAGACTTAAATTGCATGCTGACGAAAAGATCAGAGAAGAACAAGCGGGTTTCAGGCCGAAACGATCATGTATTGATCAAATATTCACACTAAGAACAATTATAGAAGAATCAGTGGAAAGGCAATCGCCACTTATTATCACCTTCGTCGATTTTCAAAAAGCCTTTGATAGTCTACACCGCCCATCATTGTGGAAGATACTTACAATCTATGGTTTTCCAACAAAATATGTGAATATAATCAAAGCGCTATATGACAATGCAAGATGTTGTGTTAGAACAAATAAAGGGAATACAGAATGGTTTTACAGTAGAAACAGGGGTGAAACAAGGCTGTATTATGTCACCACTACTTTTTGGAATAGCTATTGATTGGGTTATGAGAAACTATACCCACAATGAACAATTGGGTATAAAATGGACAAATGGAAAATTCCTGGGGGACCTGGATTTCGCAGATGATGTAGCATTCTTAAGTTCAACACCAAGACAATCCCAAGAAGCAATAAATAATTTGTGTCATCTCTCGGTTAAAATTGGTCTCCAAATAAATGCCTCTAAAACTAAAGCTATGAACTTTTCTAACGAGACCTTTGATAATCATCTTGAACGGGGAAAAACTACAGAAAGTTGAAAGTTTCAATTATTTAGGCAGTAAAATGACTCAGGATGGTGACACAACAAGAGAAATCCATACTAGAATTGCTTTGGCAGCTAGCGCCTTCAATAGATTATCTAACATTTGGAAATTACGATCATTGAATATACATACCAAGCTTCGTCTGTTTAATTCAAATGTTATCTCAGTGTTAACATACGGCTGTGAGAGTTGGAAAATAACAAAATCATTGGAGAACAAGCTGAATACATTCGAGAACAAATGTCTTAGAAAACTCATGAACATCAGTTGGAAAGAATTCAAGACTAATCGACAAATAAGAGAAGACTCTAGGCAGAAATATGTCTCCGACTATATAAGGAAAAGACGATGGTCATATATCGGGTCATGTCCTACGAATGCAAAACAACAGAATACCACTACAGGCGCTCACTTGGGTTCCTGAGGGTAAGCGGAAAAAAGGAAGACCAAAAGAAACACTCAGAAGAACAATAATAAGAGAAGGAAGAACGTTGGGCCTAAATAATGTGCAAGAGCTAAGAGGAGTGGCGTCACAACGAACAACCTGGAGAGCACTGGTTTCTGCCTTATGCGCCGTGTTTGGCGCTTAAAGAATTTATTATTATTATTATTATAGCCTTCATCGGACAATAAAAGGGATCCATAGCCTTCATCGGACAATAAAAGGGATCCATAGCCTTCATCGGACAATCAAAGGGGCCAATAGCCTTTATCGGACAATAAAAGGGCCTATAGCCTTCATTGGACAATCAGAGGGGACAATAGCCTTCATCGGACAATCAAAGGGGTCCATAGCCTTCATCGGACAATCAAAGGGATCCATAGCCTTCATCGGACAATCAAAGGGGTCCATAGCCTTCATCGGACAATCAAAGGGGCCAATAGCCTTCATCGGGCAATCAAAGGGGCCAATAGCCTTCATCGGACAATAAAAGGGACCTATAGCCTTCATCGGACAATCAGAGGGGACAATAGCCTTCATCGGACAATCAAAGGGGTCCATAGCCTTCATCGGACAATCAAAGGGGTTCGTCGGACAATCAAAGGGGCCAATAGCCTTCATCGAACAATAAAAGGGGCCAATAGCCTTCATCGAACAATAAAAGGGGCCAAAAGCATTCATCGGACATTCAAAGGGGCTTAGTCCTCAAAAGGTTAAGAAACCCTGCCGCATTGATAAGCTAAGGTCAAAAGTTCACCAGCAGGAGACGCTGTGCTGGGGGCTCATAAAACACCGTCATTACTAATACAGGCTAGTTCATGTGTGTTGTGTGAGTAACTAACAGTATTCGTTCATTTTGCCCCATCCGTCTGTCGCGGGAATGAAAGAGAGCTAGTTGGAGACTGGAAAATGCGTGGAGAAGAGAGCTGGAGGCAGATATTAAAAGTATAAAGAAGAGAGGGAGAGACTTTGAGGGCCTTGCAGTAGTAAGTCACTCTTGCTTGGGGTTACAACACAGGCCCACAAAACATCTTGTGATATATATTCTCAACGGAGAAGAGTTTGTACTTTATCACTATGTTTGTTGTAGCTGTTCTTATAATGTTAACGTTATTCAACAAGTTAAAGATAGAAACTGCCGATGAATGCAGCACTGGCATAGATAAAATGGCAGCTGAACATCTAAGCATCTAAAGATGCCCAACTTATGAGGAACAAAAAATGCACGTGGCCAGTCACCAGAACTTGTATGTTATTTAAGTTAAATAGTACTGACATAACGTTGTTGAACAGGAACTCCAATGCTGCTATCTCCTTGCTGGAGACTTGGCACGGTAATAATAATGATATTAATAATAATAATCATCCGATAAAGGTAGATTCAGGCTGGACACGAGATATATATCCTGTTTACGGTTGAGGCTCTACTGACTAGAGTGGGTCTAAAACGTCAAACAATAGAACATTGAGGTAGATTCATTACGCACGCTTTTTTTTAAAAGTATCAACATCCGGTGTAATGAAGTTTCCAATGTGAAAAATATAAATGAGCCGAATGGATTGTCTACACCGAAAAGTTCTGTATTAAAAACACTACAAATACAATTCCTGAAAAAAAAAAAAAAAAAAACTATACGGAGATACCAACTGGCCACTACTTTCTTTGAACATATTCAAGTTGACGTCTGAAAGTGTACGAAGATTTGACTTTTCACTTTTCCAGTCCCCTAGGTTAAGAGTTTGTGCCAGGTAATCAAATTTACATGTCTTTTTAAAATTGCTTTGTATCTCCATATAGGGTGTTGGTGATTGGGGGGGTAGCATTTGCTTCCCCAGATCTGCTAGTGTGAGGCATTTCAGGAGGTGGTGTTCTACTGTTTCTTCCTTCGGTCTGTTACAGTGAGTGCAATGCGGTGTATGGTCTGAGGTCACTCTGTGCAAAATGATTGTTGAGTGTACGAAGAAGAATATATTTTTAACGTGATTGCATATGTGTGTGTGTGTGGGGTGGGGTGGGGTGGGTGGGTGGGTGTGTGTGTGTGTGTATGTATGTATGTGCGCGAAATGAAATGTGTAAACCATTCATTGTCATCTAGTTTTCTATCTAATGTTAAATTAAGTGATAAAATACTTTCATTTGCTGTGAGATCGAGGTTACAGTTGCTGGAATGCGAAAGTCTTTTGCATCTATACTACCCACAGACATACACGAAAATGTGCAAAATATGTAACCACCCATACGAAACAGTGTCACATTTATTGAATGGATGTACCAAATTTCAAACATTATACCAACAAAGGCACAATAGAGCTGTAGACATTATTTATGAGAAACTGAAATCTGCATACAATAATAAATGTGACATAACAATAAACAAAGAGATAATAGTTAAACCATCACTTTTCGGCAGCAGCAACGCCTCATTTAAGACTCATGCCGTAAAACCTGATTTAACAATAATCAATCGACAGAACAAAACAGCTTTTATAGTGGAGGCAGCAATACCATATGATGCCCATTTAGATAAATGTTACCAACATAAATTTGATAAGTACTATCCATTGACTTGGGTATAAAATGGACAAATGGAAAATTCCTAGGGGACCTGGATTTCGCAGATGATGTAGCATTCTTAAGTTCAACACCAAGACAATCCCAAGAAGCAATAAATAATTTGTGTCATCTCTCGGTTAAAATTGGTCTCCAAATAAATGCCTCTAAAACTAAAGCTATGAACTTTTCTAACGAGACCTTTGATATCATCTTGAACGGGGAAAAACTACAGAAAGTTGAAAGTTTCAATTATTTAGGCAGTAAAATGACTCAGGATGGTGACACAACAAGAGAAATCCATACTAGAATTGCTTTGGCAGCTAGCGCCTTCAATAGATTATCTAACATTTGGAAATTACGATCATTAAATATACATACCAAGCTTCGTCTGTTTAATTCAAATGTTATCTCAGTGTTAACATACGGCTGTGAGAGTTGGAAAATAACAAAATCATTGGAGAACAAGCTGAATACATTCGAGAACAAATGTCTTAGAAAACTCATGAACATCAGTTGGAAAGAATTTATTATTTATCCATTGACTGCAGAAATTAACGAACTAGGCTACCGTACGCATGTAATCGTACTGATAATTGGTAGTTTGGGTCATGTGCATGCAAAGTGTGTGAGTGGATTAATGTCGCTAGAGTTGCGGAAATTTGAAGCAAAGGCTTTATGTAAATATGTCAGTATTAGTGCAATTATAGGTTCTTACAGAATATGGAAACTTCGATGTAAAAAAACACCCATTTTGAATTGCTGGGATGTTTTCCACACAGTCTAAACTCAATTGTGCTCCTCTGTATACTATACCATACGACTATTGTATTTGATGCTATATTTAATATCTCACTCCACTAGCTGTCAAAGTTTTTTTATGGCAAACAAAATTCTGATAAAACCTCCATGTAAAAACAACCATATTGCTCTACTTGAATGGTATTCCTCACACATTTTGTAAATTTCAATAATTCTCATTTTTGGCAGGGTATACCATATCATTATATGCCAATGTCTTTTAGAAAGCTTAAAAAATTTTTATGTATGTGTAACACAAAGGTTCGATGTAAAAACACCCACATATAACTACTTGAGACGTCTTCAACACTTTATGTAAATTCTAATGATTCTCCTATTTGCCATGTTGTATCTATTATATCATGTCTGTACATATTAATGTATTTTATGGAGAATAAAGATTCTGTGTGTGTGTGTGTGTGTGTTTGTTTGTTTGTTTGTTTTTTCGAGCTCCGTCTCTTATTTTGAGCGCAACGAACTTGGGCATAAAGGTGGAATTTCCCCGATTTCAACTTGTCTTGTGCCATCAACCTCCTGTCATGTTAGAATTCCCCGCTTCTGTATGTTCCTTTTGTATGATGTGTCTCTAGTCGTTCCTAAGGTTTTCCCCCTTCTTTCCCTTGTACTGCTTCCAGGGTTTTGTACGTGATTCGGTGTAAGTTACTATGAAGTAGTTATCTCTGGACTAGTTAGCCAGTTAACTCTGTCGTTTTCAAATACAGTACTCATATTTTGGAGTTCTATAATTATCATGATATGAGTCGAATTCCAGTTCCAATACCAAGCTATTCTGGCCAAGTTTCTGATTCCGGTTCCAGTGCCAACTCTCAGCTATTCTGGCGAAGTTTCTGATTCCAGTTCCAATACCAAGCTATTCTGGCCACGTTTCTGATTCCGGTTCCAGTGCCAACTCTCAGCTATTCTGGCGAAGTTTCTGATTCCAGTTCCAATACCAAGCTATTCTGACCACGTTTCTGATTCCGGTTCCAGTGCCAACTCTCAGCTATTCTGGCCACGTTTCTGATTCCAGTTCCAATACCAAGCTTTTCTGGCCACGTTTCTGATTCCGGTTTCAATGGCAACTCTCAGCTATTCTGGCCACGTTTCTGATTCCGGTTCCAGTGCCAGCTCTTATCTGTTTAGGCCAAGTTTCGGATTCTAGTTTTGGTACTAACTCTCATTACTCTTCTGGTAGTTAGTTTCACAGCTCTGTCAGTTAAGAGCCGTTGTATTACTAGTAGTAATGTACATCTTTGCTCTCTCTCTCTCTCTTTCTTTCTCTTCTCCCCCCCCCCCTTTTTTTTCCCCACTTACGTTGTCTCCCTGTTAACTGATTAGACCGAGTGTTAGCTTATCATCCCCACATTTTCTCTTCATGTGATTCCTAATTACAGAGTAGTAACAACATAATTACAGTTGTATGCGCCTTTCAGAAATTAGCTCTGAGGGAGCTCGGCTTCTTTTCTCGGGGTAAGGAAATCTGCTTGTTAAAGTGCGTTCCATTACGCCCCTGTAATTTAATATATTAAGACAACACCAGATGGGGAACACTGACGAAGTTACAAGTCAGGGGCGTGCTCATCTGACAGACATTTATTTCATTACGAGTCTCAGAAGAACACAGCTAAATATGAAGAAACCCTGTAGGAGAGAAAGGCTGGTATCTTTTGGTCTTAATTTTTTAGATGTCTGTAATACTTTGGTATCTGAGGTCAGCAGTTTCCTTTCGCATATCTGACTTGGGGGCATTTACTGACATGAGTAAGTTCTGGATGGTTACTCTGTTCTGATATCGGGAGAAAGGGAAAAAGTAAATCTAAAAATATCGTTCATTCATTTATTTTTCTGTTCACTCACTGTGGTGCATGGAGCCACTTCTGCATTTGGCCCCCCCTTCCAGGAAGCCATGCACCAGGTATTCTCATTCTTTTGCAGCGATGGTTTCAGTAGCAGTCTATTGTACATGATGTAATTGCACAACCAAATATTAGTAGCCTTGTACGACATGCTGGAGGGAGCAGTTAACATATTCTTTCTTTGTTTCATTAGACCTCCAGGGAAACAATTTGTTTCCTATCATCCTAATATTTTTCGCTTGATATTCTTAGTTAAACTCTGTCGTGGTCTATTCGGCAGCGTTACTTCTGTGGTGCATTATTTTTTTCCACCATAAGTCAGCATAACATAGCTCAGCCGAGGTTAAAATGTTACCGCAGCTAAATGCAGTTAATTCTTCCGAATAGCCTAAAATAAATTGTCCTATATAGAATATATATGAACTAAATTACAACTATGGGAAGTTGCTCACTAAACAGTTACATATTCAGACATAATATGGGACCCAAAGATGCAGCAATAGAGAATGCAGTCAGCGACCCATAGCTTGGCTGCTTGCGTCAGGGTCAGCGAACCAGAGCTGGCCAAGACCCTACTCCACCTCCAAGTGGTGGTCCTGGAAACAGGCTGCATCACTGCTGTCTGGCTGAGAGAGTAAGCATCGAAGAGGGAAGGCAAACCCGGTCCCAAAAAAATTTCGTGCTGAAGTCGGATGTGTCGGCCGAAAGGCGCAGATATCGCAGCTCCGGTGTAAACAGACACAACGCAACCACCGTCCTTTTCAGGGCGAACGAGGAAGAAGGAAGAAGTAGTATCACATGTCATAATTAACGACAACCTCGGCTGAATCACCTTACAATCGGCGTAGGGGGTCGGAATGGCTAAGAGGTATGGCGTCCGCCTTGAATTCTAAAGGTACTGGGTTCGATTCCCAGTGGAGGGAATATAATTTATGGACATTCTTTTCGTAACCAGTGGTCGTTACTATGTCATTCTCCTGTTCTCCTGGGTAATGAGATGGGATGCCTAGCCTTCTCGGATAAGGACGAAAAAAAAAAGGAGGTCCCGCGTGCAAGTTGCGCACGTTAAAAATTGCACGGCAGTTGGACATCGTAAAGAGTAGGCCATAAGGCCGCTGCCCTGGCAACATTAAAAACAAATTAGGAACCCACCCACCACAACAATATTTGTAGAATGTGTGATTATTATTTACACACATTGGGATTCTCGCCAGTGCTATATAGCTCGTGCACTGTGCTGAGATTCTCTTTGTGTGATCTAAGGGAGGAAATCGGAGCACTGATGGAGTTGTCCGTGTGCAATGAAGATAGACCTTAAAACCAAACCAAACAATCGGCTTGCTATATCCCGGGCTGGGCCGCGTAGCTCAAGCTGAGAAACATTAAATTAGAGTTATTGCTAATTGGTTGATGGAGATCGTCTCCGGGTTGACTTTCAATACTGCCGGGTTGACTTTCAATACTGAATTTTACTAAGGCACCCGCCTCGCGCCTTCTATTTAGAAAGGATAGACATGAGAGACAAATTAAGTTGATAAAAGTAAAAGCTTGACAGGTGGGACTAGCTCGAAGAAGATCGTCGACAGAATAGAACTTTTCTTGGAAACAGTTCCGTTAGAGACCATGAGTACCAGAAAAGACGTTAGAAAAGTTTAGCTTTGTTATGTGGGGGACAATGAATATGGATAAGGAAGAGATAGTAAGGGCAATTACTGGTTACCTGTTAGAGAACGATACCGCAATCGATTAATCAACAAGGCTAAGAAGACTGCTGAGGTTTGGCTTCAAACGTAAGACTAGCAGGGATGGCCGTCTGAGAGGGTGCACTAGACGTGTGCAACCACCGCAGCGCGCTACAGGAACAATTAGCATTCGTATCCTTTGACATTTGTTGAGAGCCTGAGCACCTGTGGGTTTGCCCTGAGTGCAATGGTGTAGATTCCGATGAACAGTAACAATAAGCTTATGACAGAGAAAGACAAGAAATATACTGCCACATAACAGTTGAGAGAAGTATTGATCCGAGGTATTCGATATACGGAGGCGAACCTTTTAGGACGAGCCGGGAATTGAAAGAAATACAGGACATGAGATGTATAGGCCAAGTATCAGATAAAAGTGAAAAGTTTTTATCACGGCCGTTTATGCCTTTGGACACGACCAGGGTTTAAGTCCGGTGATAATATTACAAAGAACCTCGACAGCTTGAAGCACTGAAGAAGAAAAAAGAACAGCTTACAGTAGACGTTGCCATTGGAAGGCGTTTAAGACCACTTCTGTTGAAAGCCACCGTGTTTGTTCATCCGTGGAGCGTTAAGTGTCCAGTAATTGTTTACATCTCCAAACGTTCTGAGACGCCTCTGCTGCGTGCACTCTTACATTTGAAGGGGATATTCCTCTGAACTTCACGTGTAGGGATATATAATTAACGTTTCCCAAAGACACAATTGTGCGCTCGTCAGAACTGATGTGTGATAGGGTGGGCGAGATGATAATGATGATGTGATATGTGATCACTCTCTTTTCACACTCGCACCGACCCGAACAACAATAAAACTCTTGATTCTGAGGCAGGGGCTGTATTTATTTTTACAACCCATTCAGTGACTAAGAGCACACTGAAGCAAACATTAAACAAATAAACCAGCAAGCGAAACACTAAACAAACAAACACCCAGCTAGTGCTCAGTTCCTAATCCTGAAACGCAAACAAAGCACGGGCTAGTTAAAATCATAGTTGAATAACGATACTCTCACCTGCCAAACAGTCCTTCCACGCCACCTGACACCCTCAACTATCACACACGCACACACTCATGCGTGTCGTCCAATGCGACTAGTAAGGTGTTGTGCATGAGGCTGGCAATCTCACCGTGTAACATCGGTTGCTACCAAAACCACTACTGCAAGAGCACACACTCAGCTGTCACACACACACACACTCATGCATGTCGTCCAATGAGACTAGTATGGTGTTGTGCATGAGGCTGGCAATCTCACCATGTAACACAGATTGCTACCGAAACCACTACTGTAAGAGCACACACTCAGCTATCATACACACACACACACTCATGCATGTCGTCCAATGAGACTAGTACGGTGTTGTGCATGAGGCTGGCAATCTCACCATGTAACATAGATTGCTACCGAAACCACTACTGCAAGAGCACACACTCAGCTATCATACACACACACACTCATGCATGTCGTCCAATGAGACTATTACGGTGTTGTGCATGAGGCTGGCAATCTCACCATGTAACACAGATTGCTATCGAAACCACTACTGCAAGAGCACACACTCAGCTATCACACACACACTCATGCATGTCGTCCAATGAGACTAGTATGGTGTTGTGCATGAGGCTGGCAATCCACACTGGTGGCCCCATGCTCCCTCAGGAGCGGAGAAGAGAAATATATATCTTCAAGTGAGCCCACGGGCTCTCACAAACCATTCTACACATAACCATAATTAAATAATAATAAAATGAACATAAAATAATATTCAACTATCTGTACAACAAATACTCTCAATAATGAGAATAAACTACCACCCCGCAACTGATCCATCTCAATACTTGTTCCTGCACTCTGAACATGTCGTAAGTGACGACTGGTGCGCCTGGCCACAAGCGTGTCGTATATGACCCCTGATGAGATTGGGAATTCATCACATGAAACACATTGTTACAGAAACAACCCTCGTAATAGCATAGAAATGCTTCTTGTGGGCCTGTAATGGACACCAGCTGCATTGGTGTTTCCATGCTCCGCCGATAGCAACCAGAGAAACACATGTCTCAACAAAGGAGTGGCCTCGCGCTCTCCAGAAATCTAAATACATATTCTCACCTCACTCAAAGTAATCCACTAAAGATATACACTGGAATAATCAATAATCGTGACGTACACTTAACTTAATTACTCTCGCATCAAAGAATAAAATAAAATTACTCTTGACTTAACAACTAGAACTAAAGTCGTCACCACGTGGCCGCCATCTTGCTATTTTGTTAACAAGTCAATATTATCTAAATTCAAGTGAAATAGTTTCACACTATATTTGCCTTTCTGATGAATGGAATAATCGCTCTTAAACTTTCACATCTATCTATCTATTTAGACCTAATTCACTAAACATTAAAACAGACTCGTGCTGAATATAATTTCAGAATTATAGAACATTAATGCTAATTTAAATTAACTCACGTGCTCAAGGCATTTACAGATTGAGTCTGGTGTCTAACTTCGTTTCTGTCTCGTCTGGGCGGCTTTTGCAAAATAGGCCGGTTTTTTTTAAAAATTAATGTGTTTGCTACTTTTCTTTGTAGCACGCCCCTTTCAACCATCTACCATGTACATGGAGTTGTTGGTTATATCAGGACGTGTTTCCTTTGTTGTAATATGTTTTTGTTTGTATTTATTTTATACTATATTATCTCTAGTAGGTATTTTCCTTTTGTAGTTATAGTTCATAATGGTTTTTTTTTTTTAAATCTAAAATATGCTATTGTCTAATCTGGTATGTTTTTAATTTTCACTGGATGTTTTATTTGGTTAATCTGTATGTATCTGGGGTGAATCTTTCTCCAGTTTGGACTACTGGCTCGGATCCTTATTTATTTTTTATATGTTAGCTTTTGTTTTGGTAATATAGTGTTTTATTAACTTTTGCATTTCTGAAGGGGTCTTTGTGCCTATGAGATTTTCTACACTTATTTCTACCTTGTGTTTACTACAGTATGTCTTAATGTTTTGCCTCTGTTGGTCATATTTCTTGCAGTCCACCAGAAAGTGTCTAATTGTGTTTGGTTCTTGACACTCTTCACATGTGGGTTCCTCAATCATGAAATATCCAGTTCCAAGCTTGAGCCTCAGCAATTTTTTATTAATTGGTATGTTTAGTTCATCTATTATTTGACATTTTTTGCTTGGTTATTTTAGGATTTTATATGCGTATCTTGCTTTTTTACTTTGGTCCCATGCTGTTATCCACTCTTTAGTTATTGCTTGAGCAATTAAACTCTTTATTTCGAACTTCCCTAGGCCTACTTCAATTTTGTTATAGCTAGTTCTCCCGCCTTTGGCTTCTTTGTCTGCAAGCTCATTTCCTGCTATCCCCACATGTGATGGTATCCATGTTAGTGTTGCCCTGCATCCTGTAGTATGCAGATATGTATTAACCTGTAGTATTTCCTCTATAATATCTGGCCTACTACAACCATTTCTGTTTCTGGTAGCTAATACTGCTGAAAGGGAATCTGTGAGAATGGTTACTTTTTTGGGTGGGTTTTCTGCAGCTATTTCTAAAGCTTTTAGGATTGCCACTAATTCTGCTGTAAAGATGGATGTATTACCTGTTACTTGGTATCTTTTGTAAATTTTTAATTTTGGTATTGCTATATAGGCCCGTTCGCCGCCCGCTATCTTTTTTATAAGCCCAGGTCGAATCACTCAATTTACTGCGCGGTAGGCGTATTAATTTGGCTGCATAAATAACACTCGCGATTTTTGCTTTATTAGGCACGAAAACAAAGATAAAACCTACCGCTATTAAATATAACACACGACTACCAAATATAACACATCAGAACTAATTCTTAGGCTTTATTATGGCCTAAACTAATATATCTTCTTGAAGACTTTTTACATCCCAGCATGCTTCGCGCACATCGAAAATATATGGGCGATAAATGTGCCACTCACAATGAAGGGGGAAGCTGGGGTGTCTTTACGTGAAGGGGGAAGCCGGGTGTCTTTCCGTGAAGGGGGAAGCCGGGTGTCTTTCCGGCCCCATCACAGATGTACTGTATATTTTCTTGTCAGGTCAATCCTATTGTATGGCTCTGAAACATGGAGAACAACAAAAATAACAAGGTGAAAGTTAGACATTCATAAATGGGTGCTTACTTAGAATAGAAGGACTGAAAGTCACAAATGTGGAACTGATGACAAGAACCAGATTAAATGCCATGGAGCAAGAGATGAGAAGAAGACCCTGGTTATGCGAAGGTAGACACCTTTGAAGACCCATATTAGATACTCTTGAGTTTTGGCCACTGTTGGACCACTACTGCAAAGCAGGGGAGGCAATTCCGTGGCAGAAGGCTTATACTCCTTCGGGAGCTAAAGGGTATTGATTTACAAATATTTTCTTGTCTTTCGTCGTACATGTCTGACATGGAATTTGAGAAATGTAGGATTAAACGGGATGCTTATGTCAAACTTGGACTTTGGAAAGGAAAGAAAGATGTTGATGCAAATGGTTAGACGGGCATATTGTGCATGAGAAAGTGCTTCCCGCTTTGTCATAGGAAAGAAGAAAGATAGACCCAGGAAACTTGGAGAGGAATCTTCAAGAGTAAGTAGACAGCAAGAAGGACCTTCAATAAACTGGACGGACTCGCTCAAAACAGGACTTCTTTTTATTCTTCTTCATACACTCTCAGATGTCAACTTGAATATTTTCAAAGAAAGAAGTTGTCAGCTGGAGGCTATTTCTATCTCCATAGTGCTTGTCTAGGAATGGTGCTTGTGATGGCCACATGTTTATTGAAAACCGAAAGTTTCAAGGAATTAGTGTTCTTATCAAATGACTTGTCAAAAGATATGTGTTAGGAAAGAATTTCTGGTGTCACTATTTATGACAGCATCAAGATCTATTTCTCCCTCCTCCCAAGAGACAATTTAAAGGCAGATTATGAAGGTGCCCCGTATAGTTCCCGAGGGTGTCCAAGGAGGCCCAACAAAAAACAAAGAAAAAACAAACAAAACACACACACACACAAACAAACAGGATTAATGCCACCATAGGCATGTCGTATGTTGCGATCATGGCTCTGGGGTCAGTCATATTTTTTTTTAAAGTGGAGTCGGAAAAAAATACTCAACTCCGATTCCGAATTTTATTCCAAAAGACTAGTAATAAAAAAACTGGAGTCGGAAAATGGAGTCAGTCGGACTTCTACAGTTTCAGAAGTCGGAATTTGGAAAATTGCTTGGCCAACTCTACAACCTTAGTTTGCGACTAATATGAGGTTGTGCCTTCGGTTGCCAACATCATCATCCTATATATAAAATCCCAGCTTTTTCTGTCAGTGCGTAACGCTAAGGGATGCAACTTTGGTTGAAAGTTAGACATTAATTGTATTGTTTCCCTTATATATACTCTCCCGAAAATAGTAACACTTACCAAAGAAGAATGCGCAAATGATGGTGTGCACAAAAATATATTTATAGAATGTGTGATCCCGTATACACACATTGCGATCCTCGCTGCTGCTACGTAGTTCGTGTACTGTGGTGATGCAAAGGTAGCTTACTAACAGGAGGAAGCAATTTACTTTCTTCTGGCTTGTTGCGAGAAGAAGAATGTTGTTATATATTGTGAGAGCATTTTAACTTGCTTACTTACTTAGTCGTTCCCCTTCTACCGTGAGGTGTAGAGGTTTGGAAGAGAGAGCGCCAGACTATTCTATCGGCTGTCTTCCTCCTGGCCTGGTTCCATTCTAGTCCTCGGTCCTTCAAAGATTGTCTAATGTTGTCCTCCCAGCGGACTCTGGGTCGTCCTCGGGGTCTGGATCCTTGGCTCTTTGTTTCCCATGCTTGTCGTGGTAGCCGATCTTCTCCCATTCTGCAGACATGGCCAAACCATCTTAGTTGGGACTGTTCTACTTGGGTCTGTAGGGGGTGGCATTTTAGGCCTTGACGTATCGTCTGGTTGCGTACCATGTCTCTTCTTGTTACTTCAACCACCTTCCTCAGATACCTCATTTCTGAGGTTTGGATCTGGCTTTTATGGGTTGTAGTCATTGCCCATGACTCGCATCCATATGTCAAGACTGGGACATAGGTGGAGCGGTATACAGCCATTTTCGTTTTCTTACCAACCTCTCTCTTGCTGAGGAATCCTCGATTTATGGCCTGAAAAAGTCTCCCAGCTGCTGCTTTTCGAGTGGCCAACTCTTCTTTGATGCCTCCCTTTCGGTCTATAATAGCTCCGAGGTATTTAAAGTGGTCGACCTGCTCCAGGACCTGTTCTCCCAGCTTAATCTGATGTCTTCTTTCTTCTCGTGATATCACCATGGATTTTGTTTTAGAGCTGCTTATGACCATCCCTCTATTCTCCAGCTCTTCCTTCCAGACTTGCAGGTTGGATTGGAGATGTGCCTCTGATTTAGCAGTCAGGGCAACATCATCAGCAAATGCCAGCTCTGAAATATAGACCTGTCTCATCTTCCAGTACCCCACTGAATACTTTCTTGTTCTCTCCTTACATGCCTTGATGACATCGTCCATAAGGAGTATGAAGAGGTAAGGTGATAGGATATCACCTTGTCTTACACCAGTGGTGGTCCTGAACTCTTCTGACTTATGGTTTGCTGTCCTCACATAATTTCTGCAAGACTTGTGGAAGCTCTGTATAGCATGAATCAGAGGTGCTGGAATATTCTTCCTTGCCAAACAGTCCCAAAGTTTGCTCCAAGGGACCCTGTCAAACGCCTTTTCCAGATCTATGAAACAAAGATGGATCTCACTCTTATACTCAAGGGCCTTTTCACTCAGCTGTCTGAGTGTGAAGATTAGGTCTTGAGTACTTCGGTTTGCTCGGAATCCGCACTGGACCTCATCCAATTGTGGCTCAGCTAGGCGTCGGAGTCTCTGCTCTAGGATTCTAGAGTAGATTTTTCCAGGGACACTGAGAAGGGATATGCCTCTATGGTTTCCACACTGTCGATTGTCACCCTTTTTGAAAATTGGTGTTATGATGGCGATCTCCCAATCCTTTGGTATGGTCTTGTTGCACCATGCTGCCTGTAGGACTCTTAAGAGTAACAGGTCGCCTGCTGCTCCCATGTACTTAACCATTTCTGGTGTTATACCATCATGCCCTGCTGCTTTGCCCATCTTGATTTTCTCCAGTGCTGCCTTCAGTTCTTCCATCTTTATGTCATCTTCATCACCATTGGTTTCCTCTTCTGTGCTAGTGGTTATCATTTCTGATGTTTGACCTTGCTCACCATCAAGGAGTTCTGAGAAATATTCTTTCCATCTTTCCATTACTTCCTTTGGGGCAGTAAGCAATTTGCCTTGCTTGTCCTTTATAAATTTGAGAGGGCATTGTTTTTCCTTCCTCATGTTCTTTAAGGTCTTATAGAACAATTTCTGGTTTTCTTGTGCATCTTTTTCTAGCTTTTCTCCAAATTCTTCCCAGGACTTCTGTTTTGCTGCTAGCACTTTGTTCTTTACTTCTGTTCTGAGTGTCACATACTCTCTATATTTTTCCATTTGTCCTGTTGTGTTTTTAGCTCCTAAGTATTGTTTCCATGCCATTTTCTTTTCTCTTATTTTCTCTTTGACTTCCTCTGTCCACCAAGGTGTCCTCTTTCTCTGGTTCCCAAGTCGGACTTCACCACATGCTTCTGCAGCAGCTGTCTTTATGATATCCTTGAATTTAATCCAGAGGGTTTCCAAGTCATCAGGTTGTTCTTCTGTGTTGCTCACCGCTGCAGCAATAAGCCCCTGATATCTGGTCTTAATTTCTGGCTCTCTCAGCTTGTAGGTCCTAATGCTCATTTCTCCTGCTCGTTTACTTGGTTTCTTGCGTGATGTTGAGCAGTTCTTAGGCTGAGCAACTCTTTCAGTTGTTCGTTTGATTGTTAGCAGGTAGTGATCACTTCCAATCTCTGGCCCCCTCCAGACTCTTGCATCTCGGACATATTTGAATGAGCTTCTCCGAACAATGGCATAGTCGATCACTGACTTCTCATTCTTTGTTGGTTCACATCTAGTGTATGCATGTATGCGCTTATGGGGGAACTTTGTGTTTGTAATGATCAGATTCTGCTCACTGCAGAATCTAAGGAGGCGCTTTCCATTGTCATTGAGAGTATCTTCTCCATATCTTCCGATAACTCCACCCCATCTAGCATGGTCATTTCCAACTCTGGCATTAAAGTCTCCGAGCATGATAATTTCATCTAGGCAGTCATCCACTGTCCTTTGAAGCAGCTCGAAGAATTCCTCCTTGACCTCTGCTCTCTCATCCTCATTTGGCCCATACACTATGACCAGGTTGACTATGGTTTCTCCTTCTTTTAGTTTCACAACCATAATGCGCTCTGAGACAAAGTTCCACCCCTTGATACTATCTTTTTGATTTTGGGCCACAATGCAACCCACACCCCCTTTAGCTCTTTCGGATATGGGTACACCACTGTAGAGCAGCGTTTATCCATTGAGATCCATCCATGACTCCTTGTTTTCCTTTTTTCTTCCACCAGCTCCTCTTTTCCGTTACAGCCAGGATTCTCCAGTTCAGTGTGATTGGCCTACTCGTAATCGTGGTTTGTAAAGCAAACAGGTGATTGGCCTGTTGTGCCTTTGCATGGTGGAGGGGCTGCCTTTTCCATGCAAAATACTTTTGAATAAGTAAAATTGCCGTTAGTTGTTGGTGCTTTTGAATTTAATTCGTCTTATGACGGGCTTTTACACTAGTGTAAAAAATAAATTGCTTCAGAAACTACCGTTTCAAGAGCTTGATGCAGGCTTCCTGCAAGGGGACCATCTGCAGTGATAGCTTCATGCTCCATAGGGAGAGAAAAGGGAAAAGTGGAATAAAGTAGTTGCTCATGTCTTCCCCCTCCTCCAAGGAAAACTGAGTCACGTGATGAAACTTGATTCAGATAGCAGTTTATTCTCTTCAGTCTTCTAGAACAGTGGTTCTCAATTGGGGGGGGGTGGGGGGGGGGGCCGGGCCACAGTAAGATGGTAAAGTACCTTTTTTCCAGCTCACAACGACCATGAGAACGAACGAACGAACGAACTTTGTTTTCGAAGGGTTAATTAAGAATTGGGCGCACAGGCCCGTCTAACATTCAGCCCTTCCACTCTAATTTATCTTGCATACTATATCCTTTCATTCCCACAGCCACGGAGAGGAGCCACAGAGGTAAATGAAGCTAAAAAAAAAAATATTTATAACCACTGTTCTAAAACACACTTTTTAAAGCGGATTTCACAAGTTACCAGGACGGATTGAGAAGTAAAATGCCAATATGAAAACTTGGATAAACAGACGGGCCAGGTAAAGATAAACAGATTATTGGAATACATAAGGGTCGAAGGTCAGGTAAAGATAAGAGAGCCGGGACCAAAGTAAAGAAAGTTTTCAGACTGATATTAATTGTGATAATATATCATCTGTCCCAGACAACCGCGTCTGTCACTATCTTCCGGTTTCAAGAGTTCTCTGCCTTGTATCGATTCCCCCCCGTTATCGTAGTTTATGAATTGTAAATAGCTTCAGAGTTTATTGTCCTTTTTTTTCTGTTTGTTTTAGAACAGCAGCAGGTGGTCCAGGAGCTGTGTGGATCTGCGTTGGAAATACTGAGCTGTCTATAGATCTACCATGATATAATCTTGTTGGTTTTCAGGTTTGAGAATATTTGGAATAAGTCCGGCCTATAAGTAACTTTATATTTCTGCCAGACGATCGACTTCCTGTAATTCCACCAACAGAGTGGTGGGTAACTCAAACTCATTGATAGTGATACCACTTCTCTCCGCGAAAAACTGTTGGGCGATGTCAGGAACCTTGAGCTGACTACTGTCTTTATTAGGATCGTTAATGTGGAAGTTTGAGGGCGAAGGGGGTATAAGAAGAAGAAATACTTTTATTCCCCCTCTGTCACCTAGAAATTTACCAAATCATTTCCCGTGGTCTATTGGTAGACCGAGATCTACGTGTGCCGACTGCTGGTTTAGAATGTATATACAATGGGTTGTGGGAGGGTGGGGGGGGGGGGAAGAGATAAGGAGGAACGAAGTACCAGCCAGCATCGTGAACACAGAGACCTTCAGAGTACGGCTGATCAAGTCACTGTCTCCGGAACGACTTGTCAAGTTTGGAGTGAGTACTAAATAAATCTGTCAAGGGTACGGCATAAAACGCGTGGCCTTGTCTGTTAGCCCCCATTCATCCATAATGAACCTCTGTGCCATACAAAAAACACGAGGCCGCTATGAAAGGGCACATTCACCGCGGCCATTTCGCATAGTAATTTACATTGTCTGGTGTAATGGCATTTCATTCTGTCAAATGGGTGTTTTACCGGTGAGATTTGGGGTGAGGGTGTGGGGAGGGGAGTTTACAAAGTTACATATGTTGTTCTTAACCTTTTTTTGGCTGAGGTACCCCTGTGGAGGGTCGGCAGATTATCGTTGGCACATAACGCTGAGAAAGGGGTGTTTTTACTGATTTTAGCATGCACATATATATATATATATATATATATATATATATATATATATATATATATATATATATATATATATATATATATATATATATAATTTTCTACATGGACAATAAATAAGCAGTTGAAGATAGAATTGAAGCATTTGAAGTGGGGATGTACGGAAGCATTGGACGCGTCTCGTGGAAAGAGAAGAAAATAAATAATGAGGTCCTAGAAAACCCAGGAATGAAAAGAGAATTAATGAAAGAGATCAAAATTAAACAGCCAAAATATTTTGGCCATCTAAAACGACATCTTACTGAAGATCATAATAGAAGGGAGAGTTGAAGGCAAACGTGCAAGGGGAAGACAGCGCTGTAGACAACATCAAGAGGTGAACAGCAAAGAGTCTATCAGAGTGCACCATGAAAACAAGAGACAGAAGACGTTGGAGATCCGTTGAAGCCGATCTTCGATGTGAAGATGGCACCTGATGATGGTGATCCCCCACCGGGGTCGGCCTGGTCCTCATTTACACCTTCCTCCTTCAAAAGTATCATAGGCACAAAACGCTAAGAAAGGGGTGTGTCCCTTATAAGATTTTAGCACGTATATATGTACTGGTGAAAAGGTCAAGCTAATCTTCTTCTCCTTCTTCGTACACTCTCAGACGTCCGCTTGAATGTTCTCAAAGACTGCAGTAGTCAGTTTGAGGCCATTTGAATCCCCCGTAGAGCTTTTCCACGAAAGGAACTGGCGTCGGCCATATGCACTTTCTCTGTACCGCATATAAGTGGCAACTTTGAAGCAGATGTTCAGCAGTCATTTTATCAGTGCCACAGTTACACTGATCGGTAGTTCCTATCTTTAGCTTGTTGAATAGATGGTATCTCAATCTGTTGTGGCCAGTGCGGAATCTGAAGATTACCACTTGTTCTCTTCTGTTGAGCTGGTGGTAAGAATCATTCTGTGTGTGACCTGGATGTTCTGCATTCCATTTGTTTCTGTATCAGCTTCTGATAAAACTCTTTGCCTCCTCGAAAGTTATGCTTGCATCAGGCTGATGTAGATGTGAACCTTCTTTTGCCATTCTGCCAGCCTCTTCATTGCCGGTGATGTTACAATGAAATGGGATCCATTGGATCACAGCACCTTTGAATCGTTGACAAAGTTTGTGGAGCACTATTCTGAGATCATCCAGGTCTGTATTATTTTGGCTTTTCGACGTTGCAATTACTGATTGTACATCAGTAAAGAAAGCAACTTGTCTCTCTGTGCTTTCTTCTGTCAATGTAACCTCTGCTGCAGTTTTCAAGGCCTCTGCCTCTGCTATGATGTTACTTGAGAATTGTCCAATTGCCACTGATAGCCTTTACGGAAGTAAAGCTAATCTCATAACAGATACTGCCGTAGTGGAAAGAAGTGTTTCGGACTTCACTATACTAGGTCCAGCTTCGAGAGGTGGGGTGACCTGTTCCCTTCCTCGCTGCCTTTGCCTTTCCTAACTCAAGAGCACACAGGTAGCTCTTGCCATGGTTTTTACAGCTGAAGCGTCACATTTTTTTTTTTTAAACTAAAAATATTCTATCACAGTATTCGACAAATTCCATTCACATAAGTAACTGCTGTGCTATATTAGGGAACGTATTTAACAAAGTAACCCAGAACGAATGTAGTGGAACACTTACACATTTTCTTGGAGTGGCGCGTCAAAAGAACCTTCCTCTTCTTTCGAACCCTAGGGATTCGAGTTTTCACTCTTTGCCCTTGCGGCATTATATGATAGGTTTTTTGGGCGTTCTTGTCTTCCCCAGCTCAGGATAGTCCTCTACTCTAGGGAGAGAGAGAGAGAGAGAGAGAGAGAGAGAAAGGGGGGGGGGGGGGGAAACAAAAGGTAGGTATACATCAGTTCTTTTTCTTTTTTGTGTGGATAGGACAGTGGAGTTTACGGGAACTGCACGAGGCAAAGTCTTTATTGACAGAAAACCGTTCATCAAGAGTTCGACAACTGTTTGAGGTGGTCAGTTATTGCTGAAAAGCACGTGAAAACCCGTCATTTTGGATGCAACGCAAGAGGTATCTCTCGGAGATACCCGCAGGATTACGCAAAACCCCCCCGGCTGAGAACCACGGAGTTACACGCTGGAATTTAAAAGAGAAAACAAAAACAACAGATCAATCGTGATGGTCACTAAATTGCTTTGTCGTCAGTGGCCAAGGACCAAAGAATAAGAATATACTAAGGTTTCAGTAATGTCGTGGTTCTCAACCGGGGGTTACGCATACCTCGGAAAGGTACCAAGGGGTACCGCGGGCGTGCAACAAAAACGGCGGATTTGAGCGAATATGTTTAGCCAGAGCATTCTGACTTAATAGAAGTTACAGGCGTTCATCATAAATTGAAATGGTACAGCAGTATCGCCAATGCAGAGCTGATGATCAGAAGCCACACAGGTGCAAGTGGAACAGGAGATGAGAAGAAGGTGCATTGATGAAACCTGTTGACAGCATTACAAAGGTAGTTCTTAATCTGAAATCACAAGGTTAAAAGAGGTAGATGGAGATCGAAAAAAAAAAAAACACGGAGAAGTGGAGACAAAAATAAAAAGTGAGGACTGTACAGGACATGAGGACTTGGCGGGAATTTGTTGTAGACCTTCTTATTCTTCCTTCTTCCTCGTTCGTCCTGAGAAGGACGTTGGTTGCATTGTGTCCGTTTACAGAGAAGCTGCGGGATTTGCGCCTTTCGGCCGACACATCCGACTTCCCTCTTCGATCCCTCCTATCTCGGCCAGACTGCAGTGATGCAGCCTGTTTCCAGGACCACCACTTGGAGGTGGAGTAGGGTCTTGGTCAGCTCTGGTTCGCTGACCCTGACGCAAGCAGTCTAGCTATGAGTCTGCTGACTGCATTCATCTGTCTTGCCGGGTCTTCGGTCCCGCTGTAGACCTATGTTCCACGAGGAACTGGAAGGTAATGTAGGTAAGGTAAGGTAAGGTAAGGTAAGGTAAAGGTAGTCCCTTAGCAAATACTGCCGTAGCATTTGGAGAGTTACTGTAAGGTTTCGTTGGTGTTCTGTTTAGGCATGATGGATCTTGCTTCCTTCAGTTTTTTTTGGGGTGGAATTTGGAAAGAGAGAGAGAGAGAGGGGGGGGGGGGGGGGGGGAAGGGGTGTTTTTTTTTAATATTTTCAAACATGTGTAGGCAGAGAAAATTGCAGAATATTACGTTTAGTTGTAACTTTTTTGTGTGTAATAAAGTTTAGTTGTCGTTTGACTGAGATTATGAGTATTAATGCAACTAACGCTAACCAGATTGCACTGGAAGGTACATCCCAACAAGCTGTGGAATCATACATCTGTCTTGGCAATAGTTTAGACAAAGTTTGGGGGAAACAGGTAATAATATCAAATTAAGTATACCAAAAAAAAAAAAAAAAAGCAAGAGGAGCGTTCAATGCTTTTGGGAGTGTGTCTACTTCAAACGTGCCCTATCACCAGTGATGTTCCTAGAAAAGCTCTACGGAGATATCAACAGCCTCAGACTGACTCCTGCTTTCTTTGAACATATTCGGGACCCAAAGATGCAGCAATAGAGAATGCAGTCAGCGACCCATAGCTTGACTGCTTGCGTCAGGGTCAGCGAACCAGAGCTGACCAAGACCCTACTCCACCTCCACGTGGTGGTCCTGGAAACAGGCTGCATCACTGCAGTCTGGCTAAGAGAAAAGGGATCGAAGAGGGAAGGCAAACCCGGTCCCAAAAAATGCCGTACTGAAGTCGGATGTGCCGGCCGAAAGGCGCAGATATCGCAGCTACGGCGTAAACAGACACAACGCAACCAACGTCCTTTTCAGGACGAACGAGGAAGAAGAAGAAGAATATATTCAAGTTGACGTCTGAGGGTGAAGGAAGAAGAAGAAAAAACTTAAATCTAACATGCAAATAAGACTCTTCAAATCAAATGTCGAGGCAGTTCTATTGTATGGCGGAGAAACATGGAGAACAAGAACAGTAACAAACAGAAAGATACGGACTTTCATAAATGGGTGTTTGCGCAGGACAGAACTGTTGAAATGGTATAACACGATCTCTGATGTTGAACTGATGGGTTTGAACCAGACACACATCAGTGGAAGATGAGGTTGTTGTTATTGATCCAGCGGCGCTTGGGGTCTCGCTCTTCGGCACAATGCCATGTAGTGATATCTGCATGTTTTCGCAAGTTATTTTATTTCACCGTACAAGGTGTTCCACTTATCTGACCTCGGAGGAAGGAGCATTTTCCTCACATCATCGTGTGCTGGGCACTCAAAGTGGTGGTGGTCAACAGCTTCATGAGGTGAAAAGAAGACGCTGGCTGTGGTTAGTACCCACATTAAGAGAAACCAGCTGATAGCATTACAATGAAATCCGTTTTCTGGATACCCCCGCGTAAGAGAAATAGAGGGAGATACACACACACAAAGCTCATACATGAAAAAGAACTGAAAGCAGACATGATAGGGATAACGAAGATAAAGAAAAACATTGAACGGGATGGCACAGGATGACAAGGCTTGGCATATGCTTCACAGGGAGCTAAAAGGTATTAATGATGATGGTGCTGACCAACAGAAAGTAGAAGAAAAATAATAGACATTTCGGAGATTTGAACCAGGTCCATCAGCAGGTAAGGACATGGCAGCGAGGAAGGGAACTGGTCACCCCCCACCACGCGATGCTGGACCTAGTGTAGTGAAGTCTCTAACACTTCACTCACCTACGGCAGTATCTGCTATGGGGCTAGCTTTTACCATCAGCAGACGGTGAACTTTACCTTTAGACTAGTAAATTATAGAGTGACCTCCCATTTGGAGTGATAGACCGTAACGTTTATGAAGACGCAGACAAACATCATTGTCGCGCTGTAGTAGCTAGACGTGTTAGGACAAACAGAAGAAAGAACATTATTAGGACAACTGTTAGCATTTTGTGCTTCCCGTGATGATTGGTGAGAGTTCTATAGAATATGTATTTCACGTAGACTTTTACAGCCTCCTGTGTGTGTGTGATACAGCGTTGCCATTCCTAGATGGACTCGCCTACATAAGGGTTTTATTTGGTCCTGTCTAGGTGTCATTCATTGTCCTTCATTAGTTGAAGAACGACACCTAGATTTCGCCCAAAATAGCCCAAGTCGCTGTGACGAGATGGAAATATAGGTGTATCTAGATGATACTGGGTGATAGTGCCAGACAAGAATTCTGGATTATTCTTCATCGCACTTTGCAAACAATAGTTCATATGGTCGTTGAACTTATCTTAATAGTCTCTTGGGCTGATAGACTGCAATGTCGCAGACGAGAGTTGATAGGGTTACACACGATGATGAAACTCTTGAGTGATGTTCCTCAAACACTAGAGTTAACAGTGAATATGAGTGGTATCACTGCAGTTCTCCTTGACACATAGGCAGGATAACACTCAGAGTTCCCACTTCAGAGTTCTTCGATGTAGGTCTAGTTTGATCTTATGACATGAACTGAATTGAAATGAACCTGCAACGATACTGAGCCTGTGAATAGCATCTTCTTATGATATCCACAAGACTACTGTGGTGGATGTGAGTGTCTCTGATAATGCGTGTGTATGAATGCACACATGTGATTGTTAAGTGACAGGTGTCTACTGTACAATTCCAGAACAAATTACATAATACATTATAATACATTATTATTTACATTCAAGATAGGCTTACTTAGTCCATTTCACTTCTTCTTCTTGTCAACTTCTAATACTTATAGAGTGATCCTTAATGATTAACCAACTGTGAGTATCTGGTTTGGTTTTCTTCCTTCCATTCATCAATACATGTCTTTAAAATATTCATCCATTGAATCATTAATAACATATCTTGAATAACCTGAAACAGATATTTGCATTATATACTGAAGCACATTAAAAACGCACCACTATTATATATACTGATGCCGAGAAGCTGGAAAAAAAAGTGTGGGAATGGATTTTCCCCGTGTTTGTCATGAGGTAGAGAGCGGAATGGCTGCTGGAATGGAAAGTGCATGATTCAACCCACGGGTTTGTGTACAGACTACATGAAAACAATGAAAGTTACACGTGCAACATGATTCCCAACAGCTATGACCCTGAAAATGTGTACGCGATGTGGCAGTATACTCGGTATAAAAAGGCCGTTGAGACAAAACACCCAGTACATGAGCTTGAAATGCCACGACTATCTGAAAACGACCGCCAACGAGCCATTGGTATGTTGGAGACCGGAATGAGCTCGCGGGCCATTGCCAGAAGGATTAATTGCCACCACAGCACTAATTTACGTCTCAACGAACGTTACGGAACCATTGGGATAGACTTCGGAATGGCCCACCACGAGGTACTACCCCTGCGCAAGATCGTCACATTGTGCTGAGTCACCTAAGGAATCGTTCTCTCCCGGCAAGTCAAACAGCAAGAGCAATAGTGGGTAGACGTGGGCAAGTCTCTCGAATGACAGTCATACGACGACTCAGAGATACAGGCCTTACTGCAAGACGACCTTATGTTGGGCCAAACTTGACTCACAGACATCGTCAGCAGCGCTTGCAATGGGCAGAGCAACATGTCAGATGGACTAGACTGCAGTGGAATGCTGTCCTATTCACAGACGAGAGCAGATTCAACATATCCTTTGCTGATGGACGTATGCGGATTTGGCGACGGTGTGGAGAGCGCTTTGCAGATTGCTGTGTTCGTCAGCACAACCGATTTGGAGGTGGCAGTATTCACATTTGGGGAGGATTCAGTTTTCACCATCGCTTGCCTCTTCACGTCTTCCGTGGAAATGTTAATGCTGTGACATATCGAGATGAGGTTCTGGATGCATTGGTTGCTCCTGCGTTCTCAAATTATCCAGACTTGCAGCTTCTCCAGCAGGATAACGCACGTGCACACACCGCAGGCATTACGCAGCAATATCTACAGCAGCAGAACATTGTGACGATTGATTGGCCTGCCCTATCACCAGACATGTCCCCTATAGAACATCTGTGGGACGAGCTTGGACGCAGAGTCTACAGGCAAGGTTCTCCAGCTAATCTGCAACAGCTCGAAGCTGCTCTTACACGTGAATGGGACTTGATTCCCCGGAATTTCCTTCAGAGACTTGTGCGTTCCATGCGGAGCCGCTGCAAAGCTTGTTTGCAAGCACACGGCGGACATACCAGATACTGAGGATAGTGTGAATGAATTTTTTTATTGGTTGCATTTTTGGTTTTCTCCCTTGCCTGCACAGAATGCAATGAATTTCATAACAATCAAATGTACAAATTAATGACCAGCATGGATTCATAGGAAAATGAATAAAGATTCCAAATATGTAAACTTGTAAACACTTATATTTATATTTCACACTCTGTTCCTGGATTATACAGGTGGTGCGTTTTTAATGTGCTTCAGTATATATACAAATGTATTTACATTAATCCAACTTACCCTCTAGCCCTCAGAAATTACACAACTGGACAAATGACTTGGTCAAGGCAGGCTGCCATAATACACAATTAGTGAAATAATTCGTGACTATCTCTTTCCTCTGCCCGACATGCAAAAACTGATTTCGTGTGTGTCCATATTCAAATTTATAGCGCGGCTTAAAAAGCCTTGCATCCGGCGTAAGTTAGAACTGTGACATCACCAGAACTTGGGGTAAGATTTTGCTTTGCTTAACTGGTACATTTTGGACATCTGTGCTATTCATTCCCCACGGTTCTTCGTCATTCTCATCTCCTACACCAGCGATTGCTTCCATCTTTATCTCCTTTTGTCTAGCAGAATTGTGGCTTTCTTTCCATATATAGTTTTTCCAGATCTATTCAGCTTTCGATTTGCTATGCTTTGCAAAAGTGAACTTTGGCCCTATTTGCTAACAACGTGACACACTTACTTGCTATTATCTCCGAAAATACCACACGCATTACACTTTCATATATATCCACATATACGTTGTCTCCTCCTTGAACAAAAGGATTAAGTAGAATTTCAATATGTCCTTCAGTTTTATTATACTTCTACTGAAACGATGCAGTCCTAACAGAAATGTTGTCGCTGCCATATTTCCAGTGTAAGTTAGGCAAAGCGTTGTCTGCGAGCTTGCACAAAATGCGCGAATCTGATTGGACGCTGTTTCAGAAACACTACTAGGCGATTCAACGGTATGTTTTACATTCTTCGACAGTCGCCGATATCTAGGTTTTTTTTTTCCCCCTTCAAAATTTAGAGTGGCAACGCTGGTGTGATAGCTCAACAGAGCCCAGTACAGAGACGTCACAAGATCAGCAGGCAGGAAAGTACACGAGACATTGGACCTATGTGATGGATTTAGGGGTTATGATAAAATTGGGCCACTGTATACATGCTGTAACATGCCACTGAGAAGGGTTTGGGCATGGGTCTGAAAGCAGTGTTAATTAAAAAAAAAAAAAGCGACAAAACTTCAGACATTTCAAACTTAAGTAATTCTTATCAGTCATCTTCCACTCAAGATGGCCCCGTGTAGTAAGTAATTCTTATCAGTCATCTTCCAGTCAAGATGGCTCCAGCTAGTTCCCAGGGGTCTCCGAGGAGGCAAAGAAAGAATAGGACTTCTTCTACCTCAAGCTTGTCGTACAAGGCGACTAGTATGAGGATGTATGTGGGGGCCGGCAACCTCATCGAATAAAAAAAATTGGGTAAAAGACTACTTTAGAGATCTCTTGTTTAGTGTTACTTCCCTTTGGAATGACCGTTCATTGTTGTTACGTGTTTAATAAGACCCCAAGGGAAGTAACTCAAACATGAGATCTCTAAAGTAGTCTTTTTACCGAAAAGGGCTACATAATCCACTGCTACAGTAGCAGTGGGGCTTTTTTTGCTGGTTTCCTGTAAGAAGCCAGTGTAGTGTTGGCTACAAGCTCCAGTAGAGGGGGATTGGGGGGAGAGGATATTCAATGAATACAGTGTGGGAAAACAAACATATCAGCAATGGAGTACAGTATTGTGATTTTAAAACAAAAATGAGGAGGGGTGGGAATGGGGAGACAGAAAAGAAAGCTGTTATAGGATAATAACCAGACTGCGATGTAGCAACAACTTCTTATGTTAATAACCATCAGCTTTAAAAAAAAATGATATTAACCAGGTTAGTATATGTATCAACGGCTGTGCAGTTTTTAAAATGATAATAACCAGTCTAGTGTGTATCAACAGTTTTTAATATAGTAATAACCAGGCTAATGTGTATCAAGAACTTTCTTATGATACTAACCAGGCTGGCGTGGATGAAATTGTGTTTTTAAATGATAATAATCATCAGGTTAGTATGTATCAACAGCTGTGCTGTTTTTAAAATGATATTAACCGTGCTGTTATATACACAGTTTTTGTGTGATAATAACCAGCCTATTACGAGTATGTATTAACAACTTTCTTATGATAATAACCAGCTTAGTGTGTATCAACAGATTTATTGTGATAATAACCAGGCTGTTATATGCGCAGTTTTTGAATGATATAACCAGGCTAGTATGTATTAACAACTTTCTTATGATGATAACCAGTGTCGTGAGAAATTCTAATCCACATATATAAATTAAGAAGTAAATGTAAAGCCTAACAAATAACTTCAATAAAAGGAAAGAAGAATGGTAAAGAACAGTGCTGTCACAATGACTGTACTCGAAATCCCCCTTGTTTTCTCCTTCGTCTGCAAATTGTAACGTTTCACGTTGATAGTAAAAGCCTACTGCTTCAATACCCGCTTTCTACGATAAAACGTGTACTGCCTTTCTAAGAAAAACCTTGAGATACGCAAGCTGACCTATATTTAATATTCCATTCATGTCATTTTATACACTAAGTTACCATAAACGAAAGACAGATGGACTAAGGATAGAAAGAAAGGGAGGGGCTGAAAGCCGGAACGCAGGCAATACTACCACAGTCTCGCGATACACAATTACTACCATCACGCGTGTAAGGCCACAAGCACTAGCTTTTTTTTCAAATCGACAGTGATAAAAAACACTACCCATACGAGTTAGGTTTTAAAAACTTACAAAACGCTTATTAGGAAACATGACATTATACTGGTTTACGTTTGAAAACATTACGGTACCCAGACACCACATCGTATTCGAAGTGAACAGGAGGTAGAAGAAAATGCATATTTTGAACGCAGCCCCTTAGCCCCATTAAATTTATATATTTGGGTTCCTTAGGACTTGCTGACAAAGAATATGTTGAACATTACGCAAATAGTCTAGGAATTAACAAATTATAGCCAAAAGAAATAGTGAGGGATGTCAGACAACACCAAAATCAGAATCGCTCAGTGGCAGATTTTCACACCACCATTGTACGGGAAATAGGCTGACATGTTACCTCCTATTTGATTGGCGGAAAGTAAATGTAAGGCTAAACACGATTAGTCGGGCTATAAATATTGATTCTTTGTTGTTAGGGAAACGTGAGTAAAGGACTTTTTTTTTGAAAAGCTGTGTAAACATGGCACGATTGGTTAGACCCGCCAATATAGTCAATCAGAGGCGTCAGGTCAGCACCACATTTTCAAATAAACTTACTAAAGAACCAGTGCGTTGAGCGCCAGTGCATATTTTTCTAAATAAAAGCCTGGGACATCGGCAGATCGAAATTGTGCTATATTCATTGCCAGTCAACGTAACTGTGTATTATTCCATGAATTGTGGGACCGTGGTCCTAAAGTTATTGAGCAGCACCTGGTCTGAGCTTTGCTGAACCTAGAGGCTGACAGCATACTCCTGGGTCCAGATAGTGACCAGTGAGGTGTCTCCAGAACACAGGGAGGCTATCGAGCAGAGGAGTCTTTTCCTGCCGCCATCACGAAAGATAAGCGTCTGTGGCCAGAGGAGCTCAACATTATGCCCCCCCCTCAAAATCTGACTTTATAATAAAACAGAGGGAAAATACAGTGTTTAAATTGATAGGAACTGTGAACTTTTCCCCATACTATTCCCAAGTTAAACAAACACTTGAAGTCATGATGACAAATAACAACATAGCTTGAAAGAACAAAACCAGTATTACCTCATATTACTACTACACAACTGACACACATAGGATAATATTAATAAAATATGTCACTACAAGGTTCATATTGATAAATTCTGTACATATAAATTGTAATTACAATTGATTGTGATTCCTGGTTCACTTTGTATTTTAATCAGGACACATATTTTAGTGAAAGTAATTAATACATATTTATATTTGAAAATTTACCAGTGCCTCATTTAAGATAGTCTTATAGAGTGTTAAATGTGTGTGTGAGTGTCACAGTGTTGTCAAGTGTGGTGGAATAAATTAAATTGTTTATCTGTCTGTTGTTGTTGTGACTTACACTTCATCATATACATACCCTAGACATTTAACGTAGTCATCACAATATTCCAGAATAATTCTGACTGAGGTATAATGTGGTAGCAAGTAAGGTTATCTGCAAAACACTACACCTATTAGATACAGATACCTTCACAGCTGATCTCAGTCAGTACACTAAGTCCCTATAAATATTTATAACATCCCACTTTACCACATATATTGGGGTCTCGCTCCAGGGATATTGAACTTTCTCCTGTTATAGATATTGGGAATAAAAAGAATTAAAAGGTATCCTTGGGTGGAAATAAATAAGGTTGAGCTCTCAGTGCCTGTAGTGTCCTTAGATAATTATTGAAAGATTGAATTGTTTACAATTGCATGTTAGACAATGGCCGACTTGGCAAAATTTCGATCTGCTGCTGTACAGACTGCGAAAGAGTTAGGAATGGACGGGCAAATTATGATTGCTTATGTCACTGCTGAATGTGACAAATATATTGAACGGGAAGAAAGAAGATTAGAAAAAGAGGCCGAAAGAAAGTTAGAGGCTGAGGCTAAGAGGTTGCAGATTGAGACTGAGGCTGAGACTAAGAGGTTGCAGATTGAGGCTGACAAAGAGGCTAAAGCATTGGAAGCCGAGGAAAGAAGACAGGCTGCAGAAGAAAGAAGATTGACTGCAGAGAGGGAAGCAGAAAAGGAGGAGAAGAGATTACAAAGGGAACATGAGTTACGACTAAGGGAGTTTGAGTTTCAAGGCCATGCTCCTGAAAATGGTGCCAGTCCCTTTACCTCTGATGCTACCGCTAGTCAGGGAGCCTCAACCTCAGCTATGAATTTTCATTTAGATCATTTCGTTGAGAAAGACGATGATAGTGAGAGCTATCTAAATAGATATGAACTATTAGCTACCACGTATGGGTTAGAGAGAGAAAGGTGGAGCTTAAAGTTATCTCAAGGGCTTCGTGGGGCAGCTTATGAAGTTTTTGCCAAAATGAGCAGAGGTGATCAGGAAAATTATGACATGCTAAAGCAGGCTCTTTTGTTAAGATATGAAAAGAACGCAGAATTTTATAGGAAAAAATTTAGGAATGCTAAACTACTGTCAGGTGAAACTTATCACCAGTTCTCTGCACGGTTAGAGACATACTTGGAGAAATGGACTTCTCTGGGGAAAACCCAAGATCTTAAGGAAATGGTCCTTATAGAACAATTAAGAGAGTCCATGGCTCCAGACCTGAGAAAGTTTCTCATGGAACAAGGTGCAGAGAGGCTGGGTGATTTGCTAAATGTTGCTGAAAGGTATCAAGCGGCTCAGGCAGAGGTATCAGGTAATAAAAAGAAACAGGTAGAAAATTTTAGGGCACCACAGAACTTTAATAAATTTGATCCTAGAGATCAAAACAAAGGTAAGCACCAGTTTGATAGGCCACGGTATGACAATAAAAATAAAACCCCACAATTCGATGAAAGGAAATATGATGAAAGAAAATCTTTCAACCAAGGGAAAAGGTGGTGTAAAAATTGTAAGATGAACAATCATGACACTGACCATTGTAGAAGGAAACCTCCTCATTGTGCTGCTATGACATCTGGGAAAAAGGAAAAAAAGGTCAAACCTGCAGAACTACAGGAACCATACCATCCCCCAGTGTGTGAAGATGTCATCTGTAATGGTGTCACTATAAGGTGTTTATATGATACCGGTTTAGATTACGATTCCGTTGTGAGTTCTCACCTGTGCAGGCCGATCAATACACCACAGAAACAGTGGAGATTCAAACTGCAACCAAGGATGTAGCTACCATGACACTTCCCGTCGCCCGGATAAAGGTGAAAACGCGATATGTGGAAGGAATCATAAAAGCAGCAGTGATAAATGAGCCAATCTACCCTCTGATATTGGGGTGTAGATATGTCTTCTTGGGGAATCCCAAGAGACCTGTGATATTGGCAACAGTGCAGACCAGATCACAGTCTAAAAAGGAGGAGGATAATCCAATAAATACTCATCCAGATGAGATGAGGAAGGCACAGGCTGAGGACAAAACACTCAAGCCGTGTTTCAAGAAGTTGCCAAAATCTCATACACCTCCAGGCAAGGGAGAATTTTATATGAAGAACAAGCTGATATATAGGAAGGCTGGATCTGAATCCAATGGTCATGGACAGCTGGTCCTTCCCACTTCATATAGGACTAAAGTGTTGGAACTAGGGCATGCGATTCCCTTCAGTGGTCATATGGGGATCAGCGCAACAGGACAGCGTATAGCTTGTCACTATTTCTGGCCAGGGATAACTGAAGATATCAAACGATATGTAAAATCCTGTCCAGAGTGCCAACGAGTAGCACCTAAACATTGGACTGCACCAGCAACTCTGGGGGAAATGCCCATAGTGGGAACACCATTTGAGAGAGTTGCCGTGGATCTTGTGGGACCTCTTACCCGAACCAAGAGAAGGAACAGCTACATTCTGACTCTGGTGGACACTTGTTCTATGTGGGGAGAGGCGGTAGCCCTGTCATCGATTGATTCTAAACATGTGGCAGAGGCATTACTCACAATTTTCACAAGGTTAGGCTTTCCCAATCAAATCTTGACTGATAATGGCTCTCAGTTCAAGGGAAAACTAACTGAAGAAGTTTTCAGGATCTTCCAGGCCAAACACTTCCATTGTAGTGTGTACCACCCCCAAGGGAACGGCCAAGTGGAAAGATTTAATGGCACGTTGATGTCAATCCTGAGAAAGTTGGCACACGAAAAACCAGATACGTGGGACCAGTACCTTCACGCCGCCCTCTTTGCTTATCGGGAGGTACCCCATAGTTCAACCGGTATGGCCCCGGCAACATTATTGTTTGGAAGGCCAATAAAAGGTCCACTTGAAGCGCTGTTAAGAACGTGGACTGATGAAAAGGCAGAGGAAAATATTACATCCTCATACCAATATGTGAATGAGCTGACCACTCGTTTAAAAACTGGCTGGAAACTTGCCAATGAAAATTTGAAACAAGCCAGGAAGAAACATGCTGCCTATTATAACAGGAAAGCTAAAGACAGAGATTTGGCTGTGGGAGAGAAGGTACTGCTTCTTCTACCCGGTAGCCAGAATAAGTTACAAATTGGATGGCAAGGTCCATATACAGTTCTAGAGAAGGTGTCTAGAACAAATTATAAGATAGATAAGAAGGGGAAAGAAAAAATCTATCATGTGAATCTCCTGAAGAAATATTTGGAAAGAGAACATCAGGAAGAGACACACTTGTTGACCTTGTCCATTGCCATGGAGATGAAAAAGGAACCACTTTCATCATTTGAATATCCATTACACCCCTGTGAGACAGCGGCACAGGTGAAAATCAGTACACATTTAACGAAAACTCAGAAAGAGAGAGTACAACAGGTTCTAGATAATCATGCAGAGGTGTTAACAGACCGACCAGGGCATACAAACCTATTGGAATATGATATGAAGCTGATAGACCCCACACCTGTATGTATGAAACCCTATTCGATTCCTTTTGCTAAGGAGAAAGCTTTGAAGGAAGAGATAGACTGTTTGTTGAAGGAAGGAATTATTTCACACAGTGAATCTTCGTATAGTTCCAGAGGGCTACTCTTAAGGAAGCCCTCTGGAGAACATAGACTCTGTATAGATTACAGGAGACTGAATGCTATTACAGAAGGACAGGTGGATCCATTGCCGGATACAAATCAGCTGTTTGCCAGACTAAATAAAGCTAAATATTTCTCAAAAGTGGATCTGAGTAAAGGATACTATCAGATTCCAGTAAAGCCTGAGGTTAGACCATACCTAGCTTTTAGTACCTCAGAAAAAAAAAAAAAAAAAAAAAAAAAAAAAAAAAAAAAAAAAAAAAAAAAAAAAAAAAAAAAAAAAAAAAAAAAAAAAAAAAAAAAAAAAAAAAAAAAAAAAAAAAAAAAAAAAAAAAAAAAAAAACAAAAAAAAAAAAAAAAAAAAAAAAAAAAAGGACACTATGAGTTTAACAGATTGCCATTTGGATTAAAGAATGCGCCTAGTGTCTTCTCTAGAATGATGAGAAAATTATTGGACCCTCTGAATAATCCATGTATCACAAATTTCATGGATGATATCCTTATAGCAACAGAAACATTTGAGGAACACATTGACTCTCTGAACATGCTGTTTAATCGACTTAGGGAAGCGAATTTAACAGCCCGACCAACCAAATGTTGCGTTGGATGTAAGGAATTGGAATTCTTGGGACACACAGTTTATCAGGGAAATATGACCCCTGACCCCAAGAATTTAGAGAAACTGAAGAAAGCCCCGAGACCACAAACCAAGAAAGACGTGAGATCCTTTGTCTCATTATGTGGTTTCTACCAAAAGTATATCAAAAACTTTAATTCCATATGTGCACCGTTAACTGATTTGACACGTAAGGGAAATCCAGATCGAATTACATGGACACCACAATGTGAAATGGCTTACCAAGAATTGAAGGAAAAGCTCACAAGTAAACCTATTTTGAAATTACCTGACTTAAGTCAAGAATTCATAGTAAGGACAGATGCCAGTAATATTGGGTTAGGTGCAACTCTGCTACAGAGATCAGATGCATTGGATGGGGAATTAAGCCCAGTGGCATATGCTAGCAGAAAGTTGAATAAAGCTGAAACCAATTACTCAACTAGCGAAAAGGAATGTCTTGCAGTAATATGGGCGATAAAGAAATTCAATATTTATCTGTATGGGAAGGCATTTAAGTTGCAAACGGATCACAAACCTTTGTCGTTTCTAGCACAGGCTAGACATGAGAATTCTAGATTACTCCGTTGGTCCTTATTGATGCAGCCATTTGAGTTTAGCATAGAGTATATAAGTGGAAAAACAAATCTGGGAGCGGATTTTTTAAGCCGCCATCCGTGTGATGAGAATCACCCTAAACTCCAGGAAAAATAATAAATTTCTCTATGTGTATATAGAATTATAGACTGACATATAACGTCTGTTTTAAGTGGGGAGGATTTGTCGTGAGAAATTCTAATCCACATATATATAAATTAAGAAGTAAATGTAAAGCCTAACAAATAACTTCAATAAAAGGAAAGAAGAATGGTAAAGAACAGTGCTGTCACAATGACTGTACTCGAAATCCCCCTTGTTTTCTCCTTCGTCTGCAAATTGTAACGTTTCACGTTGATAGTAAAAGCCTACTGCTTCAATACCCGCTTTCTACGATAAAACGTGTACTGCCTTTCTAAGAAAAACCTTGAGATACGCAAGCTGACCTATATTTAATATTCCATTCATGTCATTTTATACACTAAGTTACCATAAACGAAAGACAGATGGACTAAGGATAGAAAGAAAGGGAGGGGCTGAAAGCCGGAACGCAGGCAATACTACCACAGTCTCGCGATACACAATTACTACCATCACGCGTGTAAGGCCACAAGCACTAGCTTTTTTTTCAAATCGACAGTGATAAAAAACACTACCCATACGAGTTAGGTTTTAAAAACTTACAAAACGCTTATTAGGAAACATGACATTATACTGGTTTACGTTTGAAAACATTACGGTACCCAGACACCACATCGTATTCGAAGTGAACAGGAGGTAGAAGAAAATGCATATTTTGAACGCAGCCCCTTAGCCCCTGTGGTGAAGTGGGATGTTATAAATACTTATAGGGAACTTAGTGTACTGACTGAGATCAGCTGTGAAGGTATCTATATCTATTAAGAGTAGTGTATTATAGATAACCTTACTTGCTACCACATATCTATATATCTCAGTCAGAATTATTCTGGAATAGTGTGATGCTACGTTATGTGTCTAGGGTATGAGTATGGTGAAGTGTAAGTCACAACAACAGACAGATAAACAATTTAATTTAATCCACTACTCTTGACAACACTGTGACACTCACATACATATAACACTCTACAAAGATATCTTAAAAGAGTCACTGATAAACTTTCAAATAACAATATGTATTCATTACTGGCATGAATGAATATGTGTCCTGATTCAACTACAAGGGAACCAGGAATCACAATCAATTTAAATTACAAGTTATGTACAGAATGTATTTAATATGTATATTGTAGTGACATATATTATTACAAATGGTCTATGTGTGTCAGTTGTGTAGTAGTAAAATGAGGTAATACTGGTTTTGTTTTGTTCAAGCTCTGTTGGTATTTGTCATCATGACTTCAATAGTTTGTCTTTAGGGACCAGTATTGGAGATGTTCACAGTTCCTGATTTTAAGACAAGTAAATTCCCCTCTTAATGTTAATTTTAAAAAGTCAGTTCAAGATGAGGGGACATAATGTTGAGCTCAGCTGGCCAATTCGCTTATCTGGCGTGATGGCGGCAGGAAAGGACTCCTCTGCTCGAATTCTCCTCTGGGCTCAGGAGACACCTCACTGATAGCTAAAAAGACCAAGGAGTATGCTGTCCGACTCTGGATTCAGCAAAGCTCTGACCAGGTGCTGCTCAGTACATCAAGACCACTGTCCCTGAAATCAAGAAGGATGTACCTTCTACTTCATAACTAATTTATATTTTCTTTTTACACTGATCACAATACAGCACAAACATTGCGTTCAGAGCGTTAGGCCAACAGTCAGCTTCATTTGAAATACTTTATTCCAGTATTACCCTTCTTAATGGTTACTACGCCTCTGCACTTCCAGCATTATTTCTTTCTAGTCAATCATCCAGGTGTCAGTGTACTGTTTGGCCATTCCATGCCGTTTTACTTCTCTCCGACACCCTCTGTTCAGGCTGGCGCATTTTAGGCTTTACCTCACGTTTGCCACTGAACTACACATATATATACAGGCATAAATCAACAATTCACATTCAATTTTCATTAAAAGATATTGAATGGTTCAAGCTTACCACAATTTCATGGAAATAAACACAGATACGTTGATTAGCAATGAATTCTGGCACAAAATACTGGCACAAATTCCTATCTGCTTATGTTCCAGGCTTTTATTTTACACAAATATGAGCTGGCTTCAACGCACTGATGCTTTATCAAGTTTTTTTTTTAAACAAGTGGTTTCGAACTAACGCTCCCAAGTGTGTATATCAGCGAGTCTGACCAATGAGCCACGTTTCGATAAGTGTTTGAAAAAATGTTATCTTTTCCCGTCTCCCCTAACAACCAAGATAGTATTTATAGCCCGACCAATCGTGGTTAGGCTTTCATTTGTTGCGCTCCAATCAATTTGGAGTTTACATGGTAGGCTATTTCTGTAACGTAAATTTTTTTCAAACACGTTAAAAAAAAATCTTATGAGCAGAAATGATTTTATGCTGTCAGGCACCCCCAATATTTTATTTTGGGTATAATTTATTAATTCCTGGACTATTTGCGTAACGTTTTACATATTATTTGTCAGCAAGCCCTAAGGAACCCAAAAATACTAATTTAAAGGAGCTACGTGGCTGCGTTCAAAATATGCAATTTCTTCTACCTCCTGTTTCGAAGATGTGCTGTCTGGGTACTGTTATGTGTTCAAACGTAAACCCATCTAATGTTGTCTTTTCTAATAAGAGTTTGTTATGATTTATAAACCTAACTCTGGGAAAGGGTAGTGTATTTTATCACTGTCCGTCTGAAAAAGTTAGTGCTTGTAGACTTACACGCGTGATGCCAGCATTTGTATATCGCGCGTCGCGTGTTGCATGCGTTCCTGATTTTCAGCCCTCCCCTCTCGCTATCCTTTTGTCCATCTGTTCGTTCGTTTTGGTAACGTAATATAATTAATGTTAGGATTAATTTAGGTCATTACGCAGTACGTCTCAATGTTTTTCTTAGAAATGCAGCACACGTTTCATTGAAGAAGGCGGGTAATAATACAGTAAGCTTTTATATCAACGTGAAAGCGTTACAATTTGCAGACGAAGCAGAAAACAAGGGGGATTTCGAGTACATTCCTTGTGACAGCACTGTCATTTTACCATTGCTCTTCTCTTTATTAATTTTATTTGTTAGGCTTCATATTTACCTAATAATTTATATATGTGGATTAGAATATTTCATGACACCTCCCCTCTTAAAACAGACATTATATGTCAGTCCTTTATTCTATATACACATAGAGAAATTTATTATTATTTCTGGGGTTTACGGTGATTCTCATCACACGGATGGCGGCTTAAAAAATCCGCTCCCAGATTGGTTTTTCCAGATATATATTCAATGCTAAAATTATATGGAGCCAGAAGCAAAGACCATCGGAGTAACCTAGAGTTCTCATGCTTAGCCTGTGCTAAAAACGATAAAGGTTTGTGGTCAGTTTGCAACTTAAATGCCTTCCCATATAGATAAATATTGAATTTCTTTATTGCCCATATTACTGCAAGACATTCTTTTTCGCTAGTTGAGTAGTTGATTTCAGCTTTATTCAACTTTCTGCTAGCATATGCCACTGGGCTTAATTCCCCATCCAATGCATCTGATTTCTGTAGTAAAGTTGCACCTAACCCAATATTACTTGCATCCGTCCTTACTATGAATTCTTGACTTAAGTCAGGTAATTTCAAAATGGGTTTACTTGTGAGCTTTTCCTTCAATTCTTGGTAAGTCATTTCACATTGTGGTGTCCATGTAATGCGATCTGGAAGTCCTTTACGTGTCAATTCCGTTAAAGGTGCACATATGGAATTAAAGTTTTTGATATACTTCTGGTAGAAACCACATAATGAGACAAAGGATCTCACGTCCTTCTTGGTTTGTGGTCTCGGGGCTTTCTGTAGTTTCTCTAAGTTCTTTGGGTCAGGGGTCATGTTTCCCTGATAAACTGTGTGTCCCAAAAATTCCAATTCTTTACATCCAACGCAACATTTGGTTGGTCGGGCTGTTAAATTTGCCTCCCTAAGTCGATCAAACAGCATGTTCAGAGAGTCAATGTGTTCCTCAAATGTTTCTGTTGCTATAAGGATATCATCCATAAAATTTGTTATACAGGGATTATTCAGAGGATCCAATAATTTTCTCATCATTCTAGAGAAGACACTAGGCGCATTCTTCAATCCAAATGGCAATCTATTAAACTCATAGTGTCCTTCTGAGGTACTAAAAGCTAGGTATGGTCTAACCTCAGGCTTTACTGGAATCTGATAGTATCCTTTACTCAGATCCACTTTTGAGAAATATTTAGCTTTATTTAGCCTGGCAAACAGCTGATTTGTATCCGGCAATGGATCCACCTGTCCTTCTGTAATAGCATTCAGTCTCCTGTAATCTATACAGAGTCTATGTTCTCCAGAGGGCTTCCTTAAGAGTACCACCCCGGAACTATACGAAGACTCACTGTGCGAAATAATTCCTTCCTTCAATAGATAGTCTATCTTTTCCTTCAAAGCTTTTTCCTTAGCAAACGGAATCGAATATGGTTTCATACAGACAGGTGTGGAGTCTATGAGTTTCATATCATATTCCAATAGGTTTGTATGCCCTGGTCGGTCTGTTAACACCTCTGCATGATTCTTTAGAACCTGTTGCACTCTCTCTTTCTGAGTTTTCGTTAAATGTGTACTGATTTTCACCTGTGCTGCTGTCTCACAGGGGTGTAATGGATATTCAAATGATGAAAGTGGTTCCTTTTTCATCTCCATGGCGATGGACAAGGTCAACAAGTGTGTCTCTTCCTGATGTTCTCTTTCCAAATATTTCTTCAGGAGATTCACATGATAGATTTTTTCTTTCCCCTTCTTATCTATCTTATAATTTGTTCTAGACACCTTCTCTAGAACTGTATATGGACCCTGCCATCCAATTTGTAACTTATTCTGACTCCCGGGCAAAAGAAGCAGTACCTTCTCTCCCACAGCCAAATTTCTGTCTTTCGCCTTCCTGTTATAATAGGCAGCATGTTTCTTCCTGGCTTGTTTCAAATTTTCATTGGCAAGTTTCCAGCCAGTTTTCAACCGAGTGGTCAGCTCATTCACATATTGGTATGAAGATGTAATGTTTTCCTCTGCCTTTTCATCAGTCCACGTTCTTAACAAAGCTACATATGGACCTTTAATTGTGTGGACCTATTTGTCCATGCACCGGTATGGTCTCTTCCACTTGAAGCTTTATAGTGATGATTTTTCCTCCCAGAATTATCATTCACAAAACGACCGCTACCAATTTTTTTCTTGGGGCTGTCTCCCCTCTTAAAATTCTTGATGAGAGATTTCCTCTCTACATCCTCTTCCTCCAGTTTGTTTAAGTCCGATTGAGGGATTTTCGGCTTATCCTGGGGTAAGACATCTTTTTGCACTCTCCGCATAGTGGCCATTGTAAAACAGTTAAGTGAAGCTTGTCCGTGAAAAGGGGCTTCCCATTCCATTTGGTCCACTTTATCAAATCTATTTTTCCTTTTATTGTTAGGCCTGATTTTGCCCCATGGCGTGTCCAGGTCCTGATCCATGTTCCCACTTGTGGGTGTTCCCTCATGTGCTATGCTACACCTTTCTACAAAATTTTCAATGTCCCATCTTGCTTTGGGCCAATAATAATTGTGAGCCACCTTTTGAATGATGGTACCTATCTTCTCATGGTCCCCATCTGGTTTCACATGTAGGCTCCTTATTAAGTCTGTCCTATATCTTTTTGGAAGAACCAGCTGTCCGTGACCATGGGATCTAGTTCCAGTCTTCCTATACATCAACTTGTTTTTCATGTAAAAATCTCCCTTGCCTGGAGTTGTATGACAAGTTGACAATTTTCTGAAACAAGGCTTGAGTGTTTTATCCCCAGCCTGTGCCTTCCTCATCTCTTCTGGAGTGGTATCTAACATAATATCCTCCTCCTGTCTTGAGGTCGACCTGACCTGAAGGGTTGCCATATACACAGGTTTCCTTCTGCAACGGTCAGTGTCATGATTGTCCATCTGACAATTCTTACACCACCTTTTTCCTTGGTTGAAAGATTTTCTTTCATCATATTTCCTTTCATCGAATTGTGGGAATTTATTTTTTATTGTCATACCGTGGCCTATCAAATTGGTGCTTACCTTTATTTTGATCCCTAGGATCAAATTTATTAAAGTTCTGTGGTGCCCTAAAGTTATCCACCTGTTTCTTTTTATTACCTGTTACCGCTGCTTGAGCTGCTTGATACCTTTCAGCAACATTTAGCAACTCATCCAGCCTCTCTGCACCTTGTTCCATGAGAAACTTTCTCAGGTCTGGAGCCATGGACTCTCTTAGTTGCTCTATAAGGACCATTTCCTTAAGATCTTGGGTTTTCCCCAGAGAAGTCCATTTCTCCAAGTATGTCTCTATGCGTGCAGAGAACTGGTGATAGGTTTCACCTGACAGTAGTTTAGCATTCCTAAATTTTTTCCTGTAAAACTCTGCATTCTTTTCATACCTTAACAAAAGAGCCTGCTTTAGCATGTCATAATTTTCCTGATCACCTCTGCTCATTTTTGCAAAAACTTCATAAGCTGCCCCACGAAGTCCCTGAGATAACTTTAAGCTCCACCTTTCTCTCTCTAACCCATACGTGGTAGCTAATAGTTCGTACCTATTTATATAGCTCTCAATATCATCGTCTTTCTCAACAAAATGATCTAAATGAAAGTTCATAGCTGAGGTTGAGGCTCCCTGAGTAACCGTAGCATCAGAGGCAAAGGGACTGGCACCATTTTCAGGAGCATGGCCTTGAAACTCAAACTCCCTTAGTCGTAACTCATGTTCCCTTTGTAATCTCTTCTCCTCCTTTTCTGCTTCCCTCTCTGCAGCTAATCTCTTCTCTTCTCTTTCTGCAGCCAATTTCTTCTCTTCCCTTTCTGCAGCCAATCGTTTGTCTTCTCTTTCTGCCTCCAATTTCTTAGCCTCTTTGTCAGCCTCAATCTGCAACCTCTTAGTCTCAGCCTCAGCTTGCAACCTCTTAGTCTCAGCCTCAGCTTCAAATTGTAACTTCTTAATTTCCCTGTCAGCCTCTAACTTTCTTTCGGCTTCAAACCTTCTTTCTTCGCGTTCAATAAATTTGTCACATTCCGTAGTAACATAGGCAACCATAACTTGCCCATCTAATCCTAACTCTTTTGCAGTCTGAACCGCAGCAGATCGAAATTTGGCCAGGTCCGCCATTGTCTATCAGGTAACTTTATATAATGTCTAACCAACAATTCAATCTCTAATGGACAACACAGGCACCGTGAGCTCAACCTTATTTAATTCCACCCAAGGATACCTTTTAATTCTTATATTCCCTGAAGTGAATTATCCCCAATATTTTTAATAGTTAAAGATTCAAAATCCCGAGAGCGAGACCCCAATATATGTGGTGAAGTGGGATGTTATAAATACTTATAGGGAACTTAGTGTACTGACTGAGATCAGCTGTGAAGGTATCTATATCTATTAAGAGTAGTGTATTATAGATAACCTTACTTGCTACCACATATCTATATATCTCAGTCAGAATTATTCTGGAATAGTGTGATGCTACGTTATGTGTCTAGGGTATGAGTATGGTGAAGTGTAAGTCACAACAACAGACAGATAAACAATTTAATTTAATCCACTACTCTTGACAACACTGTGACACTCACATACATATAACACTCTACAAAGATATCTTAAAAGAGTCACTGATAAACTTTCAAATAACAATATGTATTCATTACTGGCATGAATGAATATGTGTCCTGATTCAACTACAAGGGAACCAGGAATCACAATCAATTTAAATTACAAGTTATGTACAGAATGTATTTAATATGAATATTGTAGTGACATATATTATTACAAATGGTCTATGTGTGTCAGTTGTGTAGTAGTAAAATGAGGTAATACTGGTTTTGTTTTGTTCAAGCTCTGTTGGTATTTGTCATCATGACTTCAATAGTTTGTCTTTAGGGACCAGTATTGGAGATGTTCACAGTTCCTGATTTTAAGACAAGTAAATTCCCCTCTTAATGTTAATTTTAAAAAGTCAGTTCAAGATGAGGGGACATAATGTTGAGCTCAGCTGGCCAATTCGCTTATCTGGCGTGATGGCGGCAGGAAAGGACTCCTCTGCTCGAATTCTCCTCTGGGCTCAGGAGACACCTCACTGATAGCTAAAAAGACCAAGGAGTATGCTGTCCGACTCTGGATTCAGCAAAGCTCTGACCAGGTGCTGCTCAGTACATCAAGACCACTGTCCCTGAAATCAAGAAGGATGTACCTTCTACTTCATAACTAATTTATATTTTCTTTTTACACTGATCACAATACAGCACAAACATTGCGTTCAGAGCGTTAGGCCAACAGTCAGCTTCATTTGAAATACTTTATTCCAGTATTACCCTTCTTAATGGTTACTACGCCTCTGCACTTCCAGCATTATTTCTTTCTAGTCAATCATCCAGGTGTCAGTGTACTGTTTGGCCATTCCATGCCGTTTTACTTCTCTCCGACACCCTCTGTTCAGGCTGGCGCATTTTAGGCTTTACCTCACGTTTGCCACTGAACTACACATATATATACAGGCATAAATCAACAATTCACATTCAATTTTCATTAAAAGATATTGAATGGTTCAAGCTTACCACAATTTCATGGAAATAAACACAGATACGTTGATTAGCAATGAATTCTGGCACAAAATACTGGCACAAATTCCTATCTGCTTATGTTCCAGGCTTTTATTTTACACAAATATGAGCTGGCTTCAACGCACTGATGCTTTATCAAGTTTTTTTAAACAAGTGGTTTCGAACTAACGCTCCCAAGTGTGTATATCAGCGAGTCTGACCAATGAGCCACGTTTCGATAAGTGTTTGAAAAAATGTTATCTTTTCCCGTCTCCCCTAACAACCAAGATAGTATTTATAGCCCGACCAATCGTGGTTAGGCTTTCATTTGTTGCGCTCCAATCAATTTGGAGTTTACATGGTAGGCTATTTCTGTAACGTAAATTTTTTTCAAACACGTTAAAAAAAAATCTTATGAGCAGAAATGATTTTATGCTGTCAGGCACCCCCAATATTTTATTTTGGGTATAATTTATTAATTCCTGGACTATTTGCGTAACGTTTTACATATTATTTGTCAGCAAGCCCTAAGGAACCCAAAAATACTAATTTAAAGGAGCTACGTGGCTGCGTTCAAAATATGCAATTTCTTCTACCTCCTGTTTCGAAGATGTGCTGTCTGGGTACTGTTATGTGTTCAAACGTAAACCCATCTAATGTTGTCTTTTCTAATAAGAGTTTGTTATGATTTATAAACCTAACTCTGGGAAAGGGTAGTGTATTTTATCACTGTCCGTCTGAAAAAGTTAGTGCTTGTAGACTTACACGCGTGATGCCAGCATTTGTATATCGCGCGTCGCGTGTTGCATGCGTTCCTGATTTTCAGCCCTCCCCTCTCGCTATCCTTTTGTCCATCTGTTCGTTCGTTTTGGTAACGTAATATAATTAATGTTAGGATTAATTTAGGTCATTACGCAGTACGTCTCAATGTTTTTCTTAGAAATGCAGCACACGTTTCATTGAAGAAGGCGGGTAATAATACAGTAAGCTTTTATATCAACGTGAAAGCGTTACAATTTGCAGACGAAGCAGAAAACAAGGGGGATTTCGAGTACATTCCTTGTGACAGCACTGTCATTTTACCATTGCTCTTCTCTTTATTAATTTTATTTGTTAGGCTTCATATTTACCTAATAATTTATATATGTGGATTAGAATATTTCATGACAGCCCCATTAAATTTATATATTTGGGTTCCTTTGGACTTGCTGACAAAGAATATGTTGAACATTACGCAAATAGTCTAGGAATTAACAAATTATAGCCAAAAGAAATAGTGAGGGATGTCAGACAACACCAAAATCAGAATCGCTCAGTGGCAGATTTTCACACCACCATTGTACGGGAAATAGGCTGACATGTTACCTCCTATTTGATTGGCGGAAAGTAAATGTAAGGCTAAACACGATTAGTCGGGCTATAAATATTAATTCTTTGTTGTTAGGGAAACGTGAGTAAAGGACTTTTTTTTTTTGAAAAGCTGTGTAAACATGGCACGATTGGTTAGACCCGCCAATATAGTCAATCAGAGGCGTCAGGTCAGCACCACATTTTCAAATAAACTTACTAAAGAACCAGTGTGTTGAGCGCCAGTGCATATTTTTCTAAATAAAAGCCTGGGACATCGGCAGATCGAAATTGTGCTATATTCATTGCCAGTCAACGTAACTGTGTATTATTCCATGAATTGTGGGACCGTGGTCCTAAAGTTATTGAGCAGCACCTGGTCTGAGCTTTGCTGAACCTAGAGGCTGACAGCATACTCCTGGGTCCAGATAGTGACCAGTGAGGTGTCTCCAGAACACAGGGAGGCTATCGAGCAGAGGAGTCTTTTCCTGCCGCCATCACGAAAGATAAGCGTCTGTGGCCAGAGGAGCTCAACATTATGCCCCTTCCCCCCCCCTCTCAAAATCTGACTGTTGCGTGATAAATTCTCGCAACATCGTTTTATTTCAATATCTGTTTTATAACGCAAGGGCAACAACTGCTTGAAATCTATAGTCACTTTTCTCGGTAAGCATTTGTCTTCTCGCGTTAGTATCGAATGCAGTTAACTTTTGAGCTGTGGTCATTTTTGCGCTGGACTGCGCATGACTTGTCTTGTTGTTTGGTCGATCGGTTTCCGCCCACCACTAGTGGGAGTGAGCGATTTGGAATGGCGAAAGAGATGCCTCGTTGAAGAGGGGATCTCCGCTATTTTTGTTCTGTCAGGGATGTGTAGTCCTCTTATGGATATTTCGTTTATTCGGGATAATACCTCTAGTGTATTTGCACATGCCGGGAGGCGTGATATTTCTGTATTTCTTGAAAGCAAGGTAAATTAACATTTTCATTAACTCTATTGATTTTGGGTCGTGAGCGATTTCGATTCATAGCCTGTCTGCGAAAGTCGTCGTCACGAGATGTTTTTTCCCAGCTCACATGTCGCTGCATTGTACTGCATCGGTTGATGCAGGTACCAAGGACCATTACTTGCTACTTTGTTAAATGAACTAGGTTTAGAAAACCTTTATTATCTAGAGGATATTTTTGAGGACATTATTTATACTTCGGCAGACGTGTCTGTCTTGCTGAAGTCAAACTAAGGAGAGTGAACTGATCTCATACATCTGGTTATCTCCTGGCTGTTATAGAAAAGGATGGAGTTTTCCACCTGACTACATTTACAGCACTATGAAATATAACATGCATCTGACTCATCATTGTAATGCTGTCTACCGTTTATTGCTGTATTGAATGTTGCTGTGATAATGACTGTTTGATGTGCCTACACATTTGCGTAACCATTTTGTCACTGTGGCGTCCACAATAAATAATGAAGAAAAACGTCAACGGCTGTTTCAAGACTCATTGACTTTATACGTCGTGAGTTTACTGACGTCCTATGTGGATTGCCCTGTTATTGTTGCATGAACATTGTTTTGACTGAACACATCTACACACTACACAAAACCAGACATGCGGATGCCATCCATCATCATATGGCATCACGCATCACTGACTTTATAATAAAACAGAGGGAAAATACAGTGTTTAAATTGATAGGAACTGTGAACTTTTCCCCATACTATTCCCAAGTTAAACAAACACTTGAAGTCATGATGACAAATAACAACATAGCTTGAAAGAACAAAACCAGTATTACCTCATATTACTACTACACAACTGACACACATAGGATAATATTAATAAAATATGTCACTACAAGGTTCATATTGATAAATTCTGTACATATAAATTGTAATTACAATTGATTGTGATTCCTGGTTCACTTTGTATTTGAATCAGGACACATATTTTAGTGAAAGTAATTAATACATATTTATATTTGAAAATTTACCAGTGCCTCATTTAAGATAGTCTTATAGATTGTTAAATGTGTGTGAGTGTCACAGTGTTGTCAAGTGTGGTGGAATAAATTAAATTGTTTATCTGTCTGTTGTTGTTGTGACTTACACTTCATCATATACATACCCTAGACATTTAACGTAGTCATCACAATATTCCAGAATAATTCTGACTGAGGTATAATGTGGTAGCAAGTAAGGTTATCTGCAAAACACTACACCTATTAGATACAGATACCTTCACAGCTGATCTCAGTCAGTACACTAAGTCCCCTATAAATATTTATAACATCCCACTTTACCACAACCAGCTTAGTGTGTATCAACAGATTTATTGTTATAAAAACTAGGCTAGTAAATGTCAACAGTTTACTTATGATAATAACCAGGCCGGTATGTATCAACAGATTTATTGTGATAATAACCAGGCTAGTAAATATCAACAGTTTACTTATGATAATAACCAGGTTGGTATGTATCAACAATTTTTAATATGATAATAACTGGGTAGTATGGATCAACAGCTTTTTGTGATAATAGCCAGGCTGATTATAATAACTGGATAGTATGGATCAACAGCTTTTTGTGATAATAAGGCTGATGATAATAACAAGCTGTTTTTTTTAAAGGAATAGTACTGGTGACGACCATGTGTTCTTTCACTGTTCCTCATATGTTGTTCCTCATATGTTGTTCCTCATATGTTGTTTCTCATATGTTATTCCTCATATGTTGTTTCTCATATGTTGTTTCTCATGTTGTTCCTCATATGTTGTTCCTCATATGTTGTTTCTCATATGTTATTCCTCATATGTTGTTCCTCATATGTTGTTCCTCATATGTTGTTCCTCATATGTTGTTTCTCATATGTTGTTCCTCATATGTTGTTCCTCATATGTTGTTTCTCATATGTTATTCCTCATATGTTGTTCCTCATATGTTGTTTCTCATATGTTATTCCTCATGTGTTGTTTCTCGTACACTACTCTCGTACAATTCTTTACCCTTCGAAAATAAAGTTCGTTCGTTCGTTCGTTCGTATGTTGTTTCTCATATGTTGTTCCTCATATGTTGTTCCTCATGTTGTTCCTCATATGTTGTTCCTCATGTGTTGTTCCTCATGTATTGTTCCTCTTGTGTTGTTTCTCATGTGTTGTTTCTCATGTGTTGTTTCTTATGTGTTGTTCATCATGTGTTGTTCCTCATATGTTGTTCCTCATATGTTGTTCCTCATATGTTGTTCCTCATATGTTGTTCCTCATGTACTGTTTCTCATGTATTGTTTCTCATGTGTTGTTTCTCATATGTTGTTCCTCGTGTGTTGTTTCTCATATGTTGTTCCTCATATGTTGTTTCTCATATGTTGTTTCTCATGTTGTTCCTCATATGTTGTTCCTCATATGTTGTTTCTCATATGTTGTTTCTCATGTGTTGTTTCTCATGTGTTGTTTCTCTTGTGTTTTTCCTCATATGTTGTTCCTCATGTGTTGTTTCTCATATGTTGTTCCTCATATGTTGTTCCTCATATGTTGTTCCTCATATGTTGTTTCTCATATGTGGTTTCTCATATGTTGTTCCTCATGTGTTGTTCCTATGTTGTTCCTCATGTGTTGTTCCTCATATGTTGTTTCTCATATGTTGTTCCTCATATGTTGTTCCTCATATGTTGTTCCTCATATGTTGTTTCTCATATGTGGTTTCTCATATGTTGTTCCTCATGTGTTGTTTCTCAAATGTTTGTCACATTAGCAGCAAATGTTCAGCAGCCATGTTATTAGTGCCACAATGACACTTATCAGTAGTTGCTATCTTTAGCTTGTTGAACAGATGGTATCCCAATCTGTTTGTGGCCTGTGCGGAGTTTGAAGAATGGCACTTGTTCACATCTGCTGAGGTGGTAATATGCGTCATTTTTTTTTCCTGGTGGCATGGATGCTCTGCTTCCCGTTTGTTCCTGTATCTCCTTCTGATAAAACTCTTGACCTCTTCATACGTTATGCTTGTATCCGGTTGATGTAGCTTTCCACCTTCCTCTGCCATTCTGCCAGCCTCTTCGCTGCCGAGGGACGGTGCAGTGATATGGGATCCACTGTATCACAACCAGCGTTGCCACTCTCTGTTTTGAAATAAATTGAAATCAGCTTGGGCTATTTTGGGCGATGTTTGGGCTATTTTGGCACATTTGGGGTCTTTTAAAGCCGATATTGGGCGAAATCTAGGTGACGTTCTTCAGCTCATCAAGTAAAATGACACCTATACGGGACCAGAATAACCTAGATCTAGGTGAATCCACCTAGGAGTGGCAACGCTGATCACAACTCTTTTGAATTGCTGACATAGTTTATGTACTATTAGCAATAACCCGTCAAACTTTACGGGTTTTTAATTATAGTGTGCTGTTTCCGTTTGTGGTGAAAAATTCTTATACCCATATATAAATTATAACATAAATGTAAAGCCGAACGAAATAATACAATAGAAAGAAGAAGAATGGTGAAAGACCAGTGCTTTCCCAATAGCGCTTGCGTTTTAGAACGCCATAATGGCTGAACAAGAGACCCTCCTTTTTCTACTTCGTCTGCATAAACTCTACGTAAAGACTACACGCGAATCACAGTCGTTTCTAAAAATAAAACTGGTACTGTATTTCTTAGCAGACCTTGATATGCAAACTGCATAATTACCTAGATACAAATACTACATTAATGAAATTATACACACAAAGTTGACATAGAAAGACAGACGGGCTAAGCAGAGACGAGAAAGGATAGACGGAGCGAAGCAATAATACTACGTCGTCTCGCGATTAAAAAGTGAACGCCAATCACACGCGAAACGCATGAAGGCCTGTTTTTTTTCAAATAAACAGTGATAAAAAACACTAACGATACGAGGTTAGGTTTTGAAAACAGGTTTACAGTCTTATTGGGAAACCTGACTGATGCGTGATGCCATATGATGATGGATGGTATCCGCATGTCTGGTTTTGTGTGGTGTGCAGATGTGTTCAGTCAAAACAATGTTCATACAAAAATAACAGGGCAATCCACATAGGACGTCAGTAAACTCACGACGTATAAAGTCAATGATTCTTGTAACAGCCGTTGACGTTTTTCTTCATTATTTATTGTGGACGCCACAGTGACAAAATGGTTACGCGAATATGTAGACACATCAAACAGTCATTATCACAGCAACATTCAATACAGCAATAGACGGTAGACAGCATTACAATGATGAGTCAGATGCATGTTATATTTCATAGTGCTGTAAATGTAGTCAGGTGAAAAACTCCATCCTTTTCTATAACAGCCAGGAGATAACCAGATATATGAGATCAGTTCACTCTCCTTAGTTTGACTTCAGCAAGACAGACACGTCTGCCGAAGTATAAATAATGTCCTCAAAAATATCCTCTAGATAATAAAGGTTTTCCAAACCTAGTTCATTTAACAAAGTAGCAAGTAATGGTCCTTGGTACATGCATCAACCGATGCAGTACAATGCAGCGACATGTGAGCTGGGAAAAAACATCTCGTGACGACGACTTTCGCAGACAGGCTATGAATCGAAATCGCTCACGACCCAAAATCGATAGAGTTAATGAAAAAGTCAATTTACCTTGCTTTCAAGAAATACAGAAATATCACGCCTCCCGGCATGTGCAAATACACTAGAGGTATTATCCCGAATAAACGAAATATCCATAAGAGGACTACACATCCCTGACAGAACAAAAAATAGCGGAGATCCCCTCTTCAACGAGGCATCTCTTTCGCCATTCCAAATCGCTCACTCCACTAGTGGTGGGCGGAAACCGATCGACCAAGAAGCAAGACAAGTCATGCGCAGTCCAGCGCAAAATGACCACAGCTCAAACTTAACTGCATTCGATACCAACGCGAGAAGACAAATGCTTACCGAGAAAAGTGACTATAAATTTCAAGCAGTTGTTGCCCTTGCGTTATAAAATAGATATTGAAATAAAACGATGTTGCGAGAATTTATCACGCAACATATCACCACCTCCTCCCGATAAAAAAAAAATGTGGAACATATTTTTTTTTTCAATATCAAAGAGCATGCGATAAGCGGCTCAAAACGCACGAATTATGCGCTGATAATTAACTAAATTGCCAAACAATAGGCTAATTATAGAGTGTCTGGTGAGGATATACCTCAACAGAAAAATAAATATGTCTCAAAAAATATTCACATCGGGGAGGTGTCACCAACACACATCACGTTAGCATGTAAACACAATATACGTATGCAAGTTACTATAATCATCATTAAACAGCATACTCTAATATTGTCTTTAAAAATGGATGTACAAATCTGATAGGAAAATTTAAATAGTACATTCTTTGACATGTAATGACATAAGTACATAGTAAAGTTAAACTACATGACGATCCAGGACATATGCTCTGGTATTCCGAGGGTAAGTACACAATCTAGAACTCGTCATGCTTGATACTAGTAAGGTAAGTCCTCAGCTCAACAATGACATTCTGAGAAAGTACAAGCAATATAATGCTAATTAATAACTAATATGCTTCATAAGGTACAATACATTATTAATAATTGTGGCTGTTTAGTAAACTAACGGCCCTTATATTAACTACTCAGTCCTCCTCTATCATCTTAAAAAACGAACAGAAGAAGATGACAACAAAGCACGATAGTGTGTACATATAGAGTAAGTACAGATGTGCTAATCTATTGTAGAAATATAGGTGTGTTATGACTCTGTAATATATGGAAATATAGGACAGAAGTATTAGTTGGAGTCATGTGGGCATCTAGACAAAATGTCAGCCATCACATTATCCGCACCACGGATAGCTCGTACCGTGAAGTGAAAAGGTTGAAGAGCTATAGCATATCGAGTGGATCTCGAACTCTTCAAATTCTTAGTCTGAATAGCTGTAAGAGCTTTCTGATCAGTCTCTAGAATGAAATGTGCGCCCAGGAGGAATCTTTGTAGTTTTAGAATTGACCAAACCATCGCTAACAACTCACGGTCTAAAACCGAGTAGTTCCTCTCTGCCGCATTTAGTTTTCTAGCAATGTACATAACAGGATGCAGAGTATTTGCATATTCTTGCATCAGTGCTGCTCCAATCCCAGTGGATGAAGCATCACTCCGAAGAACAAAAGTCCTATCAAGAGTAGGTAACCTTAGGATGGGAGGAGAAGAAAATATATTCTTGATTTGGTCTAGTGAAGATTGGCATTCTCCAGACCAACGGACCAGATTAGGCGAACCTTTCTTCAACAATGTTGATAGAGGTGCCATGATCGAAGATAAATTTGGAATAAATCTCCCATAAAATTGAATTAAACCTAAGAGACTCCTAACTTGTTTCTTCGTTTTAGGAACAGAGATGTTCAGTATTTTGGAAGTATTGTGGTCTTCTGTCTTCAAGAGACCATGACCAACACGATGACCCAGGAAAGAGATTTCACCAAAACCAACAAAAGCTTTAGAAGGTTTTGCTGTCAAATTATTCTCACGTAGAGTGGACAGTAAGTCATATAACCCTAAATAGTGATCTTCCCAGGTATCACTGAAGAGACAGATGTCATCTAAGTATGCGATGACATCCGAACGATGTGACAGAATTCGACGCATCATGCGAACGAAAGTGGCAGGGGCGTTCATGAGACCAAAAGGCATAACATTCCATTGAAATAGACCCCTAGGTGTAGAAAAAGCAGTAAGAGGTTTGGCATGCTCTGCTAAAGGCACTTGCCAATAACCTTTAGACAAGTCAAGTTTAGTGAAGAATCTAGAATTAGAAAGTCTAATCAGTAGATCTTCTAACAAAGGCATCGGTTCAGCGTCGAACTTTGTGACCTGATTCAATTTGCGATAATCAACGCAAATTCGTATGTTCTTATCCTTCTTCCGGACAATAACCATGGAAGAAGAATATGGTGAAGTCGATGGTTCAATTATATTTAATTGAATCATTTCATCCAATTCCTTTTCCACTTGCGACTGAAAGTGTATAGGAATAGGATACGGCCTAACCCTAATTGGATTATTGTCGGTAAGAATTATGTCATGTTCTATGACATCTGTGTGTCCAGGAATGTCAGTGAGAACATCCTGAAATGTTTGTAACATCGACAAGTCTCGTCGATGTTCGTCACCAGAAAGATTAGGAGAAACAGAAACGTTTTTCCAAGATTCCGTGGAATGTAATGGAACCACTGGAAGGGGAAGGTTGACATCAGAGAAGGTAGCTTCCTCATCCTGAATGACAGACAGGGATGAATAATGACCGTGAGGTGCAGGAGCATCATCCGTTGCCTGGAAAATAGGCAGCAAATAGTCCGGACGTTCGTGAAATTCCGAAAGCATGTTTATGTGGAAAGTTTTATGCTTTCCATCAATATCGACCACATAGTCAACATCGGAAATCCGAGAGACTATTGCATACGGACCTTTCCATGCAATAAGAAGTCTATTTTTCCCTACTGGGGAGTAGGACGAATGCTTTGTCACCTGGACAAAGTTGTCGTAGACATCTATTCTTGTTAGCAAACTGCCTTGCCTTCTCTTTAGCAATTTCTGATGAAGCAGTTGCTAGCTTACATGCCTCAATGATCTTTTGTCTAAGAGCAATGACATACTCATATGAGGATTGAGTTTTCATCGCTAATATCATCGGCAGTGATGAGATCGTGTAATAAAGACATAGGGCCGCGTGGACGCGCGCCAAAGACAAGTTCGAAGGGAGAAAATCCTGTGTGTTCATTAGGGACTTCTCTATAGGCAAAGAGAGCCGCGGGTAAAACCCTGTCCCAATCTTGAGGATGATCTTCAGTTATCTTACCAAGCAAAGTCTTGAGCGTTCTATTCAGACGCTCAACTAACCCATTAGACATAGGATGGTAGATACTACTGAGAGATCGTTCAATATGTAAGGTAGACATTACCTGTGACATAGTGTCAGATATGAGTTGAGTGCCATGGTCTGACAATATTTCTCTGGGGAACCCCAAGCGAGAAAATATCAACCAAAGAGCATCTGCGATATCTGTAGTAGATATGCTCTTAAGAGGAATAGCCTCTGGCCAACGTGTGCACATATCGACACATGTAAGGATAAACTGATGTCCTCTGGCCGACTTGACCTTAAAAGGGCCAATAATATCTATGGCCATTTTCTGAAACGGCCGAATAGGAATGTCAGCAGCCTGGATAGGCGCAGCATGTCGTGGTCCTCTAGATTTGACCTCCTGACATACCTTGCATGATCGGCAGTAAATACGAATGTCCTTATTGACAAAAGGCCAAAAGAAAGCCGCAAGGACTCTCGACTTCGTACGGGCAAAACCCATATGTCCAGCACATTGCGAGTCATGAGCATGTTGTAATATTTGGACTCTCATGCTCTTGGGAACAAGAATTTGCGAATGTGCCGACGTAGTCGAATCTTGTACCATACGTACAAGTACGCCGTTTCTCATTGCAATCCAAGATTTTCTATTTGTATCCTGATTCGGATCACCTTTCTTCGCAAGAACGAAGAATTTTTTTAAAGAAGGATCTTCTTCTTGCAATTTTATGAAAGAGTCACGAGTGATTACTAAGTGACTATCTTGGCTATCAACTTCATTATCACTATTCAGTGAAGTTTCGGGTGTTTGTAGAGCTTGTGCTCTTGTAACTACTGCATTTGTAGCTTGCATGTTATTATCTTCCCAAGCAGCAATCTGCTGTGGGGTACAATCCCTAACTCCGTGAATACGACCAATAATAAGGTCCGCAATAGGATTAGGTAAGAGACAAGCATGCACATCTCCAGTAAAGAAAGGAGTGGCAATGCGAATTACAGCAGTAGGATATTTTTTCTAGAGTGCCGCCAAATGTGACACATTTAATAACCCTTCCTGTAGCACAAGATGGATCTACAAGCGATTGTCTAACACCAATAGTGGTGCATCCGGAATCGAAAAGTAGTGAGACCGGAGTATCATTAACAAGACCCTTATGTAGAATTAAAGAACCCCTCCCGTCATGCGCAACAGCAGCAGGAAGAGCGGGAAGTGGGTGACCACAAATCAAAGTAGTTATGGTACCCGTTCGAATAAAGTACTGCATTGGGGGCATTTGTTTGCTCTCTCAAAGTCAAAAGCAGAACCAGTGACAGCGTCAAAGTTTTTACTATCAACAACATGATTACAGGCTCCCTCAGTTTCCTGTTGTACAGCATTAGCCTGCTGATATCTCTTTTTTTTTTGTGTTGAGATCTACCCCGACTATTATTACCTCTGAAGTTATCAAAGTTATTATTATCTCTGCAGTTATTATTGTCTCTATTGTAATTGTTATCCTGGTTCGAATTCCAGTTTCCACGATTACTATCATGTTCACATTGATGCGAACATCTATTTGTTTGGTTTTGAGGTCTTCGGCAGGAATAACCTCTATTACCATATCCTCTTTTGAAATGCTTATAATTATTAGGGTGATAGTAACGAGTACTATCAGGTTGTCTCCAATTCTTCGAAGAAGAATCACCATGAAATTGATTTCCATGATTTTGACAGAAATTACCGCTACTCTTTCTATCAAAATTTTGTTGGAATCTACGAGCAAAGTTTTGGCCATACGGAGCTGCCGAAGCAACTGGTAAACCTTCTTTCACCTTAGAGTTACCCATGGTTATGTGTGGGTGCGCAGTTACGTATTGGCAACAGAAATCTTCCATTTCTTTTATTGTTTTAGGTTTACGTTCATGAAGGAAAGCAAGGAAAGACTCATTGACAGACGACATGACTTTGTCTCTAAGTATTAAGTCCATAAGTCCTTCATAAGTTTTTTCCGTCTTAGATAGTTCAACCCATCGTGAGAAAGTAATGCGTATTCTTGCAATAAACTCGGAGAATTCAACTCCATTTTCAGGTAACATGTTTTTAAATTGTAGACGATAGCCGTCTTCGTTAAGCTGATATTTCTTTAACAAAGCGGCCCTGACAACCTCATAATTGTTCTTGTCAGGTTCATCCACCATATTTAATATACTTAGAGCTTTACCTGTCAGTATCCCTGATAACTGATAAACATATTTTGCTTTGTCTATGTTATGAGCTGTACATGCTTGTTCAAATCTGTCCAGATAGAACATTATGTCATCACTGGAAGGACTAAATGTTGGTAACTTAATCTTAAAAGTATCATTATTAGCCTTACCAGAAGATGAACCCTTGTTTGAATCATTACCATTACTCATGCTCGTCAATTTCAATTTTTCCAACTCTAAAGCTAAGACCTTTTCTTCATGTTCCATTTTTGCTTTCTCTTTCCTCTCATCAGACTCTCTCTGTAATCTTCTTTCCTCAGCCTGAGCCTCTTTTTGAAGTCTTTCATTTTCAGCTTCTTTTTCAAGTCTTTTATTTTCAGCCTCTTTTTGAAGTCTTTCAGCTTCTAGCTGTAGCTGGAGTTTTCTCTCCTCAGCTTCTGATTCCCTTTTTTTTGTTTTTCCATTTCCATTTGGAATCTCTTTTCATCCACCTGCATCTGCAGTTTCTTTTGTTCAGCTTCCATCTGCAGTTTCTTTTGTTCAGCTTCCATTGCTTTATCATATCGAGCAGTTGCAAATTCTTCTAACTTATCACCAGTCTTCCCAAGCAATTTACCCTGCTCAATAAAGTGCTCAAATGTAGACATGATGAGTAATATATAAGTCCAAAACCTGAAATAATTAACTAATTTATTTCAAACCTAAGTGTAACAAGTCTTAATTAAGCACTTGTATATTCACATCACCTTATATTATCCCAGTCTCTGTGGGAAACAAGTCTCCAATCAAAGAACTTGTATATGAAATATCAACAATCAATTCTTGATCATAAGTGCACTTCTCATTCAATAGTGCACGACACTATTCATCATTCATTTATCATCAGTGTAGTAGTAACAGTGCATTAGCATAGCCCATTAACTAATTACTATAACTGTAAACAATGACTATGTAAACACATGCAGAATGTAAACATTGAAAATGTAAACAATACAAACAATGTAAACAATAACAATGTAAACAATAACAAAGATCAGCAACAATACAAAAACGTTCGCAGAAATCAACTAAAAATAAAGCAGAAATTAATGAAATATCACAAAAAATGTGACGATATCTGCGATAGAATTAAACAAAATACATGACACCACAGTGTATAAACAAAAATGTTGTATGAAACTAAATTATAGACAAGAGTAGGCTAACAAATACAAACAAATCAAAACAAAACTAAAGAATGCGAAATAATAACGAAAACAATATTAAAACATGTCATCACAGCTAACATAAATAGCAACAGAAGTCGCTTAGCAAATTCCAGTATTGGAAATTTGCAAACCTTACAGAAAACGCTCACAATAGACGACCTCTATGACGTGGCATAATCTAACGGAGACACCACCCAACCGAGAACCCGCCGAAATATAAACATATAAATATACGAATAACATATAAACATATAACATATAGAATGAGATGATACACAGAAGACTCAGCAGAAGTATAAGGGCACAGTTTACATACAAACAGGCCACTTAACTTATAGGCTTCCAATCGTAGAACAGCAGAAAAAACGGATGTCAATCAACGTCCTAAAGAGCGAAGCTCCAACGATGATGGCACATCTGAACTGCTTCCACTGCTAACACGATGGTACAAGAGCTTCTGAAATACTGTGTGTTGAGTTGTTTCGGCACTTGACCTTCTAATCCAAAAGTAAGTTGATGGAAATCGGTACTTGGCCTTCTTCAGAAAACAACCCGTTTCAACCGGCACTTGACCTTCACAAAAACGACAGCACTGGAACCTTGACAGCAGCAACTTGCTTGACTTGCGTAAAAGATAACAGCAGTCCGAGTTATCCGGCAACATGTAACAACGCCGGGTACTGTCAAATTCTTGTTTCCGTCAAAAAGATGAAATTTTGACTTTTACCGGGCAACGCCGAGTACTTTGAAAATTTTGAAGATGTTGACTGTATTGAAGAATGTTAATTTCTTGAAGGATGCTGATGAATTCTTGTTGAAAATGAAGTGGGTAAGGGACCCCGTGTTTGCTGGTACCAGAATCAAACCAGCTTATGGCCACCAAGTGATGCGTGATGCCATATGATGATGGATGGTATCCGCATGTCTGGTTTTGTGTGGTGTGCAGATGTGTTCAGTCAAAACAATGTTCATACAAAAATAACAGGGCAATCCACATAGGACGTCAGTAAACTCACGACGTATAAAGTCAATGATTCTTGTAACAGCCGTTGACGTTTTTCTTCATTATTTATTGTGGACGCCACAGTGACAAAATGGTTACGCGAATATGTAGACACATCAAACAGTCATTATCACAGCAACATTCAATACAGCAATAGACGGTAGACAGCATTACAATGATGAGTCAGATGCATGTTATATTTCATAGTGCTGTAAATGTAGTCAGGTGAAAAACTCCATCCTTTTCTATAACAGCCAGGAGATAACCAGATATATGAGATCAGTTCACTCTCCTTAGTTTGACTTCAGCAAGACAGACACGTCTGCCGAAGTATAAATAATGTCCTCAAAAATATCCTCTAGATAATAAAGGTTTTCCAAACCTAGTTCATTTAACAAAGTAGCAAGTAATGGTCCTTGGTACATGCATCAACCGATGCAGTACAATGCAGCGACATGTGAGCTGGGAAAAAACATCTCGTGACGACGACTTTCGCAGACAGGCTATGAATCGAAATCGCTCACGACCCAAAATCGATAGAGTTAATGAAAAAGTCAATTTACCTTGCTTTCAAGAAATACAGAAATATCACGCCTCCCGGCATGTGCAAATACACTAGAGGTATTATCCCGAATAAACGAAATATCCATAAGAGGACTACACATCCCTGACAGAACAAAAAATAGCGGAGATCCCCTCTTCAACGAGGCATCTCTTTCGCCATTCCAAATCGCTCACTCCACTAGTGGTGGGCGGAAACCGATCGACCAAGAAGCAAGACAAGTCATGCGCAGTCCAGCGCAAAATGACCACAGCTCAAACTTAACTGCATTCGATACCAACGCGAGAAGACAAATGCTTACCGAGAAAAGTGACTATAAATTTCAAGCAGTTGTTGCCCTTGCGTTATAAAATAGATATTGAAATAAAACGATGTTGCGAGAATTTATCACGCAACACTGACATTCTACTGTTTTATGTCTAAGCTCCTGACATTAGTCTGACAGTACAGAAGACATCCCATAGTATGGAACTGAACAGGTGGTAACAGCAAATACATGACTATCATAGAAAAATACATATTTTGAACGAAGCCACTTAGCCCCATTAAACTTATATATTCTTGTACCTTAGGACTTGCTGACAAAGAATATGTTATGTGTTACGCAAATAGTCTATTAATTAACAAATTATAGCCAAAATACTATAGTGGGGTTGACTGACAGCACAAGATCATATCTGCTTATTTTTTTATGGCATGTTTGGAAAACACTGCTTTGGGGGAAATGAGGCCGACAAGTTAGATACGATTTGATTGGCTGTAGTAAATTGTAAGGCGAAACCTTATTGGTCTAACTGCAAATACAAATAGTGTTTGTTAATGGCAACTTATAGGCTGGATAGTTTTTTTCAAAGGCTCATGTAAACATGGCCTGATTGGTTAGAACGTTAGATATGGTCAAATAGAAGCGTCAGTTCACTGCCATTTTTTGAAAATAAATCCTGTGAAAATCAAGTGCGTTGAGGGCAGGCTAAGAATTTTCTAATAAAGGAAAAGCCTGGACAAAGGCAGATCAAAATTGTGCCAGAATTCATCGCCAGTCAACGTTACTTGTTTAATATTTCCTTGAATTGTGGTAAGCTAGACATATTTAATATATATTTTATATGAAAATTGAATGTGAAATGATAAATTATGTCTGTATGTGTGTGGTTCAGTAGCAAACATGAGGCAAAGCCTAGATATTGCTCCACCTTGTAAAGATTGTCAGAAAGGAGTATAACTGCCTATACAGTTAGATATATTGGATTGCCATATGTAACATGACACCTATCCTATTGTATAGAAGGGATTAACGCTGGAATTGCAGAGGCGTTGTAACCATTAGGGAGAGGAATACTGGTGTATATTGTCACATGAAAAGCTAGCAGTTGGCCTACAGCTCTGAACTTTATGTTTGTACTGTCTTGTACGTCAGTGTGGAAATATATTATATATTAGTTATGAAGAAGGAGGCATAACCTTCTTATTTCAGGGACCGTGGTACTGATGTTAATATAGCAGCACATGGTCTGAGCCTTGCTTGATCCATAACTCTGGCAGCAGACTCCTTGCCCAAGATATCGGCCATTGTGGTTTTTTTTAGCAAACTGAGAAGCAAGAGAGCAGAGGATACAGTTTTCCTGCAGCCGCTATCTGAGCTAAGAATCTGTCAGCACGAGCAGCTCACCCTTGTATAACCCACCTCAATTGACTTACATAAATAGTCCAAGAGGGACAGTAATTGTTTTAAAAAGTAGAAGAATCTGTGAATCCTTTAATATTATTTCCACCAGTAACAAACACATGAAGTCGTGATGACAACCAACAACCTAGCTCAAACAGCCAGTATTGCCTCATAATACTACCTCACAACATTACACTCATATTATAATAATATTATATGTCGGGACAAAGATCCTTTGTATAAAATTTTGTACATAAACATTGTGTTTACATTTGATTGTGATTCCTGATTCACTGTGTAGTAGGATCAGGATATCTATTTATTGAAAAAAATTCAATACATTTGTTAAAATTTAACCCTTGACTTAATAAGATAATCTTTAGAGTGTTAGTTGTTTGTGACTGTCATATGGTTGTCAATTTGTTGAGGATCTTAACTTAGGTGTCTATCTGTCTGTTGGTTGTTGTGAATTACACTACATCACTATCATAACCCTAGACATTAAACGTAGTCATCACTAAATTCAAGAATAAGTCTGATTGAGGTCTAAATGTGGTAGCAAGTAAGGTCATCTGTAACACACCAACTTATTAGATACAGATACCTTCACAGCTGATCTCAGTCAGTACACTAAGTCCCCTATAACTATATTTACATAATCCCAACTTACCACACCGTTCCCGGATGAGCAGATAGAAGTACAGAGTGTTTTTGGTTTCTTTCCATTATACAGTGTAATCAAACTGTTCATGAACACCGTCATTTGAACGCTTTTCTTTGTTGATTGTAACTATTTTCGGGAGAGTATATAAAATGGAAACAATACAATTTTTCAACACGGTTGCATTCCTCAGCTGTGACCAACGTACACACGGCGAGAATTATGTTATTTTAGATTCAATTTAAAAGTTCTTTGATGACAACATTTCGTGTGAAAGTGCGTGGATTGTGTTCAAAGAGTGTTCCCTGATAATAAGTGGTTTTAACAAATTGGGCAGCCATCTTATCATCTTGATCATTATGTGTCAAACCGTTCACATACAATTCACTTTGGTATGTTATTGGCTCATGCACACCAATTTTTACGCACTTTTTCTTTGTCGACCGCTACTAATTTCGTGAAAAAAAAAACAACCAAAGTATTTGTTTTAAATAACACCCACGCCGCGCAAGTTGCACACCGTGCGTTGCGCACTTTCTTTTCTGGCGCGTGTTACTATTTTTAGTGAGACCGACCGACGTAACATACATCGGTAATTATGTTAGTGTATAGATTATCGACCCTTAGGTCATCCATCTGCATTATTCTGGCCCTACAGCGCCGCAGTTACCTACATCGCCGCAGTTACCTACAGCGCCTCAGTTACCTACAGCGCATACACGAATAAACCTACGTGTCTCTCCGTGCTTTCCTCAATCATTAGAACTTCTGCGACAGTTTTCAAAGGCTCTTGCCCGTGCTAAGATTAATATATGCGCCTCTCCTGGTTATTGAAACCAAAAAAAAAAAGTCTGACAAGATACAACTGGTTATTGCCATAAGAACTGTACTGATACACGTCAGTCCAAGTTTTCGCCGTTATAATGATACAGGCAAGTGCCATTTCTTGTTCATCTTCTCCTCTTTCGCTGCTTATGAAACATGAAGCCACTACTGCAACTTGTCCGCCCCGCTCCCCTTGCAAGGAAGCCTACATGAAAGAATTCAGGTGCTCTTGCCGCGATAGTTCATGTAGCATGAGGTTTTCAGCTCTTGAGGTTTTACGTCATGAGGTTGTCAGCTCCCATGCACAACCTTATATTAGTCGCCTCTTACGACATGCCTGCGGGTGCAGTTGATCTGGTCTTTCTTTTATCTTCTCAGACCCTCTTCTCCCCCCCCCCCCGGAACTTCACAAAGCCCACTCCTTGTTATTACCACTGCTGTGGCTTCGGAGTCGTGAAGTCGGTAGTTTTTTAGTGGATTCGGAGTCGGTAAAAAAATGTCCGGACTCCGACTCCAAATTTTGTGACATATGACTAGTTAAAAACTGTAGTCGGAGTCGGACTACTAACATTTCAAGACTCGGAGTCGGATAATTTTTTGACTGACGCCACAACCCTGGTTATTGTCGTAGATTTTCGATACGGGAATTAAGACTTGGGTTGGTCCCTTCTGAATAGATTAGAATAAGTGATATTCACAGTGAGAAGTGGTAATAGCAATAGATTTCCACGAGTGAGATGGTAGAAATATGATAGAGGCTGTCTCTGAAATCAAAAAATCTTCTCTCTCTTTCACCTATCTTCTACGACAGATTTAGATTGAGTCAGACAGTCTACACACATATATATGAAATATATATATATATATCCACTCACATACATACACACATAAGACGACAGTTAGACGTACAGACGTGGGAAAAACTATGACAATGATTATATGAAGAGTGTGGGAAAACGAACTGACCGACACGCTGGAATACATTTTATGAGTAGTTTATTTATCAAGACTAAACTTCTCTCACAACATATCAAATCACATCAAGCATATACACACAAAAATCATAAACACAAAATTAAGAAATGCTACAAGAATGATAGACCCGTTGGTATGATCCTTCTCTCGAGGTATAGCTCACAGTCCCGTTAGAAGAAAGTGATAGCCCAAAGAGTCACAGATACATATGATTTAGTCTAAAAATTCTCCCCCTTTAAGGTATGAGCAGACTGGATACTGTGATCTAGTTTAAGTATATATATATATATATATATATATATATATATATATATATATATATATATATATATATATATATATATATATATATATATATATATATATATATATATAGTTAGCAATACCTTGCATAAAGAAATGTTATGACAGCAAAAAATGAATGGGTGTCAAAATACCACCATAAAAGGATCGCTCAGTCCTGCATTCACTCTATTCATTCAACTGTGATCACGTGCATTTTTTCCATACTCACAGCTTTGGTAGCCACTTCGGGAACAAAAAAAACAATATTTTTAGGACTTGCCCATACAGAATCTTCAATGGTAATCTTGGCCAAGAAAACCCCAGGTCCAAAAAGACGGGTTGAATTCACTACTTCCGGGACCGTTCTCTTGGGAATACTATTGTTTTGGATGTCTGTTTAAGTCACATAAAATTGTCCAGGCACGAGCGTTTATAGCGAGCACAGTGTCAACATCTTAGATTTCAAACGAATGAGGAATGTCAGGTCGGCACCTTCTTTCAGTATAGGAATTTAGTTGGTCACACCACCACTTGTCAACAGTTTCGGGAAAGTTACTGATTGAAATATGTTACTTGCCACAAAGGCTGGAAAATGACTAGAGTGTTCTCAGGAAGAATCAAATCAGGCTCGATGACCCGTTACTTCTTTAAAATCTTAAAGTTCTTGCAAAAGTTATACATCAAATCTTTAAGGTAAGAATGTTTGTTGTTTTCTTCACAGATTTATCTCTTTACTCAAACGATGGCAAAGTTTGGGTACCACAGTTTCACTATATATAAATGGAAAGAACACATATCAAATAATTATACATACAATAACTGATAATTTAACCTGCAGGCGTAGCTTGTCTTATAGTTTAACACTTCCCGTGGAATAAGTTATATTTAAAAATCAAACATCCTGAATTAGGAATACCTACGCATTCCGTCAATACTCAAGATGTAGCAGTCATTTAATAAGTTAGTTTTAAAATATTCTCGACTGCGTATTAGCAGTTAAATTAAATCCATTATGGCTACATGATTTTAAGCTAGAAATTATAATTTATTCCGCTTTCCACTGTAACTCGTCGACTAGAGAATATAACAGACTTAGGAATTTAACTCTGCACAAATCTAACTAGCAAAATGAAATAAGCGATTTAACACTTTAACACTCACAAAATACTAGATAAATAATATAAGATTTACCTCAACACAGAACTACCAAGAACTTAAACCACTACGATCATACTAAATGACATATCTGTTAACAGAGATTCTAGAAATCGAACGAAGGCTTGTTCTAGTCTTGACTGCGAAGTTACTGAGTGAAAATGAAATCTAACTCCCTCCAGTATATATGAAACACCAGACAAAGATGTACACTATTTCCATAAACTACGCAATAGCCTCCCCTTCTCTTAACACCTCCTGTCTTCGCACCTCACGCCAAAATGACCATTCTGAGCGAATGCGTGATGGCGCCTTCTCCACCCTGACACTGAGAATCTACCGAGGAAACTACGTGTCAGATGCAAAATACCAGACAAATGTCTGATACTGCGCCCGGGGAGATGTCGGGATTCACGCCTCACCTCAGCGCTCACCGAAAAACTACGTTTTGACAAGTGAGAATGCAGACGATATGTCGGCCCTATGTCTGAGATAGCCAAAATATTCACAGTTATTTCGTCAATCTGCAGCGATTGACCGAATGCATTCTCACCCCAAATCGTCTGGTGCAAGGGACTGACACGTTACGTGAAAAGTTACTCGTTTAATACGCAATGAAATGCGTTTCACAATGAGAAACGAAAGTGAGAATGGGAAAAAAATATTTCTCGCAAACGAACGAATGCGAAAAATACAGGAAAAAAAATAAAGAGTGATAATAAATAGAGGATACGGGTGAAAGAAAAAGAAGAGGATATAGGCAATTCAATGATCATAAAACCTCTGTGACAGTTATTAATATAATAATTCCGACTAATCTTCTTCTTTTCTTCCTCGTTCGTCCTGAAAAGGACGTTGGTTGGGTTGTGTCGCCGTTTACAGCGAAGCTGTGATATTTGCGCCTCTCGGTCCGACACATCCGACTTCCGCACGGAATTTTTTGGGACCGGGTTTGCCTTCCCTCTTCGATCCCTACTCTCTCAGCCAGACTGCAGTAATGCAGCCTGTTTCTAGGACCACCACTTGGAGGTGGAGTAGGGTCTTGGTCAGCTCTGGTTCGCTGACCCTGACGCCAGCCGTCAAGCTATGAGTCGCTGACTGCATTCATCTCTCTTGCTGCGCCTTTGGTCCCATTCCGACTAATCTGATTGAAATTGTTGTGAAATGGTTAATTTCTTCCAACATACAGCTATGATTACGACATCCGTGCCAGTTTTTTTTTTTGGTTCGTTTTTTGCCTTCTTCTGGCGAGGCGCGTTCCTTTCAACCTATTTGGTTATATCAGAGCGCATTTACCATCCAAAAAAAAAAGTCAACTCTGTTGACTGCTAACCCGATCGGCGTTGATATGAAATTGCTTTGAAAAGGTTAATTTTGTCCAACATACAGCTATGATTACGACATCTGCGCACACGAAATTGTTTTGAAATGGTTAATTTATTCCAACATACAGCTATGATTACGACACCTGCGCACATGAAATGTTTTGAAATGGTTAATTTCTTACAACACACAGCTATGATTACGACACCTGCGCACATAAAATGTTTTGAAATGGTTAATTTCTTCCAACACACAGCTATGATTACGACATCTGCGCACACGAAATTGTTTTGAAATGGTTTATTTCTTCCAACACATAGCTATGATTACGACATCTGTGCACACGAAATTGTTTTTAAATGGTTAATTTCTTCCAACATACAGCTATAATTACAACACTTGCGCACATGAAATGTTTTGAAATGGTTAATTTCTTCCAACACACAGCTATGATTACGACACCTGCGCACATGAAATGTTTTGAAATGGTTAATTTCTTCCAACACACAGCCATGATTACGACACCTGCGCACATGAAATGTTTTGAAATAGTTAATTTCTTCCAACACACAGCCATGATTACGACATCTGCGCACACGAAATTGTTTTTAAATGGTTAATTTCTTCCAACACACAGCTATGATTACGACATCCGCACACACGAAATTGTTTTTAAATGGTTAATTTCTTTCAACATACAGCTATGATTACGACATCCGCACACACGAAATGGTTTTGAAATGGTTAATTTCTTCCAACACACAGCTATGATTACGACGTCTGCGCACACAAAACACACAAACATACTCACAAACATACTCACGTAAACGAAGCAATCTAGTTTTAAGATTGAACAATTTGCTTCTAAACGACAGACGTATTCTAGCACAGTTACCGTTATATGATACTGACTTCTACCTGACAAGACCTTTGTTGTTTTCGTCGTATCTTTCTTTCTGTTTGTATGCACTCCCCCCCCCCCCCCCCCCCCCCCCCCCCCCCCCCCCCCCCCCCCCCCCCCCCCCCCCCCCCCCCAAGATACGCTGAGGGCTTGTAATACCACTCGTATTATGTTTCCCTGTTGTTAGAGGTAATGTTCCGCCATGAACCCATCACAGGTCGTTAGCCGAAGACATTAATCAGGAGGACCGGTAACTGTTACGGGAAATGTTTATGAGTGATTATGCTCTTGTTTTTAACTTAATATATTAGTTGCCTACACACACGCCCTCGCGTGCGCTAGCACACACACAAACATACGCAAAGCACAATGTGCATGGCAGATGGTTTAGTTAATTTTTCTTGTTGAGCTATTTTTATGTCTGTCGGTCTGTTTCACAAATGTGGAACTGATGAAACTTCTCCTTCGTTCACCCGCAGACGTCAAGTTGAATATTTTCAAAGAAAGAAGTGGTCAGTTTGAGGCTGTTGACGTCTCCGTAGAACTTTTCTAGCAATGGCACTGGTGATGGTCATATGCGCTGTCTCTGTTCCTCATAAGTTGGGCACCTTTGAAGTAGATACTCAGCAGTCATTATATCAGTGCCACAGTTACACTCATCAGTAGTTCCTATCTTTAACTTGTTGAATAGATGGTGTCTCAATCTGTTGTGACCTGTGGAACTGATGAACAAACTAGACAGACCAGAGGAACAAGGAGTTGATATTACGCGTGGCGATGAATGAATGGGTCAGAGGTTACAAAACAAGTTGATAACAATTACAAAGCAATTCCACTTCTGGAATCTCCAGGGTATGAGAAATACAGGGAGACTAAAAATATAGACGGAGAAAAGAACTGGATAGAAACATCAAGTGGATAACGAGGACAAGGAAAGACCTTAGCGGATGGCACAGGACAGGGAGCGCTTGTCATGTGTTTGTTGATGACTTTTGCTCCAGGAGAGTTAAAGGTATTGATTATTGGTTGATTCCCGTTTTCTCTCCATTTCTCTTCACTTATTCGCCAATTTACTCACTTCTCGCCACGTTTCTCATCGTCATTATTCCCTTTACACAAAATAGAGAAGGTTGAAAGAAAAGTTCCCTCAAGGACATTATCTACTGTTATATGTCAAATAAACATTCACTGATTTTTATTTTTTTTTTTCCGTTCCGCATTTCAAGACAAATGGCTTTGGACTTTGCTGGCCTTGGTTGATTACATGTGCACGGACCGGACCCCTAGGGTTGCACTGAATGTCCCTGGAGGACGGGCATTGATGGAGAAGGAGGAAATAGAAATACGTGACGTAAGTGAAGGACGACCGCGCGGGGATATTAATGTCCTGCTCCTGTTGTTTTGCTTGCTCCGAGATTCATCGTGACGGATTTGAATTCGCTGTACAGAGTTCTTTGTGAGTTTCTTGGGTTGTTTTCTATGCAATATACGTCCCTGACTTTGTATATATACATACATACATATATTTGACGAGCTGCAACAATGCATTGTTCGCAGCGATGAACAACTGACTACCATTCTGTATTGTTACTAAATGAATAAGTGAAACATGCAGTTTTAATTTGGTGTCTCAGGTTCCTGGCTGTCCGCGTTTTGAGACGACGAGCACAACCTTCTATTAAAAAAAAAACCAACAACTTCACGAGTGACATTATTCATCTGTATCAAACATTATTCTGCTCTGTTCTTGCAAAATAGCAACATTTTATGTCATGTGTGAATTGTATTCTTTCGAAGTATGTATACATAAGTTTGAAACACCCTATACCATTATTCTACAGAAAGGAATAGAAAGGACATTACTGGAATGGAAACCCATTAACAACATACTGATAAGATTAAGATTGAGAGGGAGATTCACCAACACTACAATAATACAATGCTACGCACCAACGAATGATAGCGATGAGGAGGTCAAGGATGAATTCTATCAACAACTGCAGAAAGAAATGGAAGACACACCTAGATATGATCTTGTTATAGTAATGGGAGACCTCAATGCGAAAGTTGGTACACACAATACATATAATGAAAGAACAATGGGGAAATGCGGCAGTGGAACAGCAAACGAAAATGGGGATAAACTAATAAGTTTCTGTAGCATTAACAACCAGGTCATTGGAGGAACACTTTTCCCACATAAAGAAATTCACAAATTAACATGGGAATCACCAAATGGTCGGGACAGAAACCAGATAGACCACATCATGGTTAACGGTAGATGGAGACATGCATTACAAGATGTGAAGGTAAGAAGAGGTGCAGATGTGGGAAGTGATCACCATTTAGTAGTAGCAAAACTGAAAGTGAAAATAAGAAGGGCTGGACCAACTGTAACTACATAGAAAAGGTTTGACATCAGCAAATTGAAGGACTCCCTTACCAGAAAAGCTTTTGCGGCTGATATAAAGAAACGATATCAATTTGCCAAAAGTCAGGAAAAGACATTGACTGATGATATAGACCAGAATTTCACACCATTTCAACAATATACAAGGAAAGCAGCAAATCATGCTTGGGATTCCAGGAAAGGAAGAAGCAAGACTGGATAACACCAGAAACATTAAACACGATAACGATGAGAAAAGAAATGAAAAGAAAGAAAACAGAAGCGAAGTCCTCCAGGTTAAAGCAACTATATAGCGAACAGTACAGTCCAGCTAGACAAGGAAGTTAAACGCCAAACCCGAGCCAACAAAAGGAATTTCCTAGACGATCTTGCAAGACAGGCAGAGGAGGCAGCACTGAGAAATGAACAAAGCACAGTATACAAAATAACTAAATTCATCAGCGGAAAACGAGGTGCAAACAATATTACATTAGTAAGAGATAAGCAAGGTAATCTCATCACGACAGCAGAGGGACAGGAAACAAGATGGGCAGAGCACTTCAGAGAAACTCTGAACAAGGAACCACCAGAGACACAATTGAATGTTCCTGAAGCTGAAAACGATCTAGATGTAAATACAGACATTCCACGAAAAGAAGAAATCACAGCAATCAAAGGGTTAAAGAACGGCAAAGCTCCGGGCCATGATAACTTAAATGCAGAGCTATTTAAGACAGACCCTGAGCTAGCAGCAGAACTATTAGAACCACTATTTGCACAAGTCTGGAAAACGGGGACAGCACCATCAGAGTGGAACAAAGGAATAATTGTCAAATTGCCCAAGAAGGGAGATCTTGCAGACTGCAATAATTGGAGAGGAATCACTCTTCTCTCAGTTCCCAGCAAAATACTAGGCAGGATAATTATACAGAGAATTTCAAAGGCAGTAGACCACAAACGGAGGAAAGAACAAGCAGGATTTAGAAAGAACAGAAGATGTGTAGATCATATATTCACTCTCAGGAACATTATAGAGCAGTGCTCAGAATGGCAAAGACAGCTGTACATTAATTTCGTTGATTTTGAAAAGGATTTTGACAGCATACATAGGGACAGTTTATGGAAAATACTGAGGGCTTATGGAATTCCAAGCTGCATAGTGTCAATCATAAAAAGCCTCTATGCCAACTTTACGTGTAGTGTTGGGCAGAGCAACCTAACCTTTGAGGTGAAGACAGGAGTACGACAGGGATGCCACTTATCAACCACTCTATTTTTAACAGTCATAGACTGGGTGATGCGCCAGACAACAGAGGGCAGTCCAAGAGGAATAAGATGGACAACATTTTCTACATTGGAAGATCTGGAATATGCAGATGACATTGCACTACTAGCACATTCACATCAACACATCCAGGAAAAAACGGATAGACTTAATAAGTTTAGCCAGCAGGTGGGCTTGAACATCAACTTAAAGAAGTCTGAGGTCATGACGCTCAATGTGAGCAACCCTGAGCCCATATCAGTAAGGAATCAGCAACTGGTACAGACAGATACCTTCACATACCTAGGAAGCATAGTAACACCAGACGGCGGGGCAGGCAAAGACATCAACATCAGAATGAATAAGGCAAGAACAGCCTTCTTTAGCATAAACAACATTTGGAAGTCCTCCCAGTACAGCACAAGCACAAAATTAAGATTATATCAGAGCTGTGTGCTTTCTGTGCTTCTCTATGGTGCGGAATGCTGGAGAGTTACAGAGAAGGAAATGTCGAAATTGTCCTCTTTTCACACAACATGCCTAAGAAAAATTCACCGAATCTTTTGGCCGAATACCATCACTAACCAAGATCTGCTTACTCGTAGCAAGCAAGAGGACATGCACACCATCATAGCTGGCAGACGCTGGAGCTGGTTTGGCCCCGATGCCATCACAAGAACAGCTATGCTTTGGACCCCTGAAGGAAAACGAAAGAGAGGCCGACCAAAAACAACCTGGCGGAGGACTGTGGAGGCTGAGATGCAAAGAATGAACCAGAGTTGGGGCACTGTACGAAGGATGGCCACCGACCGAGCAAAGTGGAATCAATTTGTAGTTGCCCTACAAGACGCCACTAGGCGTGATGGCCACTGACTGCTTTGACGGTCGGCGGCTAAGGATCAAAGAAGAAGAAGATATATATATATATATATATATATATATATATATATATATATATATATATATATATATATATATATATATATATATATATATATATATATGTAATAGTACATTACCTTATTCGTTCTCGGATCATCCATGCACACCCTAACTGTGACGTATGAAAATCGAGCCTCTCTTTAATCCCTCAGTCACCCCTTTCTCTCTTACAACTAAACAACTCGAGTGGAATTCCCACGCTTGCTTTTTGGTATGCAATAAGTTATCGTGCTAGCAGCCACGACATTCGCCCTTTGTTGTCTTCTCTCTCGGGCTATTAAAATAAAACTATTTCGGTATCTCTTACTGACATTCCTTCAAGAGGCGGGCCACCGGCGGTCACGTTACGACGTCAGAGCCGAGATCTGAAACCTCTGATTAACACCTGATAATAGAATGGACGTTGAATTCGCTCGAGGTGCGATTTTGCCAGACATGGGCGAGATCGGGCCGATTCAGTATATATGTGCAGTCTCCTAAAACTCATTATCAGTCTGCCGCTGGAATTGTTGATATCTGCTTGCACGAACTCTTGGAGTTTTATATAGAGAGAATTTCTTAGATTCGCGGAGAGTGTTAGTTTCCTGCATGGCGGTAATCATAATATATATTAGAATTATGAGTGTCTTAACGTGTTAAAGTTTTTCACTGGGATTTCTGTGTTTATTAAATAAGCATATTAAATAACTTATAGCAAATTGTTCCAGCTGTAATAAGTAAATTTAATTTAATTTCTAGTCATTTCCCCAGTAAAAGACACTTTAAATTAATTAATATCCGCTAGGCGATTGATAATTAGAGATAAATCTACTTTTATTCATCATGCGTAATTTTGTGAATTACTAGAGTTTATATCTCGTGTTAAAGCACGATAATATTAGCTAGACTCTTGTGGGTTTAATTATAATTTAATACCAGAGTGATCTAGAGGTCTTACCTAACGAGTTTGTTGCTGAGTTATTTGCCGGTTGAAGATCATGCACTAAGTATGGTTACTTTAGTGATCTCTTGTTAATCGTGCTTTGTTTAGTATTACGCGAATTAGGGTGAAGGTGTTCATACAACTCAGTAGCATGGTATGAAGAAGTAGTTCATGTAACTTGAACTCAGCAACATTAATGAAGTAATTAATGCCTTCAGATTGAGTCCGTAATATTTAATCACATGTACACACAGGATGATCATTTCAAATAGGAACAGAACATAAGTCCTTATAAGTCATGCATAAATTAATCAATAACGTAGACTGCTGGTTTACGTGTCAATGTCCGTTTAAGGATACAATGCAGTATTGTCGTCAGAACATCACAGCTATATGCACGCGCAGCTAGACATGGCTACCTGCCGACAGTGAGACTGCGAGTCTGAATATTTCATACGAATTTGACGATTATTCTCCTCCTTCTGAGAATTCTAGTTAAATACTAACCTCCATAAATTTTCCTCTCATATAGAGTTCTAGGACTGACCCTGGTCCATCAAAAATGCACATATAAATGGCTATATCATGCCATTGAATTGGAAGGTTAGAAAAACGCAGCTATTCAGCTTGGCGGTCAAGTAACAAAGGGTAGCGTCTCCTAGTTACCGACTGTGTCCTAAACAACGCTAGACACGTCATAATCGATCGTGTATGGAGCGTTCAATAATTGAAACATCTATCGCAATATATTAAATGTCTTAACCTTTACGATTGCACGTCCGATAACCTTTAGCAGACGGCGTTAATATCATATACCGTAACAATTCCCTGTACACCGGGGAAAAAAAATCGATAGATTTTTTTTCAAGATCTATCCGACTTAACAATTTTTCAAAAAAAAAAAAAAAAATTTAACACAATCGTGACATATGGCCGACGATGTTCTGAGTAGAACCGTGTCGCGGTCATGTCAACTAACTATTTGTCATAGTCATCTAACATTAATCACATTATATATCAATATTATACATATTATTATATCAACTAAATAAAATGTCCAATGTTAATAGTGAATGATAGAATTAAATTAAAGTAAGGTCTGTCGTATTAGTATGTCATATAGGAATTAATTTGACTAATTAAAATTAAATTAATTAATTAAACTAAGAGTTAAATTATTAAGATTCTAATGTAACGCGATGTTATGAGAGAAGAAAAGACAAAAAATAAGTGAGAAGAAATAGAAAGAAATTCGAATATAAGTTTAACTTAATTGGTGTGTGTTAAGTGTTAGTGAATAATAACTATCTAATTTAACTAACTAAATAATGTATAGGTACATTAAAAAAAAAATATTAATCTAATACTTGTGTGAGATTTATTTTCTCTTTTCATAATTTCTTCTTTTTATATTTCGTTCTCTTTTTTTTTGTTCTTTCATTTCATTTTTTTCTCACATTTCATTTTATTGATAATAATTCAATTAAGAAGTTAAGTTAACTAATTAATTAGTATAGGATATGATGATCCATCCGTAGTCTTGATCCTGATGAATTCTTTTAGGCAAAAATGTTCAAACGTTTACGTTGGAAAGAAATGTCATTTATCCCAGCATCCAAGAATTAAGTGCACATAGGATAATAAGTTCGACTTGTCGTCAGATATTGTTCCATGATTGTTCAACGAATATTCATATATCGTGTATGGACGTTAGACGAAGTTTCAATGTCAATATGTATACCTTGATTGTCTTTAGTTCAATTCTGTGATGCATATAGTGTTTATAAAGTTTAAATTGAAGGCAAGGTTAGTTCCCTTATAGTTGATATGTTTTAGGAATGTTAATGTTGATTATTCGTCGTCAATAGGATTACGTGACAACGCATCCGCCACAATGTTTTCAGTGCCAGGAATATGTTCAATGGAGAATTCAAATGGCTGTAGGATGATTGCATATCTGGCGAGTTTTTGGCTCTTATGGTTAGATCGACGCAAAGATGCTACAGCACGTTGGTCGGTTTGTATGGTGAATGGAGCACCAAGCAAAAACTTTTCAAGTTTAGTTATTGCCCATATAACTGATAAAAGTTCCTTGTCCACTGTGGAATACTTTGTTTCTGCCGGCTTTAGCTTTCTTGAAATATATAAGGTAGGATGTAGAACGCCATCATGGTTCTGGAGCAGGCATGCACCAATGCCGTAGTTACTAGCATCTGTTCGTAAGAAAAATCTTTTGGAAGCATCGGGAAGTCTTAAAATTGGTTCATGCGAGAACAAATTTATAATTTTGTTGAAAGTTTCATTGCATGTACCAGTCCATGTCACCTTCACCGGCATGTCTTTTTTTAACAATGAAGACAATACAGCCGTGATGGATGACAAGTTTGGTATGAATCTACTGTAATATTGAACAAGTCCTAACAAACTCCTGACCTGTTTCTTCGTCTGAGGAACTGCTATGTTTAGAATTTTGGAGACTGTACTAGGTAACGTTCGGATATATCCCGATCCAATGATATGTCCCAAAAAGGTTATCTCATTACACGCGATTTGCACCTTTGTAGGTTCAGCAGTTAGATGATAATTCCTTAGAGTGTCGAAAACATATCTAAGTCCCGAAACATGTTCCTCAAACGACGAACTAAACAAGCATATGTCGTCAATATATGTAATAACGTCTGGTCTACCTGATAAAATTTGTCGCATCAGGCGAATGAAGGTAGCTGGCGCATTAACAAGCCCAAAAGGCATCACATTCCACTGGTATAGACCTTGTGGAGTGGAAAATGCGGTGTAGTACTTAGCCTTTTCGGTCAGTGGTATCTGCCAATAACCTTTAGTTAAGTCTATCTTACTAAATATAGTTGCGTTGGATAGACGTGGCAGTAAGTCGTCGATAAGTGGATGTGGTTCGCTGTCAACTATAGTCTTAGCATTTAATTTTCTATAATCAACACATAGTCTGATGTTATTGTCCTTCTTCCGGACAATCACTAATGGAGAAGAGAATGGCGAATTACTAGTCTCAATGATTCCCAGAGACAACATCTGTTCAAGTTCCTTAGTAGTTTTAGCAAGGAAATGTAAAGGAACCGAATAGGGATGTACACGAATAGGTGTATCATCATTGAGAGTAATGTCATGACTGATAGCCGATGTGCGACCCGGGACGTCGGTCAACACATCTGGATAAGATTGTAATAGATTAGCAATCTGTAGACGCTGTTGCGGTGTAACCGTTGAAGAGATGGTTACATCCCGCCAAGATTCAGTAGGTTGAACTACTGGTACCGGTAACGGTAACTGTACCTCAGGAAAAGAAGATTCTTCTTCCTGGATGACGGATAAGTTAGAATAATAACAAGTAGATACTGTGTTGTCATCTAGTTCATGAAAAATTGACTGTAAGTGTTCAGGACGTGTATGAAATTGCTTGAGCATGTTAATATGAAATATCTTTTTGTGTCCCTTGATATCTAAGACATATAAGAATAAATGACCAATAAGGAAAAGAAATGATGACTGACTAGAGCTGAGTCATCAAGAAATAAGACAAAAGGGTGAGCGTACACCATTATCTGCGTGGCGCAGAATCAGGTACTAATTGTAACTTTAGATAACGGTGATGAAAATAAACACCATTATCACGCTCGATTACCCAACGAGCGTCTCGATTGTTACGAAATGTAACCATCGCCTGTCTATTCTGCCCATTGCATGATGGCAGAAGACGAACAAACTTAACGTTTGCTGTATAATCAAAAAAAAATTCTAAGTGCCTGCCAGGTAGTATCCTGCGGCAGATTTCGCACTAACACTGTGCGAGAATACGCACTTTTCCCAATATATGTAGTATCATTGTCACGAAATAGTGGACAATGATGATATGTATTCTTTGTCAAAGAATTAACCTTCCCTTTCAACACCGACATTGTCTTTCTGTTGGATGTCGTATCATCCTGACTGGACTGAGGATGATACCTATCATCACCAAAGGTATTAAGTTTCCTACATGTCGTAGACATGTCCTTGCTGGGCAAAGTAAAAACTTTTTCATCATAATTATTTGTGTTAACTTTATGTTTCCTTTTAAGTCCAGCATTATTATTTAACCTATTATTCTTCCTCATAATGTTTTTGTCAATGTTGACAACGTCAACAGTTTTATTAGGATCAGTTATATCCTTAGTATGTTGTCCAATAGATCTATCATCTTCATCAATTTCCAGGATAGTACTGAGAGTGAAGTTGGAAACTGCTGTGCCACATGTATTTATGTTGTTGGCACGAAGTGTAGCCATATCAACAACAGCGTTAGCGTTGCTAAAAAAAATGCAAATTTTTTTTCTCCCAATCATTAATTTCTTTAGGAGTGCAATCTTTACTCCCATGTATGCGTCCTAATGTAAGATCAGCTGATGGATTCTGTAGCATGCACACCTTGACATTACCTGAAAAAAAATGGTGTATTAACATGTACTATGGCAGTGGGGTAGTACTCAATAGTACCCCCGAATGTCATGCACCGGACATAGTCCCCTGTTGCATAGCTAGGATGTACCAAAGACTGCCGAACTCCAATGGTTGTTGATCCAGAGTCTTTTAAAACTGAGACCACCGTACCATTGACTAATCCTCTATTGAACATCAGGGTACCCTTGCCATCGTTCGCTGAAAGACCAACTGCTGTATGAAGGTGTCCACAATTCAGCACCGTTTCCTTGGCCTTCTGAAAAATAGTATTACAATCTTGGCAACTATTTGCCACATTATAATTAATAGCAAAACATGCAGCAGAAGACTGTGTTGTATTATTGTCAAGTGGGACCTGAGCTATAGGGGTAGTATTATTTGTAACTGCTGCCCCTGTATTATGGTTGTAATGAGATGATCCCCGAGAGTGAGATCGATTCCGAGTATAATTGTTAGAATTATCTCGTCGTCCTCTATAGTAACTATTATCTCGATGTCTCGAGCCATGATTATTACCATTCCAGTTATTGTTATTATTGGGGGTATGTGATCGATTATAATTAGTGTTATGTTGACTATTGTGGTAGTTTGTTTGAGGTGAATAATTTCTATCTCGTGATCTACCTCTGTTGAACTCATTTTTATTGTTGAAATCATTATTATGTCCCTTCTGAAAGTTAACATTGTGATTTCTTTGGAACCTACTTCTGTCTACACTGTGATGTCTTTGTTTGTTATTATGATTGTAGGCCATATTAGACGCCACAGGTAGAGGTTCTCTTAATGAGGAGTTAGAAATGGTTGCATTCGGATGTGCCGAACAGTAGTTTAAAGAAATTTTTTCTAACTCGTCGATAGTACCTGGTTTACGCTCCTGCAAATATGCAAAAAATGGCTGGCTAACCGAAGATAATACCTTATCCCGTAGTAGTAAATCAACTAATTTGTCGTATGATTTGTTGACTTCTGCCAGTTCAACCCATCTATTAAATGTATTGCGTATGTTCGCAATGAATCCTGCAAAATCTTTTGGAGATTCAGGTAAAATTCCCTTAAATTTCAACCTACAGTGTTCCTCGTCCAGGTGAAACCTTCGTAAAAGCAAGGACTTAATAGCACCGTAGTTATTTGCTATTGATGGGTCAGCATTTTGAGAAGCCGTCAATGGTTCTCCAACCAAGAATTCATTTAACTTGAGTACCCATGACTCTTCAGGCAAATGGTTTGTTTTGCAAGTCTGTTCAAAACGTGACAGGAACGATGAAAGGTCGTCCACGTTTAAGTTGAGAGTGGGTAATTTAAAGTTGTAGAAATGTTTAGTTTGGCTGGATGACGATCCATTTTGTGCGTTATTATTCTGGTTTGCATCAGCACTCTGTGCTTGTAATCTTGCTGTCTCCAATTTAATACGCGCCAATTCCATTTCTTGTAAAATAATTTCCTCTCGTTTCAATTTATTCTCTTCTTCCTGTTGAGCAATTTCTCTTAATCTATTTTCCTTGGCAATTTGCTTCATCTCACGTTCCTCCTCCTCTTTCTTTAATGCAACCTTTTGTTCCTCTATTTCTGCTTTATGTTTTTCCAGTTCTGCCTCAGCAAACTGACGAAGTTCTTGAGATTTATAACCATATTCTTTACCAATTTTAACGAAATGGTCTATAGTAAGCATTTTGACTTTTATATGGTAAGTAATTATTGATAATTACTGATTAAAATAGTCAATAGTAGCTTCAGAGTAATTATTATACTTACTCAACTTAGGAATATTCAATATAAATAATCACAATAGTACTGAACTCTTATGTCTAAGTTCAACCAATAGACAATATTTTGTAACAATATTGTATCTAAATAATAACTATATCATAAATAGTTATGATATCTGTTAAATATAATGTAATTACATCACACAATTAATCTCAATATCCAATAATGTTGGGTATGATTCCTAGTAATTATATTGTTCAATGTACTAAGTCACTCTCTTAGTACCAGAAAAGTATATTAAATAATATACAATGGGTCTATTACCTCAAAGGTAGACTATAAGATTATTTTATTTGGTCAATATATATATTATATTATTATGCCCTAGGCATCTCTTATAAATTGTAGTGCTACTCTCTTGGACTATCACTGCATAATTATGCAATGTCCCATATTAACCTTAAATATCAGAAAAAAATTAATTAAATTAAATTACAAGTGTATTATTGCATATAATATCATATTATTAATGTAGTATTTAATATATTTCATGAGGACAAACAAAACAATGATGCAACTAAAGGGTACAAACAATGTCAAGACGCAAACAAGACATTTTCACAATTAAAAATGAATTTATGAACTAAATAAAACAAGCGGAAGTGTCACAAGCCAAATGAAGGGTCAAGGTCTGACCCGAGGTCAACTTAATATTCAAAGTACACAAAAAAAATGACTGCAAAAAATGATGACATCACAGGACTCATAACGGACGACCATTTAACAATCATCAAATAAATGATAGTAAGAGGAGACTGGACGAAATAGTTAACGAACATGATACAAAACTGAATAAAATTGTGAACTGAGTACGAATAAAATACACCAGTTATCTACGGAACGGTACAGCTAACACAAATCGTCAAACGACAGCAGATTTGGACAGACAGTCCAATGGCAAACCTCAATGGGGCTTCCAAAAGTGCAATCGTTTAACTGCCCTAAGAAACGACCGAAATCAATTCAGGCATCGTGAGAGCCACAGAATCTAATTTCGGTTCATCCTCCCTACCTCCCACTAATTAACAACACATTAAAACAACCCAAAAAAATACATGAAACACATTCAGAAAAGACATGCCTATGCAGGCAAAAGGCATGGACTCAGTATTACTGTTTGCAATGACGACAGTATTAAAACAACTAGACTTATCTTTTCCGTTGCTTAGATCAGTGCTAGAGGTCGTCAACAGCTAGGCTAATGCCCCTGACTGTCTGCTCCTGTAGTCCATATCGTGTGTTTGCTTCAAATGGCTCATGTTTCCCCTGGTTAGACTTAGAAAGCGACTTTGGTTTCTCCGACAGATCACCTACACGACTTTCAGTGACGTCACGTTGTTAGGCATTAGAATGAGTAAGACGTCATCTTCGACTGGATCATATGATCGAAACTTGATCATAAATATTATGGTTAACATGTGCGTAAGGAACAGAAGTTTGTTTCTTTTTTCTGTCGTTCGCCGCATTCGGCCGCCACTTTGTTGCTGAGTTATTTGCCGGTTGAAGATCATGCACTGAGTATGGTTACTTTAGTGATCTCTTGTTAATCGTGCTTTGTTTAGTATTACGCGAATTAGGGTGAAGGTGTTCATACAACTCAGTAGCATGGTATGAAGAAGTAGTTCATGTAACTTGAACTCAGCAACATTAATGAAGTAATTAATGCCTTCAGATTGAGTCCGTAATATTTAATCACATGTACACACAGGATGATCATTTCAAATAGGAACAGAACATAAGTCCTTATAAGTCATGCATAAATTAATCAATAACGTAGACTGCTGGTTTACGTGTCAATGTCCGTTTAAGGATACAATGCAGTATTGTCGTCAGAACATCACAGCTATATGCACGTGCAGCTAGACATGGCTACCTGCCGACAGTGAGACTGCGAGTCTGAATATTTCATACGAATTTGACGATTATTCTCCTCCTTCTGAGAATTCTAGTTAAATACTAACCTCCATAAATTTTCCTCTCATATAGAGTTCTAGGACTGACCCTGGTCCATCAAAAATGCACATATAAATGGCTATATCATGCCATTGAATTGGAAGGTTAGAAAAACGCAGCTATTCAGCTTGGCGGTCAAGTAACAAAGGGTAGCGTCTCCTAGTTACCGACTGTGTCCTAAACAACGCTAGACACGTCATAATTAATCGTGTATGGAGCGTTCAATAATTGAAACATCTATCGCAATATATTAAATGTCTTAACCTTTACGATTGCACGTCCGATAACCTTTAGCAGACGGCGTTAATATCATATACCGTAACAGAGTTTGAGATTATAAAATTGATATTGTTAAAGTGTTTGTTTTTTCCACCTCTAGGCGATCACAACCCTTGTGATCTAGCGGTTTGAATAGCTCCAGAAACATTCTTAAAATATTATCGGGTCTTAGATTTTGACCTGTGCGGTCCTCTTGCTTTCTTCCAGAGAGAGAGAGAGTGTGAGAGAGAGAGAGAGAGAGTTCCCACATATAAACTTTAAGAATAAGATCATAAACGGACAAGAAATTACCCAGATTGTTTACAGCAAATCTGATCCGCTTGTGGCGGCCAAATATCTATATTCGAGGAAGTGGAGGGGAACTGCGGTAAGACGTGGAATACGATGGATGGGTTTGAAAAAAAATCGAAAAAAGGTGATTCGTCTTACGAGGACAAAGGACAAAGAAAATAGTCTACGTTACGGCCACAAGGCCTTCGTCAGGAAAGGAAAGAAAGTGAAGGCTAGATAGGACACATAAAAACTAAATAAAATAAAAACTGGGTACTTCCCTGAAGGCAAGAACCGAAATTCTATCAAAATCGCTGTCCTGTTGATAAGCGCGTGGCTGGGGAGGTTCCCCAGGCATCTACAGGATTTCCACCAGCTACACTTTTATTCGGCAGACCTATAAAGGGGCCGCTAGAAGCCTTCGGTCCCTGACAGACCAGAAGGCTGACGAGACAGTCGTCTCAGCAAGTAAATATGTATCGGAACTCAAGGAAAGGTTACAACTAGGATGGGACCTAGCAACAACCAACCTTAAGAAAGCACGCACAAAGCACGCTTAACGATACAATAAAGCAGCGAAAGAGAGAGAACTACAACCAGGGGAGAAAGTTTTGTTGCTACTTCCAACCGAAAACACAATCTTCGCATCGGATGGCAAGGGCCATTTACCGTCCTTAAAAAGATCTCCCGCAATAACTACAAGATCTCTATTAAAAGAAAGGAGAAGGTCTACCACGTAAATCTGCTAAAGAAATACTTGGAAAGACCTGTGTCGTCCTCCGAACATCTCCTGGCGGTCGCCATAGCGACGGAAGATGAGGAAGATGACGATAGTTGCATGGAGTATCCATTGCAACAAACGAAATCTTTCACAGATGTCAAATGCGGCGAAAATCTCTCGGAAGCACAACAGACAGAAACCAGGGCGCTACTGAAACAGTACACTGCAGTCTTAACGGATGTACCTGGTCGAACAAATCTCATAGAATTCGATATGAAAATGACCAACGAGACCCCTGTTCGAACCAGAGTTTACCCCATTCCGTACGCTAAAGCTGATGCACTACGTGGAGAGATAGACAAGCTACGTCAAGCAGAAATTATCAGTGAGTCTACTTCTCCTTACAGTTCGAGTGTAGTACTGTTACAGAAGCCCGATAAGGAAGTTCGGCTGTGCATAGATTACCGTTTACTTAACACAGTAACGGAATTCCAGCCCAAACCTCTACAGAGCGTTTCTGAGCTGTTCACTAAGCTTAGCAAGGCAAGAATTTTCTCAAAGATTGACTTGAGTAAGGGTTACTACCAAATACCAGTCAAGGAGGAAGTTAAGCCTTTGTTAGCTTTTAGCACCAGTGAAGGACACTACACTTTCAACGTAATGCCGTTCGGATTGCACAACGCACCAGGAGTCTTCACCAGAAGGATGAGGAAGCTTTTAGGACCCTTGCAAAGTCCCCATATCCATAATTTCATGGATGACACATTAATTGCATCAGAAGACTATGATGAACATATTGCAACGGTTGCTATGCTCTTCAGGAGACTACAGGAAACTAGTCTCACAGCCAGACCTAGCAAATGTCTCATCGGATTTCAAAAGCTAGACTTCCTGGGACATACCATTTCTCAAGGCTGCATGTGGCCAGTTACTAAGAACATTGAGAAAATAGTTGCAGCAAAAAGACCCCGAACGAAGAAAGACACCCGTTCTTTTCTATCACTGTGTGCTTACTATCAGAAATTTATCAAGAATTTCAACGCGCTAACGGCATCCCTTACTGACCTTACAAAAAAAGGGCTCCCGGACAAGGTTATTTGGGATTCGAAGTGCGAACAAGCTTACGTCACTTTAAAAGGTCAGTTGTCTGAATACCCCATTTTGAGACTACCTGACCTCAAGAAACCTTTTATATTGCGGGTCGACGCTTCGGGTCAGGGCATCGGGTCAACCCTGCTCCAAGCAGATGACACCGATCCGAATCTGTTATTTCCAGTTGCGTATGGCAGCCATAAACTGAGTGCTGCAGAACGTAACTATTCCACCGTCGAAAGAGAGTGTCTAGCACTTGTTCATGGCATAAGGAAATACCATGAATATCTTTACGGAGTAACATTGACGGTGCAAACAGACCACGCTCCTTTAGCTTTTATTGGAGCGAATAAGGAATTCAACGTGAGGATCATGCGCTGGGCCTTGCTATTAAGCGTGTACTCTTTCAAAGTGGAATACATTCCGGGAAAACAGAACGTGGGAGCAGATTTTATGAGTAGAAATTGGAGCATGGAAGAAGAGGTGGAAAGCGAAAACAACAATCACCTGCAAGTTACTGATCAAGAGAGCTCCATTGTCATGAATGAAACATGAAAAAAAAAATGGTTTCATGTCTTCAAGAGGCGACGAACTGTGACGTATGTATAGCGGGAGGTTATTTAAAATTATTTATTATGTAAAAGTATGCCAGTAAAGAGTTCTGGTCTTACAAGTAATACCCCAGTCTTAGAAATAAGCACTGGTGTATTGTTATCATAACAATAGTCAGACTGTGAAAACCCTGGCCCAGTTGGTAAGAAGTAGTACCAGGATTTAAGGTGTCTCCTCCCTGTGACTATCTTATGATTACTTATATTCTAGGGGATAAGTAAAATGTACATTCACTGAAACCACAAATGGAAGAAGTGAATAAATCCTCAGGTACAGTTAAAATAGTTTAATAATTACACTAATATTCTATTTCTACTAGTTGGAAAAGAGTATACACATATATATATAAAAATATTCACACAATTACTATTATTGTCTGTTTAGACTTCAAGATCTTAAATAATAAAGTTACTGAAATCACTGTTATTAGTCCTTTGAATTTAAGGATAACTGTCATCAGTTGACTGAGTTTCTGTATGGTTACTTATTGTTTTCAACTATTGGCTGTTTCACATGTATAGGTGGTCAGTGTCAAACAGGACACTTATCTTTCCAACTTGATACTGCTGAAACTGAACTGTCCTTTGCATATATCAGTATCGGTAGACCCAGCACTAGGGATGCCGAAGACCAGTTGAAGTTCACTCTTTGGGGTCCTGCACGTTTGTGGGAGTGCCTCTGATGAACAACACAGGTTTCTGATACTGGACAGTCTGGTTTGAGTTATTTCATGGAACCTGCAACATATCAGCCTTGGCTAGTATCTGGCTAGACTTGTAGCTGACTAGCACAGATGTCAGACCAGTCAGTCATCAGATGTCACCGTTATACAATCATAGTAAGCAAGGACATCATTTCAGTGATATAGCATTAATATTAACATGTCAATTAAGTGTAACTGACTAGCACATAAGTCAGACAAGTCAGTCATCAGGTGTCAAAGTTATACAGTCATAGCAAGTAACATCATTTCAATGATACAGAATTAATATTAACATATCTGTAATAAACATCATCTGGTTTACTCTGCTCCTATACATCCTTTTCTGATCTATAACTTGATCCTTCTAAATCATATCAAGTACAAATTCAAATACTGATGCTATCTTAGCAACTACCCAAAATTAATACATAAAATAAATAAAGTGAGTGACCACGTGATCAGGTTGCTTTCTACTGAAACTGGCTGTAGAACACTCCAGTTTACCAGCTGTAAATGGGTACAAAGTTGTGCGCTCGAACTAGGGAAGGCAAAGGCAGCGAGGAAGGGGACTAGTCACCTTAACTTCGTAAACTGGGATCTTCCATGATGAAGTTTCTAACACTTCATTTCCCTATGACAATCTCTGCCATGGGACTGCCTTTATCTTCGTAAGCGATAAAGCAATATTATAAATATATCTTCATTAGGCTGTGGGGCTATTTGTGATTAATTTTTGTACAAGCAACAATCATCTCATCCACAATGCACATGTTTAGATCATACAATACATTATATCAATGACTATTATACAGGCATATTTTGTGAATTCTATATGAACCTGAAATAACAAATATTATACACGGTAGTTATCATAATTTCGCTTACCCTCAGACTTCAGATACTGGACTTAAAAATGTTTCTGGCGATCCGCTCACAATTCATGGGTCGTGGCGAAACTCTGCCTGCAGTCTGTCTCAAACCTACTTCGTTGTGTATCCCTCCAGTTTTACCGATACGCTTTAAATACGTATAGCGCGGACGTATCGGAGAGTACCGACGTCACAGCTTAAACCTAAGCCTGAAAAATCCTTCCCGAACAGTGATTTCGGCCGAACTGTGCGTCGACTGAAATTTTGCCTTTATCATTCTCGGCATATATAATATCCATATTGTTCCATCTTATCTAGTTTTATACAGCTGATAAAACTCTATCTTCCTATCCATGTAATTTCCCAAACTGTTATTTGTTGATTTTAATATTTAGAACAGAAGTGGGTTTACATGCTTTTAGCGTAACTGTGGGCAGCCGAAATACGCATATATCTCCGTAAATGAGAACTTCCTACCGTTCCTTCTTATATGCAGTTATACACAATCCTTCCCTGTACTGAAATGTAAAATCCTTTTCATACGGATTCCCTTCTGCTTTTATTTATCCTTGGCGATTTCCTCTGTCTGATACACATTTCGCTGATACGCCGCCATTTTGAAAGCGGTCAATCGATCGTAGACGGGTTTATAAATCTAACTGATCCCATTTGCAATGACTTGAAACCAATTTTGCGACAGTATGAAAATCGAGCCTCTCTTTAATCCCTCAGTCACCCCTTTCTCTCTTACAACTAAACGACTCGAGTGGAATTCCCACGCTTGCTGGTTGGTATGCAATAAGTTATCGTGCTAGCAGCCACGACATTCGCCTTTTGTTGTCTTCTTTCTCGGGCTATTAAAATAAAACTATTTCGGTATCTCTTACTGACATTCCTTCAAGAGGCGGGCCACCGGCGGTCACGTTACGACGTCAGAGCCGAGATCTGAAACCTCTGATTAACACCTGATAATAGAATGGACGTTGAATTCGCTCGAGGTGCGATTTTGCCAGACATGGGCGAGATCGGGCCGATTCAGTATATATGTGCAGTCTCCTAAAACTCATTATCAGTCTGCCGCAGGAACTGTTGATATCTGCTAGCGCGAACTCTTGGAGTTTTATATAGAGAGAATTTCTTAGATTCGCGGAGAGTGTCAGTTTCCTGCATGGCGGTAATCATAATATATATTAGAATTATTAGTGTCTTAACGTGTTAAAGTTTTTCACTGGGATTTCTGTGTTTATTAAATAAGCATATTAAATAACTTATAGCAAATTGTTCCAGCTGTAATAAGTACATTTAATTTCTTGTCATTCCCCCAGTATGACTGTCGTAGATTTTAGATAGGAGTATTAAGACTAGGGTTGGTCCCTTCAGAATAGGTTGGAATGAGTGATAGTCACCGTGAGAGCTGGTCAAAAAAAAACCACAATAGAATTTCCCACACGTGAGATGATAGAATGTGATAAAGAAGCTGTCTTTGAGAATCGAGATAATCTTCTCTCTCTCACCTATCTTCTACGACCGTTTTTAAAGGCGTCAGACAGTCTACACACAGATATATATATATTAATATATCTCTATCTACTCACGGGCACGCACATACACGTGACGACAGGTAAACACACAGACGTGGGAATCTATCACAATGAATTTATATGTATTTGAACGAGCTGACCAACGCACTGATTTAGTTCAAGAGAGAGATTTTTATTATTATCATCAAAAAAAATCTTCTCACAACACCAAAAATACATCAAGGAAAAACAAACATATACAAATAGTCATAAAATTTAAGAAAAAATGCTACAAGGATGATATCCCTGTTATGATCTTAGCTCTAGGTTTAGCCCACAGCCCCGTTAAGAGAACAGATGATGGCCCAAAGAGTTATAGATACGTAGGGTTTAGGCTAAGAGTTTTTCTTCTTTTCTCGTAAATGTATGCACAGAGTTGAATAATCTGATTTAGCCTAAGAAGTAAAGAAACTCTAGCAAATAGTAACAAATTCTGCAGGTTAAACAAAAAGAATTAAGACAGTAAATGGGTGACAATCTATAACTGTAAAATAACACTCTGATCTGCGTACACTCATTCATTCAGCCATGGCCATGCAGTTATACTCACAACTTTGCTCGCTGCCTCTGGGAACATACTCAATTCTAGGACCTTCACACAGACCCGAAAATGCAGTCCTTGACCAAGAAATCCCCAGTTCCAAAAGACGTACTAAACTCTCAGGGAACGATTCCTTGGGTGTTCTAATTTTTCGAATGTCTGATTAAGTCACATAAAATATTGTCCAGGCACGAAAGTTAGCAGAGCACAATGTCATTAGCTTTGGTTTCTAGAATTTAAGGAATGTCGGATCGGTGTCTACTTTCAGGAAGTTACTATATTTGGTCGCCACAGTACTAGTCAAAACTCTGTCGGAATGTTTCTGATCTTTGCTTGCCACAACGGGCTGAATTGTACTGAAGAGTTATTCTGGAAGAATTAATTCTGGCACGAAGGCCTCTTACTTCATTTAACTGTTACAGTTCAGGTAATGAAAGTGATTTGTTTCTTCCCAAATAAAGTTAACGTACTAGAACGCTGGTAAAGTTTGGTACCACCGTTTCACTATATAAAAGAAAGAACACATATGAAATAATTTTTACAATATGTACCCACTATAACTTACATTATTAAACCGCAAGTGTACTGCTTGACTTATCATTTAAATTTCCCGTAAAGTAAGTTATATCTTAAAAAAAAATCATCAATCCCCATGAATTTAGGAACACGTGCGTGTTCCGTCAACATCTCATGAGGTTTCTAGCCTTTGTAAGTTAGCTTAGAAAAGTATGATCTCGTCTGATTTCTTAGCAGTAAAATTTAACTTCATTATAGCTACATTATTGTTTAGTAAGCTAAGATATAATTTATTCTGCTATCCACTGAAACACGTCACTAGAAAATAATACAGACTATATAAATTTGGCACTCTGCGCAAAATCTAACTAGTGAAATATGAAATAAGCGACTTAACACTTTATCATTTCACAAAATACTAGATATAATATATATTACCTCACACAGAACTACAGGTAGTCGCACAACTTAAGAATTATATGCTGAATATTTAAGGAAGTCTAGAAGTTCGACAAATTGCCGAAACAAACTGAGAAACTTCGCTAACAGCTATTCTGTTTCGAACAACCTGTCTACTGCGAATATAGGAGCGAGAATGAAATTAAAGTTTCAAACTCGGGCCAATATCTTAAAATCAGACAAAGGGCCCAAACTTATTTCGCCAAGCGAAATTATCTCCCCTACTCCCAACATTTACGTCAGCTTAACGCGTGACGTAACTGCCACCAGTGACCGAGAAATGCGCGTGACAGTTGCAAATCTCAGACAACCGTCTACAACTGCGTCGTACAGATGCCGGGTTTGACACCTTAAGCTAGTGACAGGTGAACAAAATGGTAGACCAAAAGTCTGCTCTACGTCCAGCGAAACGATATTTCTCACACCTCAGGCCCAGAAATCTGGTCGGGCCGCGCTTGACCGGGGGAAACTGCAGACGTATGTCTGGCGAGAACCGTATCTTCACAGCTATCTGCGCGACTGACATCTGATGCAATAAGGTTACTAGTCAGTATGAGAAAGAAAAACGATGATGGGAAAGAAATATATTTTTCGCAACGAATGATGCGAAAAAATACAGGAAAAACAAGTACGGAAAAGTAATAAAATGAAAGGATTAGGGTGAGAGAATAGGAAGAAGATGTAGGTAATTTAATGATATAAAGACCCACGTGACAGGACGTCCCCCCTTAAGATATGGAAGCACTCCATGTCTACGTTATGGAATTAAATTTCCTATAACCGTAGCTTCGGGGTGTCTGTCTTCTTCCCTCCCGTCTTCCCCCTCCCTCTCTCTCCAATTCCTACTCAAGTCTACTCCCAAAGTTTCCTTTCTCTGGAATGTTTCCCATGCGCGCTTGAAAGAGCGTCGCCGCTTCTGACATTTTTGAAAGATTTCCTGTGATAGCGGTGGAATATCCCTGCCACTATCGTCATCTTCGTCAGTTTTGGCGATCGTCAGGAGATGGTCGGAGGTTGGCACTGGTTTTTCCAAGTATCTCTTTAAGAGATTTAAATGGAAAACCTTCTCCTTTCCTTCAATAGAGATCTGGTAGTTAGCCTTAGAAATCTTTTTCAGGACGGTAAACGGCCCTTGCCATCCGATCTTCAGTTGGTTGTTCTCAGTAGGGAGTAACACCAAAACTTTCTCTCCTGCTTCCAGTTCTCTCTCTTCCGCGACTTTCCTGTATCGGTTAGCGTGCTTGGTGCATGCTCGCTTAAAGTTAGTCGTTGCTAGGTCCCACCCTAGTTTCAACCGTTCCTTTAAAACCGACACATATTTACTGGCTGAGACAACTGTCTCATCAGCCTTCTCGTCTGTCAAAGACTGAAGTAAGGCTTCAAGCGGGCCCTTAATGGGTCTGCCGAATAAGAGTGTAGCTGGCGGAAATCCTGTGGAAGTATGAGGAGATTCTCTGTAGCCAAATAATGCTGCAGGAATACAGAGATCCCAATCTTCAGGTTTCACTTGTGCCAGCTTACTTAGCATCATGGTGAGGTTTCCATTAGCACGTTCCACGAGCCCATTTCCGGCCGGAGTATATGGCTTAGTGTGGATGTGCTGGGTCCTCAAGATCTTAACGATCTCATCCATCAACAGGTTTCGGTATGGAGATCCATTATCCGTCAACACTTGCTGAGGGAATCCCAACCGAGTGAAAATCTGCACGAGGGCTTCTGCGACATGCTTGGCATCTGCGCATGTTAGCGGGATAGCTTCTGCCCATAAAGTGCATGTATCGACTAAGGTCAGGATGAACCTGTTCCTTCTTTTAGTCCTTTCGAAAGGCCCTAAAATGTCGATCACAACCCGTTCGAATGGTGTTCCCATTATTGGCATTTCACCCATGTGGACTGGGGGTGTCCGTTGCTTGGGTGGTACACGTTGGCACTGGGCACAGGATTTGACGTACCTGATAATATCAGTGTTTACTCCTGGCCACCAATAATGAGTGGTTATCCGTTGGTTTGTGGCGTTCTGTCCCATATGTCCGCTGAAGGGAAGAGAGTGCCCCATTTCTAGGATTTGGCTTCTGTACTGTTTCGGTACTAGGAGCTGGTTGTAACCTTGGTCAGGCTTGCCCGTTCTCCGATAAAGTACGCCATCCTCAGAAAAAAATGTCCCCGTGCTGTTTGGGTTCCTTAGCAATGGGCAGTTTCCTAAAGCAGGGTGCCAAGGTAGGGTCCTTGTATTGCGCTTCTTTAAGTTCCATGGGTAACAAATTAGGCGCAGGCTCCCGTTCCTTCTTGGTTTGCCCTCTTGTAGTTACTGCTGCCACAATCGGCTCTTCCGGTTTCCCAATACACACGTATCTCCCGCCAAGTATGACTGGGTAGATGGGATCATCCATAACAGCCGCTTTGATCACACCTCTGACAAAGTCAGAGTGTATCTCCACCAATGCGATGGGAAGCGCTGTAGGTGCATCACTCTTACGAACTCCACAAAGTTTGACGGTCTCTCCTGTCTCTTGACCGGGTTTAACCAGCTTTCTGGCAACAATGCAATCGTAAGAAAGCCCCGTGTCAAATAAGCAAGAAGTTTGAGAACCGTTCAAAGTAACAGTACCTCGCGTTTTTTTTTTTTTTTTTTTCGTACGCCCGCTAATACTCGAGGCGAAATCTCTATTTCTAAACCAACACGTTGGGTAATTTTTCTGTACAGAGACAATGTCCCTCGCCATTGCAGGCAGATACTGCCGATTTCGGAGGTACCCATTAATCAGGAGCCGCCAATCCCTGGTCGACGATCCTTCGTCATCGCCAGGTCTCGAGTTAATCCAGTCCAAATCCCGGTCGACGAAAAATCCTCAAATGCCGTCGCCCGGGTTTGATCCTGCATCACCCGGTCGCCAGAGCGGTGTTGTAACCACTACGCTAGCGCGGCTCCCAGTACCTCGCGTTGAGGGTCTATCCCCAACAGGTTGGGAATCACTGTCAATAATTCCGCCTTGCGAGACTGTCAATAAGCATCCGATGCGTTTCGGCTCGGTGTGCTCGGTCTGATCATATGTCCCGTGCTCAGGGGTTCTCCCTTTGCCACCTTGTCCTTTCTGGCTACGCTGCCATGTAGGGCGGTCGGGTTGATCAGACTGTTTGGGGTGGTTGGGGTACTTGTTCTTGTAGAACTTGGATTTTTCAGGAGGGGGGTTTTGAGGTCCAGTTTCTCTGTGGTTATCTAGGTTAGAAGCCTGAGAAGATTGCTCAAGGTTATGTTTTCGAAAATGCTCCTCTGTCGGTTTCCGCTTTGTGGCCGGTAGTTCAGCCAGCGCATTGTGATAACGCTCAGACTTTTCCAAAATGTCTTCAAGTTTTTCTGCCCCCTGCTCAGCGAGAAATCTCCGGGTATCTGCAGACAATGTGTTCTTTATTTGTTCTGTTAAAACAAATTCCTCAAGACCTTCATAGGTAGATGGGAGCTGTGAGAGCTCTAGGCACTTTGTCAGATAACCCTTCAAACGAGACGAGAACTGCTGAAAAGTTTCAGAATTCTCTTTCCGGCTGTTGCGAAACAGTTGCAAAAATTTGCGAGCGTTCATTTCAAAGCGCACCAGTAACGCTTTCTTCAACAGATCATAGTTGTCTTGTTGGCTGCTTTCCAGTTTGGCGTAAACATCATACGCAGAACTTTTCAAAGCCTGGGAAAGCTTCATGTTCCAACGCGACCTCTCTAAACCGTACAGAATTGCAATTTTCTCAGATTTTTCTAGCCAAGTGTCAATCTTCTCATTAGGACAAGGGAAAGACTCAAGAGTGAAAGACATAGCGTTGGGTTGAAGAGATTGTGTGTTAGAAGGATCAGTTAAGGAAGAATGAGGAGAAGACTCTCCATTGCTGGAGGTAGAGGCAGCACCACGACTTTGAAGTTCTAGAGCTTTAAGAGCCAACTCATGTTGTCTCTCCTTCTCTCTTTCCTCTCTCTCCTCTCTCTCCTTCTCATGCTGTCTCTCCTTCTCTTTTTCCTCATGCTGTCTCTTCTTCTCACGTTCCTCCTGCTGCATCCTGCGGATTTCCATTTCCTCATCCATCTTCTTCTGCTGTAAATCTGCGGCTGCTTTTTCCTTAGCTTCCGCTGCTTTCCTCTCCGCATCATATCTCTCAAGTTCGTCTCTGACAAATGCTTTCGCTTCTTCTCCTTCCAGTCCCTCCTCTCTCGCTTCGTCCCTGAGAAGTTGTCTAAGCTTTGCCCTCTCGGCCATATTATGTCAGTGACTGAGACTAGTGGAGAACGAAAATAGGAAAAAGGATACACTGGTTCCTACCACTTACGAGAAAAAAATTACCAAAAATCAAAAGATGATATCCTTAACCCTGGGATACCTCCTCCAAATTAAAATCTAACTATCGCTGCTATTATCGGCAATAAAGCACTTAATGCAAAACACGACTACGCCAACTAAATGGTAGTTAAGATTACTTCTGAAAAATAAGTTGCTACAGTGGAAAAGCAAAATAATTATTGCAAAAATTAAAGAGAAAAATAATCCCTTAATTATAAAGTCCACTATCAAGTTCACCCCTGAAGACAGTTAGGGTAAGGGAGGCAATTAATCTGGACAAATAGTCCGAAACGCACTCCTTAGCTTTTGCTCAAACACCTACTTCTTCAAAACCCAGTTAATGTTATACACACACTACTTTACCAGCGCTTAGTATTACAAAATCAGTAATTAACATATTTTTTTTCCCCTTAACCAGCAGCACTTGGGCTTTCAGCCCTTCGGCCCAATGACATGTCATTGCGAGGCTGGGGAACCTGAGGACTTTCCTTCCAACCCGGTCAGGAGCTTCGCTCCTTCCCATCCACAGAGGGTTTATCACAACCGATCGTTAGTCTATTCAGGGCCGTAAATTATTTTTCAAACGCCGACGCCGGGTTTGAAAAACACCTGATACAAAACGCCACAAGCGACATACACCAGCGCGGCTCCTTACTCTAATTACAGAATAAACAATCAACCTGTAAATACAAATGTATATTATTTCTAAATGACTGTGGAAAAAAAACCATCAGTTTGTGTGGTCAGCACGCCCGAAAACAGATCGTTAGTCTAGGGGATAAATTATTTTAAAAAGATACAAAACTCACAAGACATCACACTCTTACTCTATTACAGAATAAAGAATCTTAAATACAAAATCCAGATAGACGAGTCCACGTTTGTCGTACTCGTCTTCCTATTCTAAGTTCAAAAATCCGTCGGACGAGAACCCATTTGTCGTAGATTTTAGATAGGAGTATTAAGACTAGGGTTGGTCCCTTCAGAATAGGTTGGAATGAGTGATAGTCACAGTGAGAGCTGGTAAAAAAAAAACCACAATAGAATTTCCCACACGTGAGATGATAGAATGTGATAAAGAAGCTGTCTTTGAGAATCGAGATAATCTTCTCTCTCTCACCTATCTTCTACGACCGCTTTTAAAGGCGTCAGACAGTCTACACACAGATATATTAATATATATATATATATATATATATATATATATATATATATATATATATATATATATATATATATATATATATATATATATTAATATATCTCTATCTACTCACGGGCACGCACATACACGTGACGACAGGTAAACACACAGACGTGGGAATCTATCACAATTAATTTATATGTATTTGAACGAGCTGACCAACGCACTGATTTAGTTCAAGAGAGAGATTTTTATTATTATCATAAAAAAAAATCTTCTCACAACACCAAAAATACATCAAGGAAAAACAAACATATACAAATAGTCATAAAATTTAAGAAAAAATGCTACAAGGATGATATCCCTGTTATGATCTTAGCTCTAGGTTTAGCCCACAGCCCCGTTAAGAGAACAGATGATGGCCCAAAGAGTTATAGATACGTAGGGTTTAGGCTAAGAGTTTTTCTTCTTTTCTCGTAAATGTATGCACAGAGTTGAATAATCTGATTTAGCCTAAGAAGTAAAGAAACTCTAGCAAATAGTAACAAATTCTGCAGGTTAAACAAAAAGAATTAAGACAGTAAATGGGTGACAATCTATAACTGTAAAATAACACTCTGATCTGCGTACACTCATTCATTCAGCCATGGCCATGCAGTTATACTCACAACTTTGCTCGCTGCCTCTGGGAACATACTCAATTCTAGGACCTTCACACAGACCCGAAAATGCAGTCCTTGACCAAGAAATCCCCAGTTCCAAAAGACGTACTAAACTCTCAGGGAACGATTCCTTGGGTGTTCTAATTTTTCGAATGTCTGATTAAGTCACATAAAATATTGTCCAGGCACGAAAGTTAGCAGAGCACAATGTCATTAGCTTTGGTTTCTAGAATTTAAGGAATGTCGGATCGGTGTCTACTTTCAGGAAGTTACTATATTTGGTCGCCACAGTACTAGTCAAAACTCTGTCGGAATGTTTCTGATCTTTGCTTGCCACAACGGGCTGAATTGTACTGAAGAGTTATTCTGGAAGAATTAATTCTGGCACGAAGGCCTCTTACTTCATTTAACTGTTACAGTTCAGGTAATGAAAGTGATTTGTTTCTTCCCAAATAAAGTTAACGTACTAGAACGCTGGTAAAGTTTGGTACCACCGTTTCACTATATAAAAGAAAGAACACATATCAAATAATTTTTACAATATGTACCCACTATAACTTACATTATTAAACCGCAAGTGTACTGCTTGACTTATCATTTAAATTTCCCGTAAAGTAAGTTATATCTTAAAAAAAAATCATCAATCCCCATGAATTTAGGAACACGTGCGTATTCCGTCAACATCTCATGTGGTTTCTAGCCTTTGTAAGTTAGCTTAGAAAAGTATGATCTCGTCTGATTTCTTAGCAGTAAAATTTAACTTCATTATAGCTACATTATTGTTTAGTAAGCTAAGATATAATTTATTCTGCTATCCACTGAAACACGTCACTAGAAAATAATACAGACTATATAAATTTGGCACTCTGCGCAAAATCTAACTAGTGAAATATGAAATAAGCGACTTAACACTTTATCATTTCACAAAATACTAGATATAATATATATTACCTCACACAGAACTACAGGTAGTCGCACAACTTAAGAATTATATGCTGAATATTTAAGGAAGTCTAGAAGTTCGACAAATTGCCGAAACAAACTGAGAAACTTCGCTAACAGCTATTCTGTTTCGAACAACCTGTCTACTGCGAATATAGGAGCGAGAATGAAATTAAAGTTTCAAACTCGGGCCAATATCTTAAAATCAGACAAAGGGCCCAAACTTATTTCGCCAAGCGAAATTATCTCCCCTACTCCCTACATTTACGTCAGCTTAACGCGTGACGTAACTGCCACCAGTGACCGAGAAATGCGCGTGACAGTTGCAAATCTCAGACAACCGTCTACAACTGCGTCGTACAGATGCCGGGTTTGACACCTTAAGCTAGTGACAGGTGAACAAAATGGTAGACCAAAAGTCTGCTCTATGTCCAGCGAAACGAATTTCTCACACCTCAGGCCCAGAAATCTGGTCGGGCCGCGCTCTGACCGGGGGAAACTGCCGACGTATGTCTGGCGAGAACCGTATCTTCACAGCTATCTGCGCGACTGACATCTGATGCAATAAGGTTACTAGTCAGTATGAGAAAGAAAAACGATGATGGGAAAGAAATATATTTTTCGCAACGAATGATGCGAAAAAATACAGGAAAAACAAGTACGGAAAAGTAATAAAATGAAAGGATTAGGGTGAGAGAATAGGAAGAAGATGTAGGTAATTTAATGATATAAAGACCCACGTGACTATGACAATGGAAAGCGACTCCATAGATTCTGCAGTGAGCAGAATCTGATCATTACCAACACAATGTTCCCCCATAAGCGCATACATGCATACACTAGGTGTGAACCAACAAAGAATGAGAAGTCAGTGATCGACTATGCCATTGTTAGGAGGAGCTCATTCAAATATGTCCAGGATGCTAGAGTCTGGAGGGGGCCAAAGATTGGAAGTGATCACTACCTGCTTACAATCAAAAGAACAACTGAAAGAGTTGCTCAACTTAGGAACTGCCCAACATCACGCAAGAAACCAAGTAAACGAACGGAAGAAATGAGCATTAAGACCTACAAGCTGAGAGAGCCAGAAATGAAGACCAGATATCAGGGGCTTATTGCTACAGCGGTGAGAAACACAGAAGAACAACCTGATGACTTGGAAACCCTGTGGCTTAAATTCAAGGACATCATAAAGACAGCTGCTGCAGAAGCATGTGGTGAAGTCCGACTTGGGAACAAAAGAAAGAGCACACCTTGGTGGACAGAGGAAGTAAAAGAGAAAATAAGAGAGAAGAAAATGGCATGGAAACAATACTTAGGAGCTAAAAACACAGCAGGACAAATAGAGAAATATAGAGAATATGTGAAGAACAAGGTGCTAGCAACAAAACAGAAGTCTTGGGAAGAATTTGGAGAAAAGCTAGAAAAAGATGCGCAAGAAAACCAGAAATTGTTCTATAAGACCCTAAAGAACACGAGGAAGGAAAAACAATGCCCTCTCAAATTTATAAAGGACAAGCAAGGCAAATTGCTTACTGCCCGGAAGGAAGTAATGGAAAGATGGAAAGAATATTTCTCAGAACTCCTTGATGGTGAGCAAGGTCAAGCATCAGAAATGATAACCACTAGCACAGAAGAGGAAACAAATGGTGATGAAGATGACATAAAGATGGAAGAACTGAAGTAAGAGACGCTTTAAATTAATTAAAATACGCTAGGCGATTGATAGTTAGAGATAAATCTTTTATTCATCATGCGTAATTTTGTGAATTACTAGAGTTTATATCTCGTGTTAAAGCGCGATAATATTAGCTAGACTCTTTTGGATTTAAATATAATTTAATACCGGAGTGATCTAGAGGTCTTACCTAACGCGTTTGAGATTATAATATTGATATCATTGTTAAAATGTTTGTTTTTTTCCACCTCTAGGCGATCACAACCCTTGCGATCTAGCGGTTTGAAAAGCTCCAGAAACATTCTTAAAATATTATCGGGTCTTAGATTTTAACCTGTGCGGTCCTCTTGCTTTCTTCCAGAGAGAGAGAGAGAGAGAGAGAGAGAGAGAGAGAGAGAGTTCCCACATATAAACTTTAAGAATAAGATCATAAACTGGACAAGAAATTACCCAGATTGTTTACAGCAAATCTGATCCGCTTTTGGCGGCCAAATATCTATATAACATTTGTTCCAGAATACTGACTATCGTGGTTTTTCTTTTCTCGAGGGGATTTATCCAGAAAAAAGAATACTTGGGTCTATAACCGGCACTCAACCCCAGAGAGAAACGAAGGAAAAAAAAACACAGATAGGAGATCCTTTGCTTATCCTTATTGGTTTTTCTAACAGTGTACCCACCAGACATTTCCTTAAATATCGGACTACTGTGTGCTGCCCATGGAGAACATTTCGATCGCGATATATATATTTCTACATTCACTACCTGACGTGAACTTTGACACATAAAATTAGCACTATCTAAGCGGGCGTTCCCCATTAGGAAAATTAATCATTCTTTGAGGAACTGGGGCTCCTTTGGATCAGTACCACCCATGAAATATGTCAAAGATACACAGCTGTTACATACAAGAGTAGTCGGTAAGTGTGATTGAATGTGGCCACAGACTGACAGATTGTAAGAAAGAGAAATGACTATTTCATATTTTGTATAATCATTTTACTCACTTCTGTCTTTTCGGGTTCACTACTACTGTTATATTATTTTTTTCCCAGGATAGATTAACTAAAGACTTTGTTCTTTCCTTTATCGTCTATCCCTTTACTTTAGTATTAACTTTAATCTTTTGGGTTAAGTACCTCTGTTGGGATCTACTTTGGGGTTCCTTTATTAGAGAGGAGGGCCTATTGAGTTAATAATTTGTCTTACATTTTTGTGTCTGTAAACTATACTTTCTGATGATTGATGTTGTGATTTTTTTCTAGAGACAATAAACATAATACACCTTAAGTTATCGTGTTGGTCAACCCCTGCCCATTATATGTTATCCATAGCTTGGTTCACGTCTGTACGTATTATGTCACAGAATTGTGTATATGTAAGTGGAGTGTAACTCGTATATATATATACCAGGAGAGAAAAGGGGGGGGGGGGAGAAGAGAGAGAGAGAGAGAATAGAAAAATGAGACTACTGTTCCATCAGGCATGTCGTAGAAGGCAACTAATATGAGGGTTGTTCGTGTGGCTGGCCAGCTCGTCATGTACAACACCTGTCTGAGCAAACCACGGCGGCAGCAGCTATCGCTTTGATGTGGGCTTTCTGCAAAAAGGTGACTTGTAACAACGTCACGCAGATTCCCCCAACATAATCATCATTACCACGAGCCGTGCCGGCTAGCGTTGACGATCATGTCTGTCATTTCCCTACGGGCTCTGTGTGTCTGCAGTCAGCTGTGATTTTAATTTGTGCGTGTGCCGGTGGGACTAAAAATAATACACCATTTTGTTTACTTGTTTCTTCTTCTTCTTCTTCTTCTTCTCCCTTGTCTTCTTGTTCTTCTTCCTCCTCTTCTTTCTCTTCTTTTTCCTCCTCTTCTTCCTCTTCTTCTTCTTCCCCGTCCTCTTCTTGTTCCTCTTCTTCTTCTTCCTCTTCTTTCTCTTCTTCTTCCTCTACTTCTTCCTCTTCCTTTTTTTCTTTTTCGTCCTCCTTTTCTTCTTCCTCTTCATCTTCCTCCTCTTCTTCTTCATCTTCCTCCTTGTTTCCCTCTTCTTCTTCGTTATTACTAACTATGGAGCATGGAGCCACAACTGTAGCTGGGTCTCGTGAAAGAAAGCCTACCCCCTCTCGCCACAGGTATTTCCGCAGCAGCTTGTTTTATATACGCGTGAGTCTACCCAGCTGTAAATGTTCACCTAACTCTGCTCTTGAGTTAAGGAAAGCAAATTGAGTGAGGAAAGTAACTGATCACCCTCACCCCATGAAGCGAAGACCGAGTATAATGAAGTCTAACACCTCACTCCCCTACGGCTGTACATACCATGCCAACTACCTTTACCTTTTCCACCCGCACACAAATTCCCCAGAAAATTTAAAAAAAAAACAAAATTTCATCATATTGGATGGGTTCAGGAGAAAAAAAAAACAAAAAAAAAAAAAAAAAAAAAACACACACAAGTACATGTTACTGATAAAATCTGTAAAAATTGCTAAATCAAGTTAACATAGCTCACATTGTGTCAGCTAAACACGCGCTCGCCTTGTCAGCAACAGACATAACGATGTCTCCCATTGGAACATCCCAGATCCACTTTCGAGCTTTGCGTACCTCAATTTGGCTTTCTTGTCTTCCGTTCATTATCTGGATCTCGTCCCTGTGTTCCATCTCTCCACACTGTTTAGTGCAGGGGTTCCCAACCCTGGGAGTACGAGAAGATAGTCAATGGGATACAGGGCAATTTTCGGTAAATAACTATATTATCCTATTTGTTCATTCATTCACTGACGCATTCATTCATCCATTCATTTATTCACTCTTTCATTCATCACCTTTCACACTTCACACGGAGCATAGGCCTTCAACAAACATATACTAAGTCTGGGACCCACGACGCATCAAAAGTGAGGAATGCAGTAAGCGACCCATAGCTTGACTGCCTGAGTCAGGGTCAGCGAACCAGAGCTGACCAAGACCCTACTCCCACCTCCACGTGGTGGTCATGGAAACAGGCTGCATCACTGCAGTCTGGCTGAGGAGTAGGGATCGAAGAGGGAAGGCAAACCGGGTCCCAAAAAATGATGTGTGGAAGTCAGATGTGTCGGCCAAAAGGCGCAAATACCGCAGCTTCGCTGTAAACGGACACAACGCAACCAACGTCCTTTTCAGGACGAACGAGGAAGAAGAAGAAGATACTAAGTCTTCCTGTCACGTGCCACCAGCTCAGTGTATTTCCACGTCTTCTTCATCCACTTCATATATGTCTTCAGTTCTCTTCTCCGCGTGGTCTGTGGCACTTCCTGTGCCGTTCTGGGGGATTCCAGAACCAGGATTGCCTGATAATGCTATCATCAGGTTTCCTGAATGTGTGCCCCATCCTTCTCCTGCGCCGTCTTCTCATCTCTTGTTCAACTGGCGCTTTCTGGTTCTTGTCATCAGTTCCACATTAATTATCTTGTCATACCACTTCGATTCATTTATGAAAGTCTGGAACTTTATGGTTATTATCCTATTGAAATGTTTAAAATAAATAGTTAGTTTATAACAAGTTATCTCTGAAAAACAGGATGTCCAGTCCTGTTGTCAATCAAATTTAAAGCAAGAAGAATACTGGAGGCCGAACATGATAATGCTGGCATCTCTTTCTAAAACTGTACCAATAATCAAAATGTTGATTGACAAGAAACACACTCAAGGGACTCACTGGTGTATTTGACAGTGTTCCAATAAACATTTAACAACTTTAATTTATTGAAAATGTTATTATGTTCCGAAAAAAGTTTTTTGTTTCATGAAAAATGAATTAATCTGTTCATTTATTTTCTTATGTGCATGGTTAACTCTAAAATTAATTTCCTTTCATATTAAATAGGGGGTTCGGGAAGGTTTACTAAAAGACATGTATACACTACTTAGTCAGCGCAGACTGCTCTGGTTTGGCCATGTCTGTCGCATGGAAAATGGTCGCTTCCCTGAAAAAAATTTACTACTCACAATTGGCAGATGGCAAAAGAACAGTTGCGAGAACCGCAGCTGAGGTTCAACGATGTGTGCAAGAGAGACATGAACGCGCTGGATATAAATCCTGCATCCTTGGAGGATGAAGCTGTCGAAAGCACAAATTGGCGATGATCCCTAAGCGCCACCTCCGACTGGGCGAAAAGAAGCTCTCACAACAAGCAGAAGAGAGGAGAACACGCCGAGAGGAACACCAGGAAACAAAGAAGCAGTTGAGGGCTGTCACCTCAAGGGCGCTTCATTCTCCTAGTCAGTTATGACTAGAAGGAGCTGCTCTTAAAAGACAAGGGTCTACGGGCATCGAAAACGGTTGGGAATCCCTGGTATAGTGAATACCTTGCCAGCTCGTGAGGGTCGCGTTAGACAGCTCACGTGTTGCTGCTAATCACCGAGAGGCGCGAACACGTTCATTTCGACGCCCAACGCGGTAATACGGATGTCGGGGGGCTTGGTTGTTTCATCTGTTGGAGCAAGCCAGCTGCTGTGTCGATCTTGTTTGCGTCTCTATGAGGTCTTTTACTATTGGGCTGCCACATCATTCGTTCTCCATACTCGTTATAAGATATTATTATCATATCCTTTCTATAATCTGTCTTCCCCCGTTTGTTTATTTTTTTTTTTTTTGGAGTCTCTGGGGAAACAGATCAAGAATAGGGCTATTGCACCATCAGCAGTGGCGTAAGGAGCGGATAATACGAGGCTGTGCCTGGGCTATCAACCTGATCGTCTAAAACAAGTTTCTGCAGAAACTACAGGTGCAAGGGCATTTTAATACATTGGTGCAAGATTCGCGCTAAAGGATCAGTTGTTTAGTTGGCTGTATGCCCCGTAAAGGGGTGAAAAGATAAATGAATGATTGAATGAATCTCTGTCATCTTCTACCTTTCCCTGATTGCATCTAAAGCCAGACAGCCAGTACTGTACCTTCCTGCTACTTAATTCTGGCGGCGGAGTTGTGGAATTTAAAGTTGCTACCATAAGTGAAATGGGTTCATTTTCGATGCAAGACAACAGGAAGCTGAGACGCTTGGGAGTCATGACCCAAGTGGGCCCGCCCCCCTTAGAGTGTAAAGGAGTATATAGGGCCGAAACACTTGTCGGACGGGGGGACTTCTTCTGATGATCAGATTGCTTCCTGTTGTATCGCTCTGTAAAGAGTTTCCTATCATCTTAGCGCCTGTCACGGATAATTTTCTCAGTAACGTTAGAAATGACTTAGCTTATATGTGCAGAACACACAAAAAATTATAAATCAAATTAGTCGTATGCTAATATACGCTCCTCATCTTTGCGCGGTCCTAAAGTAAATGCAGTGAACAAGTAGCTGAAGTTACCTCTTTTTCTTCGTATACTCTCACGCGTCAACTTGAATATGTTCAAAGATAGCAGTGGTCAGCCCGAGACCACCGGCATCCCCGCAGAGCATCCCCACAAATGGTACCGGTGATGACCTTATGCGCTGTCTCTTTTCCTCACCTTTGAAGTAGATGAACAGCGATCACCCTATCGGTGCCACCGCCACACTGATCAGAAGTTTCCATCCTTAGGCTATTGAACAGACGGCATCCCAGTCTGTTGTGGACGAAGATCACCACCCGTTCACCTCAACTTAGCGTGCAATACGCATTATCTATTTTGTGAGCAAGCATGCTCGCTTCCCACTTGGCCTCTTCATAAGTTATGCTTGTGTCAGGCTGAAGTCGCCTTCCACTCTTCTTTGCCATTCTGTCAGACTCTTCATTTCCGGGGATGTTGCAGTCAGATGGGATCCGCTGCATCGCAACTCTTTTGAATAGCTGACATAGTTTGTGAAGTGCTGCTCTTCGGTCATCCAGACTGAAATCCCTAAAATGTGATGTACATAAATGACTTGCACTTGATGACACAGAAAAAAACAAAAAACAAAGATGGCCTGAAAGACAAGGGGAATGAAACGAGATGTTGCAAGAAAAGTCAGATGAAATATTTTCAGTACAGTTGCGAGAAGCTCAGCACAACAACTAACCCTTCTTTGCCTCGAGGAGTAAATGCTCTAACTCCAATACCATTCAGTCGCTCTGGAAGAATAGTACTCTACTTTTATTCTGCCTGTTCCTCCCATTTTATTTCTCTGTATCCTATCTCGGGCTTAGACAATCAGGGCGACCCATATTAATTTCTAAGCCATCTGCCCCTCTTCCCGCATGAACGCCAGGCGTTTTTATTTCCTTATAGAAGTTTGATTTATCCGGCAAATCAAGCCTTTTTGTGCCCTTTGCGCATTTGTATCACTTGATACAACAGCTGTAAAGCAACCGTATTGTTTTAAACACTTAGCTATCACATGACGGGCAGTAATGTGATATGCCCAGCAGATATTCCTCTCTTAAGCGAGCATCGTAAGCAACAGCTAAAAATTGTGTCGCGAACTGGTGGCAACTGGCTCTGACCTACTGCCTCTTGTGTGGTATCTTCCGTCATTCTCTGGCCCTTTCTCGTTGAAATACTCTACTCATTTCTCGGCCCATCCTACTTGTCCTTTAAGGTGTGGACGAAAACAGGTAAAGCGTCTTACTAGGACAGAGGACTGCCCACGTTACGACCACAAGGCCTTCACCGGGGACGTAGCTAACAAAGAAGAGAATTAAAGTGAGAACTAATTTAAATACAGTTTTAAAAAATGTATAAAAATATTCTTCAAGTACCATGCCTGATACATAGCGTGTGCGATCATGTCTCTCCACAACTAACTGTCTTTAGTATTATTTATCAATTCTGTTGTTGACTTCTGTCCATACCCCAAAGTCAAACTGCCCAGTATCTGCTCACGTTGTCGTCATCTGTCTCTCTTTGCTACAATCTTACCTGTTGTCACGATACATTCCAGCTTTCATCTTCTCATAACAAACCCAAAGAAAGTGAGTGACGAATAAGTTTCCTTTGCACATTGGCCTCATTCAGGACATCCTCATTACTCTTTTTAGCTGTCCGTGGTATTTTTAACATTTTATAAAACTACATCTCTGTGGACTCTAGTGCTTACCCAACTTGTTTACCAATTGTCTGTGACTCATTCTCTCATGTCTGTTTAGGTTCTGTTTAACACCGAAGAACTCTCTTCCTTCTATTGACGAGGAATTCTTGCATTACATACGTTTAATTTTATGAAAATAAAAAAAATGTTAGACTCATAAATGGAAGTATTTTCATGTACAACTAATAAAAAATACAGTCGTGTCTACATGTCACCATGAACTTAAAATACTAAGACGTTGCCGAGTTTGTTTTTCCATTTTCCTTTGTGAGGTGTTTATGGAATTTAAGCAGTATTTTGTTAAGGCCATTTGAACATTCATGCAACTGGACAAAGAAAACATAACACCTTGATGAAGAGTTGAAGGCAAACGCGCAAGAGGAAAACAGTGCTATTAGCGGGGAGAGAACATCAAGAGCGGGACAGGAAAACGTCTATCACAGTGCATCATCAAGACAAGAGACAGTAGACGTTGGAGATCCATTGCAGCCCACCTTCGTTGTGGAGGTGGCAGCAGATGATGATGATGCAACTGACGACAAATTTGCAAGCTTTAAATGAGAATCCTGAGATTGTTCTGAACACAAGGGCGTATCCAACTATAAGTGAAAGATAGTAATGGTGGCATCAGATCTGTGTAGAACTAATTTCACTTCTGTGTTTTGTTATTTGTTACAGGTTGGGTTCATTATTGGTTTCTGATCCTGTTCACAGACTGCAGGCCTGATGTGATGTGCTATCTTGTTTCTGTAAACTGACACCCCCCCCCCCTTTCCCCCCCCCCCCCCCCCCCCCCCCACCCCCCCCCCCCCCCCCCCCCCCCCCCCCCCCCGGCTCCGTCAGCTGAAAGACAGAAACGTCTTCTTCATGTACCATGCCAGCTGGCTTAGATTATGTCTGTCCACAACCTCCTCTTCCCCCCCCCCCCCCCCCCCGCCCCCCCCCCCGCCCCCCCCCCCCCCCCCCCGCCGCCCCATCGCTGTCAGTTATTTTCTTGACTTCTTTCCATGCCACGATGTCAAACTGTCCACTATCTTTATCTCATTGTTGTTATCTATTTTTCCTTCAGTTTTTCGTGTTGTCGCAGTATATTTCAGCTTTCCTATTCTCATAACATGGCCAAACAAGTGGATTGTTTCATTCTAAGATGAGTAATAACCTTCAGTTGTGTAATGGCTTCTTTCAGGACATCCTCGGCGTAGAAGGTAGAAATGCCTCGTTTGTTCTACCTAACTAAATATACAGAATTTATTTCGTTCTTCTAGGTCGCCCAGTATTTACCTGGTGTCTTCAGTTTTATAACATTTTCGGCGTATAAAATATTTCTTGAGATAAGATGTCCACGCAGCAACATTTATTCTACAATGGTCTTCCACTCTATTGAGTATTCTGTTTATTCCATCGCTAAGCGAATTCCTTTCTTGGCCACTCCTCTTGTCTAATACACACACACTTCCACTATCTCCATTTTGTCTACTTTCCAGACAATTCAGGCGAGTTTCATCTGACACGACCGTCAGTCAAAGGGTCACATGAAAGGTCAAGAGCTGCCCAACGCGTCATGGATGACAGTACCTCTTACTGAAGAAAGCTGGGTGATACATTCCGAGGTTAAAAGTCCACTCTCCGATACAATAGGGATTTCAGTAGATGTATCTGTGGAATATAGCTGGTATCTAGTATCATGATAATGTTTGATTTTCATCGTCGTTACTCAAGGAGCATAGGTTCTTGACCAAATTCAATCCAATTCGTCATGTACTGTGCCACAGGTTCAAGATGTTTCCACGTCTTCTTGTATCCCTGTCATTTACGTCTACAGTTATCTTCTTTATGTGTTATTTTTGTTTTCGGTTACTCTCTACCTCTGTTACACTGGGGATTCTAGAACAAGTACTACCTTGTAATGCTATCAGCAAGTTTCCTCCTTGCGCGACCTGTCCATCACCAGCGTCTTTTTCTCATCTCCTGTTCCACTGGCATCTGTCTGCTTATTACGATCAGGTCCCCTGGCATATGTCTGCTTATTACGATCATGCCCCCTGGCATCTGTCTGCTTCTTACGATCATGTCCCCTTGCATCTGTCTGCTTATTACGATCATGTCCCCTGGCATATGTTTGCTTATTACGTTTGTCGTACCATTTCAGATCTTCTGTTTTAAGCAAACACCCATTTATGGAAGTCTGTAACTTCTTTGTTGTTTTTGTTTTCCATGTTTCAGAGACTTACAATAGGATTGACTTGATATTTGAGCTGAAGACCTTAATTTTGTGTTGGACTTCATTTATTAATTTTTTTTTTTTTCATTCTGTTTCCACTTATTTCCTAATGCAACGCTCCTCTTGCCTGTTGTATTTGTATTCTATCATTGTCTGTTTCTCAAACTTTTGTCTACATTGCTGCCAAAAGGTTCCTTATTATGGGAAAAGTTTCGGGAACACTGGTCTGTGCCAATTCTTTAGGATCAGCAGTTGCAATTTAGGAGCGGAAATAAGCAATATTCATAATATAAATTGTTTCCTTTAACCTAAACTGTATACCTTGGTACAGACAAACATCTCAGACACTGACGCCTCCAGCACCGGACACCTGGTTATCAGTGTTGCCACTCTAAATAAAAAATAAAAAACTTAAATGGTAACCTAAACAACACCTAGATACACCTAGATTTAGAATTTTGGGCTACTTTAAGCGTTTTTTTGGGGGGCTACTTTGGGTTATTTTTGGGTTACTTTGGGCGAAAACCTAAAGTTGATCTAGGTGGTGTTCTTCAACGAATGAAGAAGGAAAATAACACCTAGGCGGGACCAAAAAAAAAAAAAAAAAAAAAAAGAACGAACTTAGATCTTAGTGAATCCACCTAGGAATGGCAAAGCTGCTGGTCATAGAGGACAAAACGATTTGCGAAAAAATGTGATGTCTTTAGTCGTATGCGTTTTAATCTATTCATAAAATGGAACAGCTGAAATTGTGTAATTTTGTTCTACTCTGTGTCTTCGTTTTGATCCTTAGACATGTTTTCTCATTCGGTCAGACAGGATTGAAGCGCACTCCCTCCCCAACCCCCTTTTCATCATCAGTAAGTTTAATCAATTTCATCTCTGTTGTTTCCACTTCTTTTTAAATCACCTGCCCGTGTCATCATCTTCAGCTAACCTGTTGTGTCCATATCTGCTGCAGGTTCACGTCAGCTGTTGTTTCCAGCAGCATTTTCTAATCGCAGTTTTCTTTCGAATATAGTTTCTCGCTTCTTCTTTCTCTATTTTCTGTCTTGTTTCTCGCCAGATTGTCGATGTCTTGTTTCTCGCCAGATGTTCTATGTCTTGTTATTTCTTGTCCTATTGTCTGTTTCTTGTTATTTATCCTGTTTTTCCCTACCCTATTTTCTCTTTTTATTTCTGGCCTTATTTTCTATCTCTTGTTATTTCTGGTGTTATTTTTATCTTTTCGTTTTCCTCGCCTTATTTGTTGTCACGTGTTATTACTCACCCTATTTTATATTTCTTGTTATTTCTCGCCCTATGTTCTATCCCTTGTCAATTCTGGCCCTATTTCATATCTCTTGTTATTTCTCGCCCGGTTTGTTATTTCTCTGCTTGTAAATGACTTGTTTTTCTATCTTCTGTTGCTTCTCATTTTAATTCCGATCTCTTGTTGTTTCTAGCCTCATTTTGTATCTCTTGTTGATGCCTAACTCATCTTCCCATCCCTGGGTGCTTCACATTTCATTTTCTCACCTCTTATTGCTTTACCATTTTACTCCAGGAGCATTCATTTTCATGCTTTCCAGTTCATTTTCATGTTTTCCAGTTAATTTTCATGTATCTCAACACATTTAGTTGTTGTTTTCCTTCTGAAATTGTTTTCCAGGGCCGATGATGATGATTTCATTTAATATTTCAGCATATATTTGAACTTAGCTGCCAATGACGGTTCTGCTCCTTCTTATGGGTTGGTTCTTTTCACTCTGCTCACGCTCGTCTCTGATCAAGGTTGTCGGGGGTAGAAATGTAAAACAAGGCAATAAGGCCTATTTCTTTAAGCTGAAGAAATCAAGATTTCGTTCATTCGTACTATCTAATGTTTTCAGACACTTCATTTCTCAGTGGGTTTTCCCGCTCTGCCTTTATCGTCTGCCCGGAAGTTTCACTGTTTTTAGATTAGCCGTTCATATATTTTAAATTATTAATTTCCGACTGACAAGAGTGGTCAGAGTTCTGGTCTCTCGCGGCAAAGGTACTGGGTTCGATTCACGATGTCTACACGCTCCAGTCCTACCCAGCTGTAAATGGGTACCTGACCTTTTTCTTGAGTTAGGGACGGAAAAGGCAGCGAGGACAGGAACTGGTTACCCCACCTCACGATGCTGGACCTAGTGAAGTCTCTAACACCTCACTTCCCTACTGTCAGTATCTGCTATAGGACTATCTTTATGTTTTTAAAAATATTTTAAGTACTTGATTCCGCATGAAGAATTCAAACCCAAGCAAAAATCCCCAAACTTACCATTATCTCTAGTTAGACTCGTTTAGACGGTCTAAAATTAAGGCATAGTGGGTTCTGTTGAATTTTGTGAGTGAAAGCGCAGATAATCCATCCGATGATAAACCACAGACGGGGGGCGCAGGTGTGTTAGTTTTTTTTTTGTTAGTTACATGTGTTTGCTACTTTTCTTTGTAGCACGCCCCTTTCAACCATCTACCATGTACATGGAGTTGTTGGTTATAACAGGACGTGTTTCCTTTATTGTAATATGTTTTTGTTTGTATTTATTTTATACTATATTATCTCTAGTCGGTATTTTTCCTTTTTGTAGTTATAGTTCAACATGGTTTTTAAAAGAAATTCCAAAATATGCTATTTTCTAAGTTAGTATGTTTTTAATTTTCACTGGATGGTTTCTTTGGTTAATTTGTATGTATCTGGGGCAAGTCTTTCACGAGTTTGGACTACTGACTCAAATCCTTATTTGTTTTTTATATGTTAGCTTTAGTTTTTGTAATATAGTGTTTTATTAACTTTTGCATTTCTGAAGGGGTCTTTGTGCCTATGAGATTTTCTACCCTCATTTCTACATTGTGGTTACTACAGTATGTCTTAATGTTTTGCCTCTGTTGGTCATATTTCTTGCAGTCCACCAGAAAGTGTCTAATTGTGTTTGGTTCTTGACACTCTTCACATGTGGGTTCCTCAATCATGAAATATCCAGTTCCAAGCTTGAGCCTCAGCAATTTTTTATTAATTGGTATTTTTAGTTCATCTTTTATTTGACATTTTTTGCTTGGTTTTTTAAGGATTTTATATGAGGGTCTTGCTTTTTTACTTTGTTCCCATGCTGTTATCCACTCTTTAGTTATTGCTTGAGCAATTAAGCTCTTAATTTCAAACTTCCCTAAGCCTACTTCAATTTTGTTATGGCTAGCTCTCCCCCCTTTGGCTTCTTTGTCTGCAAGCTCATTTCCTGCTATCCCCACATGTGATGGTATCCATGTTATTGTTGCACTGCATCCTATAGTTTGTAGATATGTATTAACCTGTAGTATTTCCTCTATAATATCTGGCCTGCTACATTCATTTCTGTTTCTGATAGCTAATACTGATGATAGGGAATCTGTGAGAATGGTTACTTTTTTTGGTGGATTTTCTGCAGCTATTTCTAAAGCTTTTAGGATTGCCACTAATTCTCCTGTAAAGATGGATGTATTCCCTGTTACTTTTTATCTTTTTTATATTTTTATTTTTGGTATTGCTATTCCTGCTCCTAATTGTCCTTCTTCATCTTTGGTCCCATCTGTATATATAGTTAGGCTATTATTTATTAATACCGTTTCTATGTACTCTAGTGTTTTACTTTTTTTTTTGCTGAGATTATGTCGTTAGATTTTATTTATTGTGTTCATTTTGTTAAGTGGAGAGATTCAGTTTCTGGCACTTTTAATTCCCAGGGTGGGTTCTTTGCTTTATACAAAGCAGTACTGTTTATCGCATTAAAGAGGTCTGGGTATTGATCCATTTAGTCGGTTGTTTTCCACTCTGACGGGTAGCTATTATGGTTTAATGGGATGTGGCGTATGTACTGGTTACACCTATCAGAGGTTTTATGTGCTGGGTGAGTTGGATCTTTTGTCCCCTCTTGCCCAGTAGATGAATCTCAGTTCTTTTCTCCTTAGCTCCAGGGGTATAATGCCTAGCGACATTACTTCTAGTGCCTCTCGCTTGAATGTTGTCCTTTGAGGCACATGCTATTATTGACAGTGCCTGGTTTTGGACTGTCGTTCTTAGGTTTTTTCTTATTGCTTGGGGCGGGATGATGCATAGGGACACACTGAGGGCATAGTTCAAAGTTTGCCCTAATAAAAGTGATTTATAGAAGGTTAAACTTGGGTCTTATTTGCAGCGCGCCCCAAAACCACTTCCTTTTCATATATCTTAGCATGTTTAAATGAGTCCCAATACTGCTATTGCACTTAAGTAGGTCTATATGTTGTGTTAAAACAGTTAGGTTGGCAATGGTCTAAACTCCCGTGTACCAAAAAAAAAGGCTAGTTGATTGTTGCTTGTGCATTAAACTTGTTGCTCATCTAATGCTTATTGTCATACAATCAATATTGTTTTTAATTACACGCCCTCTACTGAAGGGATCCATTTTTCCTATGGTCCTTTTTTGCTAACGTTTAGATTAAATCCCACTTGAATTTCAACCATGTCAGTTACTGCTATCCATTTGCCTTTGTACTGTTTTATAGAGGAATGGGAGATTTCTTCCCGTTCTCCATATCGCAGCGTCATCTGCAAACTGGGATAAGTTGTTAATACCTGTAGATTTCCTGTCTTATATTTTAAGTTTGACCCAACCCTTGATCTGGTGGAACTGCAAAGGAAAAAAAAATGGTGGATCCAAGAATATTCTGTATACCATAGGAGCAAAAAAACATTTGCATGTAGTATCTTCGTAGTTAACTCCAATTTAGATTAATTAGATCAGTGGTTCTCGAGTGGGCCATATGGCCACCCAGAGGGTCATGCCATTATTTCTAGGGGCTACAGTAAGATGGTAAAGTACCTTTTCACCAGCTAACAGTGACTATCATGGGGGGCCACAGAGGTAAATGAGGCTCAGAAGGGGAGAGGGTCGGGATGGTCTACGAACAAACAAAAACAATAAAACAAATAAGGGAATTTTGAGGGTGGAAACCCGCCCTCAGGAATTAGATCACCAGATTGCGGGCGTGTGTAAAAGATTAGTGCTGGGTGTAAAATGTCTATCCTGGATGCAGATATCATTTTTGGATGGCTCACGTTATAAAATCCACTATCGAAAGGGAAATAAAACGAAAACTAAACACACCGTCAGATTGAGCGGCTAGACAGTGCCAATTTAGAAATCCGGAATGGAGCGCTAGCCAGCCACGCATTCAGATCTGAGCCTCAAGAAAATAAAGGATAATTGCGTACAGGGGACTTGAGACGTGACTGGGTTTAACGTGGCAAACGGTTATAGCTGTAGAAGTAGGATGCAAAGAGGTCTAGGGGCAGCTCTTAGTGTATGATCCGTAGTGACTCTGTTAGGTGTGAAAGAGCAGATAAGAACAAAGGGCAAAGTGGGTTTCAGTTTGAAACTTGCGAGAAAGGGCGTCGTGTAAACCGTAATTAAAAAAAAACATTTTCATAAAAATTAATTACAAAACAATATTAATAAATACTTTTTACAAGTGCCTCAATCTGGCAGCGTGGATTGTTGAAAACAAGGAGTGAAGGTGAGAGTCGACAAGCAGGGAGGAGTGGGTTCAATAACTTAGTGCAAGACGGGTTTGACTCACTTGGTGAGTACAAGATCCAAAGTGGGACCCCTTTCCTCCTAGCACGAATGTAGAAGATAAAAAAGGGCTTCCAATGTAACATTCTTGTCCGACGGTGCGGGGGAAAACTAATCCTGTTTCTGATGACTTTTCAGGATTGCCTCCTTTTGCAACGGGCTTAATGCTCGTTATATGAGTGTGTCCGTATAACACGTGATTTAGTGCTAATAAAATACAGCCGGCGACGAATTCTGATTCACAGCCAAAACTCGGAAACTCGGCTACTGACTTATACACTGTGAGCTATTTCTCTATGGGAATTTGCGCTTAGTATAAGTAGGGGCCTGGAGCATCTAGGTTTTAAGAGACATTTTGCAGGACTGAATTGTGGACGTGGAAAGTGACAGAGTGGAGGATCGCCCTCCAGCTGGTTCAGAAGATGTAACAAGTATTTTCCAGATGACTCGGCACATGGACAGCAATGGGTTTTTTGACATGATTCCAGGATCTATTCACTGATGGTCGTTTTCACCGACAGGAAAAGCTGTCTTCAACATTTATCTACAAAGCATATGCTGTCGCGGACGCGTCACTAGGATTGATCAACTTTACAGACAATCCTACCTTGTTGTGCTATACCTTTGAAGCCGGAGGTTTTCATTCAAGGTTGAGAGGCAACGAGTAGAACTGTGACCTAGCTAAGTCTGGCTGGTATAAGATAGTACACTCAGGTCTGCCCATTCTAGCTTTGGAACTCGGTCTGTATGGGGTTAGGAATACAGTGGTTTTCGAATGCTACTGTAAGTTTGCCTTGCCGTAAAGTGACAAGACGGATACTCGTATATTGGGGCTACCACTCAGGATTTAAGGGTGCTGAAAGTCTAAGTATATAATGTCTCGCGTATGGATAACATCAGAAAGAACGGTGGTCCAACCAGTATTGCCAATTTGGAGCATTAAAGCACCGACAGGAGAGGGGAAATTAGAGCCGAAGATCATAAAACTGGGCTACGCTAGATTACCTCAGAGGGCGGATACACTTTAGAACTCAATCTTTGATGCTGAAGGGGCTAGTTATTGGTGACTGAGTTGGATGGAAGAGAATGGATTTTCAGAAGATTGGTTCACTGTCGATAGCACAATGTGGAATGTTACTCCATCACTCTCCGTGTGCATTGGGACCGGCTCCGGAGTTGTATGGTGAATGCAAAGTCCGAACACATAGGTAAAAACAATCTGTCATTGCACAACTCAGGAAAACTCATTCAAGTCTGGCGTTGTATTGATATGGCTCCCTAGCGAGATCACACATGGTGTAGCAAATGTGTATCACAAATAAGTTCTTATATACCAGTCTGGCCTTAGAGTGAACTAGAAAACTCTTTCAGTGTTAATTATCAACTCACTTAGAAAATAAGATAATAACTGATCATCACCCGTGTGTTATACCGGGCCCGAAAGGTCAGAGAAAAGAATCAGTATTCCACTATCCCCTATACAAGCATTGTCGTTCTTAGAATTCACACTAGACTAAGGGAGGATCTTATCTGGCCTTGGGGCACCGGTTACCCTATTGAGCAAAATTTATCTACTCCCCAATATCACACAAAAACTTCAGTGCTCTTAACAAATATGGACAAGTCAAATAAAGAAAATTAAAACACACAGCCATCCAAGACAGAGGGAAGGTCCTTCTCGCGGGAAATCTCAGCGTGGAGGGGGGGCGTATGATTGCTACACAGAGAAAGCATACGAAAGGAAATCTGTGTTGCTGTACTAACCTTCTTTGCCTTTCTAGGAGAACTTCACAGATTTGGCACTGCCACTGGGAATGTTCGGAGCAATTGTAAACGAACAAGGGAAAGTGGCACAAGTAGCAGCAAAATGAGGGGAATACAAAATTCGAGGTTCTGGGAATGTGTGAATACAAAGTGGAAAAGGGGGTAGACAGGAAGAAACTCATCACAGGTGAATTGGTGCTGTCCTCAGGACACGAAGGACGAAAGTTCAACACCACAGTGAAGGGGTAGCTCTCTTATGTTATCTAAAGAAGCACAGAAAGCACTCATTGAATGGGAAGCTGTTGGACCCAGAAATAATAACAGCTATTTTCAAAAACAGCTAAAAAGAAAATTCATGTCAATGTCATCCAATGTTATGCACCAACTAATGACAAAGAAGAGTCTGTGAAAGAAGCATTTTATACTAAACTACAGGAAATTATGGATAAAAGTAAAATAGAAGAGACATCACAATTTTGATGGGTGACATGAATGCAAAGATAGGTACAGTCAATACCGGATTTGAAGAAGTCATGGGAAAACATGGGCTAGGAGTAATGAATGAAAATGGAGAACTATTCGCAAAACTTCTGTGCTTCAAATCAACTGGCTATAGGAGGAAGCATGTGTTTCCACATAAGAGGAATACACAAGGCAACATGGATATCACCAGACCATAGAACAGAAAATCAGATTGATCATATATGCATAAACAAGAAGTTTAGATCATCATTGCAGGATGTAAAGGTATATAGAGGAGCAGATGTGGCATCAGATCACCATCTTCTGATAGCCAAAGTTAAAAAAATGAAACTCAAGAGATATGCAACAAATGCAAAAATTATAGAAACAACAGTTTAATGCAGGACAGCTAAGAAATCAAGAAACAAGAGACAAATTTGCGGTCACAGTATCCAACAAATTCCAAGTGCTCCAACAGCTGGAAGATGTAGAGAATACAGAAGACTATTGGCAGCAGGTCAAAACGGTATGGAAGGAGACATGTGAAGAAATACTGGGGAAAAGGGAAAGACAACAAAAAGCATGGATAACAACAGAAACCATCAATAAGATAAAAGACAGAAAAAAACAAGAAAGCAGAGTTAAACACAAGCAAAACCAGAAGTTCCAAAGCCAAGGCTCAAGAAGTGTACACAGAAGCAAACAAAGAAGTAAAAAGAAGTATCAAAAGAGACAGGAGGAAGTATATTGAGGAGTTGGCAAGAGAGGCAGAAGATGCTGCAGCCAAAGGAAATATGAGAGAACTGTATAGCAGCACAAAGAAGCTAACAGGGAAATACAAGCAAACAAGTTGCCTCATAAAAGATAAGAATGGGAAACTGCTCAGCAATATACAAGAGCAAATGAAGAGGTGGACAGAATATTTTGGGGACCTTCTCAATAGACCAGCTCCACAAATCCCGCCGGACATCCAGCCAGAAGAAGAAGAGCTACAAATTAACGGTGAAAGACCAACGAAGGAAGAAATAAAGAAAGCCATAAAGCTTCTAAGAGATGGAAAAGCGTCTGGACCTGATGGCATTCCAGCAGAGGCCATCAAAGCAGATATCGACACGGCTACAGAGATGTTATATAAATTACTTGGTAAAGTCTGGGAAAAAGAAGAGATACCAGCAGAATGGAAGGAAGGATATCTGGTTAAGTTGCCTAAGAAGGGAAAATTTACAAGAGTGCACAAATTATAGAGGAATAATGTGTTACTATCAGTGCCAGGAAAAGTATTAAAACAGGATTATCCTTGAGAGATTAAAAGAGTCCATAGACAAGAAATTGAGAGAGATGAACAAGCAGGTTTTCGACAAAACAGATCATGTACAGACCAGATAGCCACTGTGAGAATAATAGTTGAACAAAGTCTGGAATGGAATTCACCACTATACATCGGATTTGTGGACTACGTAAAAGCATTTGACAGTGTAGACAGAGAATCACTTTGGAAATTGATGAGGCATTATGGAGTTCCCCTGAAGATCATTAATTTAATAAAGAAAAACATATGAAGACATGACATGCAGAGTTCTTCATGAAGGACAGCTTACAGAACCATTTGGGATAAGAACAGGAGTGCGACAGGGATGCCTCTTGTCTCCATTTCTTTTCTTGCTGGCAATAGATTGGGTTATGAGATCATCGACAACACACAACAGAAATGGAATCCAGTGGACTCTGACTAAGCAGTTGGATGATCTGGATTTTTGCTGATGACTTGGCTCTTCTGTCCCATAACCGTAATCAGATGCAGGACAAATTGAAAACACTCGATGAGAGGTCACAGCAATTGGGTCTGAAAATACACAGGGAAAAGACAAAAATAATGCGAATAAATGCAGGTAATGAAAAACAGGGGTTGAACTTGAAGAAACACCAATACAAGATGTAGAATTCATACACACATATCTCTTGGCAGTAATATAGACAAAGTTGGAGGGACAGACAGCGATATCAAAATAAGAATACAAAAGCAAAGAGGAGCTTTCATTGCGCATTGGGGGGGGGGGAAATATAATGGAGATCAAGAGGAAAATAGGCGCTCGCCGAAATAAAAAGCAAAAGGATCCAACACGAAAATAAGAATCTTCAACTCAAATGTGAAGTCAGTCCTATTGTATGGCTCGGAGACATGGAGAACAACAAAGACAACAACCAAAAAAGCTACAGACTTTCATAAATGGGTGCTTGCGTAGAATAGAGGGATTAAAATGGTATGACAAGGTTACCAACGTGGAACTGATGACAAGAACTGGACAACAAAGTGCCAGTGGAACAAGAGATGAGAAGAAAGACGATGGCGATTGGATAGGGACGACACACTGAGGAAACCTGTTGATAGCATTACAAGGCAGTCCGTGTTCTGGAACACCCCCCCACAACAGGGGCAAGAGAGGCAGAATGGAAGACTCCAAGAATGTGTGACGTGGGGAGAAGAGAGTTGTGAAACAGAGGTGAATAAATGATGTAGGAGAACAATGGGAAAAGAACATTGAGATGATGGCCCCGTGACAGGAGGAATTGGCATTGTGATTGTTTGAAGGCCCTATGCTCACTTTGGGATTGGAGGGTTTATGAGATGAATGAAACTTGAACTATTTGCATCATAGAAATCGAAAGCACAAAAGCTTTTCTCTAATCTTTGTGTTCCACTTAACTAGTAAGTTTTGGCGGGAGTTCCCAGCAGAGAGACTGGACAGCCAAACGCTAACTAAAGAGGACTACTACGTCACCTCATTATTCAATGAGGCTTTATTTAAAATTCTATGATAAAGTAGGGGTTGTAAGCGAAGAATAATTCGTTTAACAATTTGTGAAATATCCAATGTGAATAATGCTTTAATTCGGCAAGCCCTGCACCACTATATGAGTTTGAGTAGAAAAGAATATATTTTCTGAGGCAGCTGTATCTAAGAGAAAGCCATAGCTCAAGGGACGTGAGTGTTTATGTGGTGAATGTTGCTAACTAGTATCGATCACCCAGACTGTCACTCCAAGAAAAGTCCTTGCTGCAGTCTTCGAGGATATTCTCAAGACAATAGTGTTATACTGTGGTTAACAGTTTATTTGACAAAGGGTTTTAAACCTCATCGCCTAAGAAATCCATAGATTTTTGTGGTGAGAATCCGTTATTGTTTTGTAACATTTTATACGTAATGTTAGGACAGTCGTGCTGACTGAGTATGCTGAGATGCTGACAGTATATATTATTACTTCTCAGCTAGAAAAGTAGGTTAGATATTGAACCAGACTGTGTAGCAACGAAAATAGCGAAGAGATATGTGCCGCTCAAACTGGAATATAACAACTGACTAGCAAAAGAAAAACTTATTTTGTTTTTTTCTTTCTCTAAACATTTGTATGAGTTTTTTCTGTCAATTTAATGCGCTTTTTTCTGAAGATCCCCGTACAATCTCTCCCTAGCCAAATCCCCGCTCAAACAAGCCATCAATGAGAGCAAAACAAAAAAGACTTTCCCGTCGGTGAATGGCATGTGGTACATCGCGATGAAGCATCCAACAATAATCCGCAAGCATGGTCACACTCCACCGTCCTTGATAACGTGACTCCATTACGGCGATATCTTGATGGAATCGTTCTCCATGTTCATCGCTGACTTCGCCAAGGTTGTCAGGGAAAAAGTCAAGATGCGAATCGAGCAAAATGGATTTTGAGGTGACAATGTTACAGCCCTATTATAATCCCTGTATGCATCTATGCAATGCTTAACAATATGCAACATAGTCAACAGATTTGTGATTTCCCAGAAAGTTATCGACGATCGATTTGAATGCCATCCATGCGCGAAGTTCACTACCATGTAACAAGTTCTGGAATTGTTTGTCTGCAATAACTTTCCTAATCTGAGGTCCTACAAAGATACCTTCCTTTATCTTTGCATCGCTAACTTGCGGAAACTTTTCTCGAAGATAAGTGAAAGCTTTGCTCGTTTTATCTAACGCTTTTACAAAATTCTTCATGAGCCCCAACTTTATATGTAACAGTGGTAAAATGAAGCTGTCTTTGTTAAATAATGGCTCGTGTATTACATTTTTATACCCGAGCTGCATACGATCCCGGATAGGCCACACCTTTCTTGCATAATGTTCCTGTCTGTTGCGGCTGTCCCATTCACATCGGAAGCAACAAAATTTAGTATACCCAGTCTGCATGCCCGTGAGAATTGCAATGACCTTAGGTCTCCACAAATCCGCCATTGGTAGTCATTGTACTTTATTTTTTCCAAACGTATAGCCATATTGTCATAAGTTTCTTTCATATGAACAGAGTAGGCGACTGGAATTGATGAAAATAAATTTCTGTTATGCAATAACACGGCTTTTAGACTAGTCTTGGAAGAATCGATGAAAAATCGCCATTCATTGACTATGTGCTCATGACCGTTTACATCTTTGCAATAGCGAATGTCATCATCCATCTCAAAGTTTTGAACAAGTTCTCTGTGTCTATGACGAAATTTAGATATCGGAGTATTGGGCGCTAAAAGATTCCATTCTTTGAGTCGCGAACCGAGTAATTCCGCATGTCCTTTGGTAAGAGCGAGATCACGTATTAGATCTGAAAGTCCTGAATGGTTAATTAAGTAAACACCATCATTCACCGACCAACGGGCTGATCACCCGTTTGCCAGTCACTTCGATTACGGAAACAACAGCAAATGGATTGATTTGCCGTTGCCCTAAAGACGCCAATAGGCGTGATGGGAAACAATGGCAAAGAAAACCTATCTGCTGTTGCCCTAAGACGCCACTAGGCGTAATGGCCACTGACTGCGTTGACAGTCGGTGGCTAAGGACGGAAGAAGAAGAATCATTCACCGGTATGTAATCGGAGTCAGAATTAGTTTCTAAAGCAGGTAAACTATCACTTTCTGATGGTTCATTCACGTCCAACGGATTATGTTCTGGTGGTACTTGGATCGGACACGTGATTGGATCATGAGGCACTGGTTTTGAAACCAATTCAATATTTGAATAAACCACAGACTTTCTAGTTTTAAAAGTGAAACCATGGATATTTGTCAAGCAGAAGTAACAATCAGTAGTGTGATTTGTATGTTCACGCCATATTACTGGCACTCCAAAAGGCATCGACTTATGCTTCGGCGATTTTCGTAACCAACCTGCCAATGTATCGAACAAACTGCATTTGGCTTCCAAGATTTATTTGCATCATCAACTTTCGAATCGAAATAAAGTTCATATGCTTTCTTTAGTAATGGTGTAAAGTTTTTCTGGTCAACACGATCGGTAAAATATCCGCACACGTAACAAAACAGATCAGCCGAATTTCTACAACTTCTAGAAGCCATATTTTGCTCAGAATTATTTCAAAATACAGTAACTATTTGAAAAATCGCGTAACATATGACATGCATCTTTTAGCAGTATAAAAAGTAGAATTATGTTGCTTTTTATTAATTTTTAATAAGTTATATAGTAAAAATGAAACGGAGCAAATAACGGTTTCCCAAAAAATATATTTATTCACAAATATCTTAAGAACCCGACGTGATAGAGATAAACGGATTTCAGATTTGAAATCAGCGCAAGAAACTGACCTAAGAACACTTATTCTTATATAAGAAAGAAAAATGTTGTTTGTCAGTGTAATTAGCCATTGATGAAGTAGAGAATCCTCCAAGTGGAGCGCCCAAATCGTTAGTAGACACTCTTGATGGAGTTAGTAGATGGAGAAAGCATAAAGAATCTAATTGAGTGCTACGAGGAATAGATTAACGAAGCTGCAAAGGCTGAAACTGCGGAGTAGCATTGCCAAACTGTCAACAATATTGAAAGATATACAGACAAAATTAGAGGAACTGATGATTTCGTTGATGTACCTTGATAATATACATGAGACTGTTCGTATTACTTCAAGTTGAATAAAGGTTTATATGATCACTTGGCAGTTATCAACTGTATAAGGTTTGCTGTTTTGTTTGGAATTACTGTTGGAGAATTAAAACGACATCATCACACAACTGTAAGCAAGGGTGAATTAAGAACCTGGAAATTATAAAGTCATTTAGGAAGTTAACACCTCAGGCGATAGCCTGTACCAAGACCTAAAAGATGACCAAGTAACAACAGATTGAAAGTATTTATACAGATATACTGCAATCATCCTAACAATCTGAAAAACTATGCAATCACCTAATTATATTTCACATATATGGGCACATAGGGTCATTCGTGGTAATGTAACCAGGCCGGTTACATAGCTTTTATGGTGCCGTGACCAGGCCGGTTACACTAAGGACTTTTCATAATTCGGTGCTTGCGTAGAATAGAAGGAATGAAATGTTTCGTCACGGTAACGAATGTGGAACTGTTGACAGGAACCAGACAATTGTCAATGGAACAAGAGATGAGAAGAAGATGCTGGCGATGGATAGGACACATTGAGGAATCCTATTGATAGCATTACATGGCAGTACTTGGTCTGGAATCACCAGTGTAAGAGAGGTAGAGACAGATCAAGTAACAGCACATAGACGAGAACTGGAGACAAATACACATGATGAAGACATGGACATACTTTTGAGCTGATGGCACTCGACAGTACTCGGCATGTGTTTGGTGTGAAGGCCTTTGCTCCTTGTGGTGGTAAAGGGTATTGATTGATTCAGGACTCCGTTCTGCTTGACACCGCTGCAAATACACGTACGCGTACTCTCAGACATGTTAACAAATACACTGTCGTGGAAGGGACCTAACGGAAATATGTGAGCGCATGTAGCACTCACTCACTGACGCTCTCACTCACTCACTCTTACACAGTCATACACTCACACACTTTTCAGGTTTCGCTGTGAGCTTTATTTTATTTCATATTTCGCAGCCGTCTTTCCTGTTCACACTGCTAACTTGACTGCACCCCGCTTGTGCACTTTCCCGTTTGAATGTCGTGTTATTGAGACTGAATTTTTTTACGTCTGAATGCTAAAACTGTTGCCCGCTGTATTGGGAATGTTCTCACAAGAATGTATTCACAGGCCAGGATACAACGAGGCCCACGTGAGGGTTTCCGCAGTCCGAGAAAGTTACTACTCTGCGTTCGTTTTATTCTCCCTCTCTTATATTTCTCCTGAGCAGCCGATTGGTTAAGCGGCTAGAGCGCTTGCCTAACGGCGGCAAAGTTACCTGGTTCCGGGATCAAAACTTAGTAGCATCAGTCTACCCAGAAGTAAATGGGTATCTGATTTTTGCTCTGGAATTGGTGAAGGCTCTAACAGTTCACCTCCCGAAGGTAATATCTTCTGTGGGACTACCTTTCCCGTTTCATTAACTCTCTCTCTCTCTCTCTCTCTCTCTCTCTCGTTCTCTTTCTCTATAACTTTCTCCCTCTCAGCCCGTCTCCCCTCATTTTCTGCCTCGAGCTCTTACAAAAGCATTGACTACCTCTTTCACAGCCTTGCTGTTATATCGCCCTCCTCAGCTACACCACACCACCTCTTTGTCTCTGGACCTCATCTCCTCTCTCTAGAGAAAGGAAGGGCAGAATGTCAGACGGGCCTGCGTGCCCAATTCTCAACCCTTTGAAAATAAAGTTCGTTCGTTCGTTCGTTCTCTCTCTCCCTCCCCTCAAAACCTTGTCAGTGCGCCAGTAATGCAGATTTCACGCATGTCTGATGAGACATTACATACATGTCATCTCGTGATCTGTTTTCATTGCCTTCCGTGGATCACATATGGTTTCCCGCCTTGGTCTGGAGAGCCCCCGCACCGTCCTATCTGATAGGCTACAGCAGTGATTCTCAACTTGTGGGTCGTCGGAAGCTTTGCGATGGGTCGTGTCCCTCGAAATTGGGTCGCGGGAACCATTGCAACGGGTTGCGTTCCCTTACGTCTCACTTGCTCGAAGTTTTAGGCAGCATGCCTTTGACGGAATTTCTAATCAATTTTTACCTGTCAATTTTGGTACAAATGTCGCCAGCTTCCCCAGTTTTGAGATTTGGGCCGTGGTCGTAAATGGTATGAGAACCACCAGAATGGAAGTGTATTTTACAGTTCAACAGAATTCTGGCTTTGTTTAGATTCAAATACTGTCAGGAGCAGTAGTTCTCAACGTTTAGAAAAGCATGGGCCTCTTAGCGAAGGGCCCAAGATTCCTCGGATCTTCTTGTAAGAATTGTTCACCACTTTAATATATATATATATATATATATATATATATATATATATATATATATATATATATATATATATATATATATATATATATATATATGTATATATATATATATATAGTGGAGAAGTGGCCTCTCTATTCAGATGGTTACTGCAGTACAACCTGTTCAGTTTTGGGATCTATTCTCGGTATCGGCACGCTCGAGTCTATCCAGCTGTAAATGGGTACTTAACTTTGCTCTTGAGTTAGGGAAGGAAAAGGCAGCGAGGAAGGGAACTGGTCACACCACTTCTCGATGCTGGACCTAGTATAGTGGCGTCTCTAACCCTTCACTCTCCTACGGCAGTATCTACTATTGGACTACCTTTTACTTTTATAAAAAAAAAAATCAGTTTTGGTATATGGGTCGCCAGCTTCACGAGCTGTGTGAAATTTGGGTCGTGGCCGTAAACGGTTTGAGAACCACTGGACTGGAAGTGTATTTTACTGTTAAACAAAATGCTGGCTTGGTTGAGATTCAGTGTCAGGAGCAGTAGTTCTCAACTATTTAGAAAAGCATGGGACTACTTTACGAAAGGTCTCAAATTCCGCAAATCTTCCTAATTAGAGTTGTTCACCAGTTAAGTACATACTACAGGTGGGGGATTGAAAAGATACTTACTTCTAAGTAGCAAAGAACATTCTTAAAGACATAAAATGTATTGTAGCAGCATAAGGCCTGTAAACAGAAAAGATTCTAACAACTGGTATTTACGTCTAAGTAAGAAAAGAAAATTCTTAAAGACATAAAATGTATAGGATCCCGTTTCAAAACCCATAGTGGCATATTGGGAATATGGTGTTAGGCCCATATTTTCTTGACCATCGGCACAATAGGGGTGATGTGGTCAGCATCACGCCGGCCGCCTTAACCTTCCCACAGTCGCTCTGGTACCCAATTCATGAGGCTGGGTCGACCCCGGAGCCGTTTGCGGTCTAAAAAATCCCATCTCAACTGGGGATCGAACCATGGACCACCGAGCTAGGAAGCCAGTGCACTAACCACTGAGCTACCGCGGCTCCAAATGTATAGTAACAGCATAAAGCCTGCGAACAGAAAAGATTCTAACAACGGTATTTACGTCAAAGTAACAAAAGAAAATTCTTAAAGACATAAAAGGTATTCTTTCTTCTTCTTTGATCCTTAGCCGCCGACCGTCAAAGCAGTCAGTGGCCATTACGCCTGGTGGCGTCTTGTAGGGCAACAACAAATTGATTCCACTTTGCTCGGTCGGCGGCCATCCTTCGTACAGTGCCCCAACTCTGGTTCATTCTTTGCATCTCAGCCTCCGCAGTCCTCCGCCAAGTTGTTTTTGGTCGGCCTCTCTTTCGTTTTCCTTCAGGGGTCCATAGCACAGCTGTTCTTGTGATGGCATCGGGGTCTCCTCTGAGGACATGGCCAACCCAGCTCCAGCGTCTGCCAGCTATGATGGTGTGCATGTCCTCTTGCTTGCTCCGAGTAAGCAGATCTTGGTTGGTGATGATATTCGGCCAAAAGATTCGGAGAATTTTTCTTAGGCATGTTGTGTGAAAAGAGGACAATTTCGACATTTCCTTCTCTGTAACTCTCCAGCTCTCCGCGCCATAGAGAAGCACAGAAAGCACACAGCTCTGATATAATCCTAATTTTATGAAAGGTGTAGTAACAGCATAAAGCCTGGAAACAGAAAAGATTCTAATAACTGGTTCTTACTTCTAAGTAGCAAAGAAAATTCTTAAAGACATAAAATGTATAGTAGCAGCTTAAGGCCTGCAAACAGAAAAGATTCGAACAGTCGGTACTTTATTTAAGTTTGTTGCCCCCTCAGGAACTTATTATTGTGGCACGTACTGTGGCCCGCTAGAAATATGGCATGGCTCACTGGGAGTCGTATTGCCCACAGTGAGAACCACTGGTGTACATGAAATACAGATGAGGAGTAGAACATAGGGTTTTACAGTAAAGCCTTTAATGTTTTACATAATTAAACAGAAAATATTACTTCACATAATACCTACCATAAGGATATTTATAAATTACATTACGGACGCGCATCTCAATTCTTGGACTTTCTGTTAAAGACGACAGTTAAAACCATCAAGATGACTCTGCATTCTGTCTCCGGTATTTGCAACAATTGGCGTGCTTTGTGGAAAAGTGACCTCTGTATTCGGATGGTCATTGCAGTATGACCTGTCCAGACGACGGTACAATACGATGCGATTGGAAATGACCCATTTTTGTGAGTTAGGAATGACCTATTTCTGTACTTGAAAGCATACTTTTTTTTCCTCATAAGAAGGGGGTAAAGTCTCTTGGGGTGGTGGTGAGAACAGGAATTTGGGTTATTCTGTGAGAAAAAAAAATGTTATTTTAAAAAAAATGTGGTTATTTAAAAAAATGTTGGTTATTAACCAGAAATGTTGGTTATTAACCAAAAATGTTGGTTATTAACCAAAAATGTTGGTTATTAAAAAAAATATTGGTTATTTAAAAAATTGGTTATTTAAAAAACATTTAGAGAAGGAATCAGTGGAAATAAATGAGAACCATGGAAAAGAGTGGAATGGACAGGTAAGATTGCGGTAAAGGTAAAGTCAGTCCTATAGCACGGACCTACCTTAGGGTAGTGAAGTGTTAAGAGTTTTCACCGTACTAAATCCAGCTTTTTTATATGAGGGTGGGGTATCTAGTTCCCTTCCTCGCTGCTTTTTTCCTACGCTAACCCAAGAGCAGAATCAGGTGCCCATTTACAGCTGACTAGACCGGAGCGTGACGCAAAGGTCAGGCTTTGAACCCGGAACCCGATAAGTTCTCTGCGAGCGGAACGCGCTCAGACCGCTTAGCCAATTGGACGCTTTGGTGTATTCTTTGAAAAATGTGGAGGAATCAACGGAGTTGAAACAAAATAAAGACAGCCTGGAGGAGTGGAGAAGAGTGGAATGGTTTGTTAGTTTTCTTCTTCTTCTTCCTCGTTCGTCCTGAAAAGGATGTTGGTTGCGTTGTGTCCGTTTACAGCGCAGCTGCGATATTTGCGCCTTTCGGCCGACACATCCGACTTCAGCACGGCATTTTTGGGACCGGGTTAGCCTTTCCTCTTGGATCCCTACTCACTCAGCCAGACTGCAGTGATGCAGCCTGTTTCCAGGACCACCACGTGGAGGTGGAGTAGGGTCTTGGTCAGCTCTGGTTCGCTGACCCTGACGCAAGCAGTCCAGCTATGGGTCGCTAACTGCATTCCTCACTGTTGACGCGTCTTAGGTCCCGTTTGTTGGTTTTAAGGGCTATCTTCATTTCACACGGACAACTTCATCAGTGCTCCGATCTCCTCCCTTAGATCACACAAGGAGGGTGTCAGCACAGTGCACGAACACCGTAGCACCGGCGAGAATCCCAATGTGTGTATTTAGGAATCACACATTCTATATTTGTTGTGGTGGGTAGGTTTCTAATTTTTAAATTTTGCCAGAGCAGTGGCCTTACGGCCTACTCTTTACGATTTCCAACTGCCGTGGGAATTTTAACGTGCGCAACTTGCACACAGGACCTCCTATTTTTTTCACCCTTATCCGAGGAGGCTAGGCATCCGATCTCACTACCCAGGAGTCGGGGGGAGGGGGGAATGACATCATTAGGACAGCTGAAAAAAATTTCCATAAATTATATTCCCTCTACTGTGAATCGAACCTAGTACCTCTAGAATTCGAAGCGGACGCCATCCCTTTTAGCCACTCCGATCCCCAAGAGTGGAATGATTAGTAGGTTAGACTGAAATCATAAGTAAACGTGCAGAAATGCAGACAGTTCTCACAGAGGGAAGCAAAAGAAACAAGTTGGTGACTAGACAGATTAGCAGCAGCAAGTATAGATATTTGGGCCCCATGTACGAGGGGCGTTCAGAAAGTAATGCACCACATCGTTTTTCTCAGCTAATAATAAAGATAGAAGCATGAAATTTTGCACACTTCAAATATGGCATGTGCCAATTGTGTGCACCAAATTGCACCGCAACCGGCCAAATAATACGGCTGCCCTAAACTGTTGAAATGGAGCGTGTTAGCAACTTGCGTTATAATCAGCGAATTGTGATAGAATTTCTCGTTGCAGAGAAGGAAACTGTTGTGAACATTCACAAGCGTCTATGTGATGTGTATGAAAGTTTTGCAGTCGACAGGAGTACATTCAGTCGCTGGGTTCAGAGAATCAAAGAATCAGGAAGTGGAGATACGGAGCTGCTTGATCGGCCGCGCTTTGGACGTCCTGCCACAGCCACCAACGCAGAAATGATGAAATGTGCTGAGGGCATTATTCTTACTGATAGGCGAATCACTAATCAACAATTGGCCTTACAGCTGTCAGTAGCATTGGTAGTGCAAATGCAGTTATAAAAACTCTCGGATTTTCTAAGGTTTGCGCAAGATGGGTTCCTCGAAGTCTCCAAATGACCACCGATTGCAAAGGAAAGCAATTTCTTCTGAATTGTTGGATCGTTTCAATGCTGATGGAGAGAACTTTTTGGCTAAGATCGTTACAGGTGACGAAACCTGGGCACATAACTTTGAACCTGAGACAAAAAGACAGTCAATGGAGTGGCATCATCCGCAATCACCAAGAAGAAAGAAATTCAAGACAATTCCTTCAGCTGGAAAGGTCATGATCACTGTCTTTTGGGACATTGAAGGTGTGATTCTTGTCTTGTGGACGTTATGCCAAGAGGAGAGACAATCAATTCGTAAGCTTACATTAAGACATTGAAAAAAACTCAATCAACGTTTTCGCAGAATCCAGTAAATTAATATTAGACAAACATAAAGGTATGTTTTCAGGCACTCGTAAGAAATAAAGAAGTAGAACACTTGGACAACAGAAAAACAACAGACGTGAGTGGCTTACCCAGGGTTCGAACCCCGTACCTTCCGTACGACAACTCCGCCTAGCTATCAAGCGAATCACACTGACCCCACGGCCAGCTAGGCATCCCCAAAAAAAAGATGCTTTGCTGGCTATTTATCAGTACGAAACACACAAGATAACACCGGAAGTATACAGTGGGCAACTCAGCCCTTAAATGACGCAATCACTTCTGTTGTTCTCCTATTAACAGTATGTGTCAGTCCAAACAAGACAAAGACCTTGATACTGGGTCCAGTAAATAGTAGAAGACTAAAGGACATTAGTATAGAACAGAGGGTAGGTTTCTGGTATTGTATAAACATAAATAACACATAAGGAAGGGAAACCCGAGGCCTGTAAACAGTAAATTAATATTAGACAAACATAAAGGTATGTTTTCAGGCACTCGTAAGAAATAAAGAAGTAGAACACTTGGACAACAGAAAAACAACAGACGTGAGTGGCTTAACCAGGGTTCGAACCCCGTACCTTCCGTACGACAACTCCGCCTAGCTATCAAGCGAATCACACTGACCCCACGGCCAGCTAGGCATCCCCCAAAAAAAAGTGTTAATAGGAGAACAACAGAAGTGATTGCGTCATTTAAGGGCTGAGTTGCCCACTGTATACTTCCGGTGTTATCTTGTGTGTTTCGTACTGATAAATAGCCAGCAAAGCATCTTTTTTTTGGGGATGCCTAGCTGGCCGTGGGGTCAGTGTGATTCGCTTGATAGCTAGGCGGAGTTGTCGTACGGAAGGTACGGGGTTCGAACCCTGGGTAAGACACTCACGTCTGTTGTTTTTCTGTTGTCCAAGTGTTCTACTTCTTTATTTCTTACGAGTGCCTGAAAACATACCTTTATGTTTGTCTAATATTAATTTACTGTTTACAGGCCTCGGGTTTCCCTTCCTTATGTGTTATTTATGTTTATACAATACCAGAAACCTACCCTCTGTTCTATACTAATGTCCTTTAGTCTTCTACTATTTACTGGACCCAGTATCAAGGTCTTTGTCTTGTTTGGACTGACACATACTGTTAATAGGAGAACAACAGAAGTGATTGCGTCATTTAAGGGCTGAGTTGCCCACTGTATACTTCCGGTGTTATCTTGTGTGTTTCGTACTGATAAATAGCCAGCAAAGCATCTTTTTTTGGGGATGCCTAGCTGGCCGTGGGGTCAGTGTGATTCGCAGAATCCAGCAGACCTGCTTCTCCTTCACGACAATGCGCGACATCACACAAGTCTGGCAACACGGGAAGCAATCACCAAATTGGGTTGGACTGTACTGCCCCATCCACCGTATAGTCCCGATTTGGCACTCTCTGATTTTCATCTATTTGGTCCTCTTAAAGATGCACTCCGTGGGACAAGGTTTGAAGATGATGAAGGAGTGATTCATGTAGCGAAGAAATGGCTACATGATCAAGACAAAATCTGGTACGGGCTAGGAATACATGCACTTGTTTCGCGCTGGCATAAAGCCGTACAAGTTGATGGGGATTATATTGAATAATACCGATGTTTACATGACATATCCATGTATATTGTGTATAAATTTCATGCTTTTTGAATAAACAGCTCATGAGAAAAACGATGTGGTGCATTACTTTCTGAACGCCCCTCGTAGTTCCCGGTTGGGGGGGGGGGGGGGGGGAGATGGGGGGGGGGGGGGGGTTTGTCTCTGAGGAGACACAGAAAGAATAAGATTACTGCACCCTCAGGATGGTTTCTGTAGCAGATCGTTTACATGATGAAGTTGCCAGTCACACGTGCAATCTCGTATTAGTTGACTCTTGCGACATAGCTGAGGAAGCAGTTATACTGTTCAAAAAAAAGAAACGCAACTTTTTTGGTGTTACTTTTATAAAAGATATTCGCTGATTGGACATCAGTCAACCTATCGACTGTGTCCACCTGGTCATTAACTTCTCTTGGTTACCTGAATTGTACTCACCTCATGATTCGTGAGGTCATGAAAGAGGTCAAGGTCAAAACAACATTTTTGACAATAACTCGTGACAGGTTCATGAGAATTCCATGAAACTTACTGAACACAAAACTCCCTTACCATATTATTGAATGTCTATAAAAGATTGACGCTCCTCGAGTAAATTCAGTTGAAAATTCAATGCGAAAGTACAGTATGGCTCATCTCACTACAGAACAACGACTCATCATCATTGGACGTTTACAGACTGGACAGTCACAAAGTGTAGTGGCCAGACAATTTAATGTGGTTAGAAGCACCATTAGTCGCCTTTGGAGGCGATTTCAAGAAACTGGCTCAGTGGCAGACCGGCCGAGCAGTGGAAGACCCAGAGTCACAACTCCTGCCGAAGACCGCTTCATACGGCTGCGTCACCTCAGGAATCGACTTGCATCTGCGTCCTCCACAGTCCAGTCAATGTCAGCAGCTCGTCGAATTTCAGATCAAACGGTCAGGAACCGGCTGCACGACTCTGGTCTTTGGGCTAGAAGACCCTATAGAGGTCCTGTTCTTACGGACCGGCATCGCCAGAACCGACTGCAGTGGGCGAACCAACATCGTCAATGGACCGTTGGGAATGACTGGAGACGGGTTTGGTTTAGTGATGAATCATTGTTTGTGCTTCAGTGACACGATAGACGGAGAAGAGTTTACCGCAGAGTCCATGAGCGCTACGCCCAGAACAGCGTTGATGAGGCTCCTCCACATGGTGGTGGAGGTGTACTGATGTGGGGGGGGGGGGCGATGAGTGGGGGAGAGAGAGATCGGGCGAGAGAGAGAGAGAGAGAGAGGGGGGGGGGCGATCAACTTCATGGGAAGAAGTGAGCTGGTGCAAATTGAAAGACGCCTGAATACCCAACGATACGTCGCTGAAATTCTTCGTCCTCACGTCCTTCCACTTCTGGCTGCACGAGGGTCGATTTTTCAGCAGGATAACGCTCGACCTCACCACCCAGTTCCTCGCTGACAACAACGTCCAGACCATTCCGTGGCCAGCCATGTCATCAGATATGAACCCCATAGAACACTTATGGGATGAACTCGACAGACGACTCCGCCAGCGAGACGTGGCTCCAGCCAATCTCCGACAGTTGTGTCTTGCTTTGCGGGAAGAGTGGGCAGCCATCCCACAACAACAGATCCAACGGCTAATCGGATCCATGTCAAGGAGATGTCTTTCTCTGATAAAGGCCAGAGGATGCCATACACATTACTGAAACGGAGGCCTCAGTCGCAAAGAATAAAAGTCCAAACCAAATTTAATGAACATCATTTCATTGTTAAAGTCTGAAAGTTTCTTCATGCCAAGATTGAAACATTAATTCCGTAAAATAAAATTCTGGTACAAGTTTGAAATTTGGTGTCCATTACCACTGCAATAATGTTGCGTTTCTTTTTTTTTTTTTTTTTTTGAACAGTATAGCATATTCTTTGTTTGTCCATTCAGAGACCGCCAAGAACCGTGCGATCTAAGGACCATCATGGACAGACTGCCAAACTGGCGGATAGGTAAACATTCAGGCAAACAAACAGTCGCCCCTTGTAGGTCCCGGGAGCTCTGAAGAGACAAAGAAATTGGGTCTATGAAAAAGACCAAGAAATGGGGGGTCTCTGAAAAGACCAATAAATGGGGGGGGGGGGGGGGGGGGGTGGGGTCGGGGGGGGTGGGGGGGGGGGGGGGGGGGGGGGGGGGGGGGGGGGGGTCGGTCTCTGAAAAGAACCAAGAAATGGGGGGTCTCTGAAAAGACAAAGAAATGGGGGGTCTCTGAAAAGACAAAGAAATGGGGCTCTCTGGAAAAAAAAAACAAAGACATGGGGGTTTCTGAAAAATGAGGGTCTTTGAGGAGACAGAATCTCATCGTGTAAAACAGATTGCTACAGAATCTACTGGTGCAAGAGCATATGAATGCTCCGTGCAGGCTTCCTGTAAGGGGGACCAGCTGTATCGGTGGTTTCATGGGGAGAGACAGAGAAACTGACATGTAAGGTAAGGTATTGACACTTCCACTGTTAGATGACTCATGTCTGTACTTCATAACACACCTTCCGTTTAATTTGTTATTATAGGCCTAACTGTCGTCGGACCGCAAGGTCTGTTATATTTTGACATGTGCCCTACTATAACCGACGGACCTTGTGTCTATGTTGAACCGGGCGCGTCTTGATAAAACGAGGGCAAACTCTTATTTAAAAAAAACCACGCACACAGTGGAGAGAGAGAGAGAGAGAGAGAGAGAGAGAGAGAGAGATCATCTTGTTCGAGCATTAGCAACCGCATGCAGAGCTAGTCCCCCCCACAAGAGGTTTGTAGTATGGTCCATTATCACTCCAACACAGAATCTGTATATCGCCACAGAATCAGGTAATGTTTTCTCTGTTTTCCAGATAACCAGTAACTTAACGACTAGCCGCACGTTCCCTGGCCCCGGGGACGTCAAGTCAATGTACTTGACGAGTGAGTGATGGGTAACAGTGGGTGGGGGAGCCTTTCCCTTCACTTCTTTTCCCCCAGCGACGGGGTCGAATGGAATGAGTCACTCGAATTTCGCGCGTGGATTTCCAGAGTAGGCCTTAGTAATTGCGGGGCCTGATTTCGACCATTCTGGTGGCGGGCGCCCCCCCCCCCCCCCCCTCATAAAGAATAATTTTGTTGTAACACGTGTATGTTAAAATATGGCTCATCATTATTTTTCTTTGCGATCCTCACGGAGCATAGAACCACCACAGCAGCTGACCCCCTTGCACGAGGCCTGCACCGAGCAGTCACGTGCTCTTGTAGCCACGGTAGTTTCTGTGGCAGTTTGTCGCCCCCATACACAAACTTAACATCGGTTGCCTTTTACGACATGCATGAGTGTGCAGTAAGCCGATTCTTGTTCTGTCTCCACATAGAACCCCGGGAGAGCTATACGTGGCAAAACAGTGGTATTACGCCGTTTTATTGTTTATTCTCCATATGTTTTTGTCGTTGTGCGGACTGTGCTTATACACAGGAATATCTTTTCCCACGCTGCTGATCACGCACAGTAATTCTACATAATAAGCCGCCATAAAGCGCTGGGAGTGGAGGGGTTAACATATTTATAGTTCATACAGAAATGTTTTTTAACGAGCAACCGAACTAGTGCGTATTTTTAATGTGTCTAATATACACTACAGTATCCAGTTTAGTCAATGAGGCAACAGTTATTTCTCCCCCACCCCCCTGCAATTTTCATGATTGGCAAGAAATCTCTCCTGTGAAATGAAATAGCATAAGAGATACACTGGAGAAAAGGAAAAATTAATATTCCGGTGAATGACTGAGTGAATGGAACTGTCGAGAGGCATAATGAGTAAATGAATGCACGAGCGTAGGAGAAGTGTGAATAGAGGAATGAGACGGGCGGTGAATGGGCCCATACGGCCGTGAATTGAATCATTTCCCGCTGTGCAAATCATGTTACATAGTAAATACTTTGACGGCCTTTCTCTTGGCATACCTAGAGCAAGGCTTATTTTTGCTGATCGTCTAGTGCAGGGTTTCTTAACCTTTTTTGTGCCGTGGCCCCTTTGATTTTCGGATGAAGGCTTTGAACCCCTATGATTGTTCGATGAAAGCTATGGACCCCTTTGGTTGTCCAATGAAGGCTATGGGCCCCTTTGTTGTCCTATGAAGGCTATGGACCCATTTGATTTTCCAAAGAAGACTTAGTTCCTTTTTGACTGTCCAACGAAGGATTTGGACCTTTTGGATTGTCCGACGACTAGTCCAGTGAAGGCGGTGGACCCCTTCTTGCGAGAAAATGTACACGGACCCCCCCTCCCCCCTAAATCCATTCATGCACCCCAAGGGGTCCGTGGAGCACATGTTAAGAAACCATGTTCTAATCATATTGGGTGGTCGCTGAGAGAGCCCTACGCTTAAGACCAGAGTGTGGTTTAGTATTTTAAGGGTTAACGTGAGTAAGCCCTACTTTCATACAAACGAGGTTAGCTGGATTTGTGGACAGGGCAAATTAGAAGGCGGGAGCGTTAAGAAAGAAGACGTACCAGTGGGCACAATCCACAACAGTTGAGGCAGAATGTGCAACTTCGTCGTTCGCTTTCAGACAACCACATCTTTCTCACATATTTGAGGCCTCTCTCTCGTCACCACACAGCCTCTCCCCCAACTGGTTTGGAAAAGACCACGCTGCCACCATGGCCATCTCGTGGAGATGGCAGCCCTGGTGCACGTGTTCCACTGTCTGTCGGTCCTCCCCCACACGGGCACACATCTGTCGGTCCTACCCCACACGGCCACACATCTGTCGGTCCTCCCCCACACGGGCACACATCTGTCGGTCCTCCCCCACACGGGCACACATCTGTCGGTCCTCCCCCACACGGGCACACATCTGTCGGTCCTCCCCCACACGGGCACACATCTGTCGGTCCTCCCCCACACGGGCACACATCTGTCGGTCCTCCCCCATAAGGGCACACATCTGTCGGTCCTCCCCCACACGGGCACACATCTGTCGGCCCTCCTCCACACGGCCACACATCTATCGGTCCTCCTGTAGCAAGTGTAATTTGCTGAGGAGGTTAAGATGTTACCTAAAAGGAAAGCTGTGTCTGTGCCAACCGTGTGAGGTCAAGCAAATGTAGGCCCCTGACTCTAAAGAAGATGATGATGATGATGATGATGATGTATTATCAGGGAACCTAACGCTACCTCCCTAGATCTCACACGGTCTGTATTTTTATTCTAGTGGCTGGTGTCTGATGTGACTAGTGTCTAGGGGTGAAATGACAATGGTGGTACATCAACACAATACACTTTAACTCACTATAAGAAAATGAATAAGACTGGTTAAAGTTTTCTTTAAAATTGAATTCTTTTCTTTGTACAATTTAATCTGCCTGTCCTGCCATCTCTTTTGGACAGGTCTTTGAAAATGAGGAAAATATATTTTACATATACTGAATTAACTAAAATGTCTGTACTCTTTGTCCAATAAGTATAATGTCACTATATTATTCCTGTAGGTGTATTCACAGACTAAAACTTTAATAGCTAATAGTGTTAGTCATTTGTTAGGAGGAGCTGTTGTTTCATCACGCCCCATATAATTCTGTGTATTCTTGGAATTAACAATTTTTATTTGAATGAAGTGTCAGATGTCCCAGATGTTAACACATCACCTGGGATTCTTGGTATGAAGATAACAAGTCAGGCTTCCTAACATCTTCTAATACAATAATATTAATACATAATCATAACAATATGCAACAGTCAAATACAGTTCAATGTGAGGACTCAATAATGTTTGCTCCCGGCATGTCCTTCACTTTTCCCAATAGCAGTATCTAACTTTTGCAGTTTTAATCAAGCATATTAATACATAAAGCATTCTTACCACAAATTCAAAGAAATATGTCACAAATAACGTTGACTGGCAAAAGATATGGCCTCAGTTTTCTCTGCCCTGTCCAGACTGTGAATTTAGTATTTATTTTACAATTTATCACATCTGCTGTCAACGTACTTGTTGATATAAAAATTTCTTGTCAAATGGCCACGAGACCCCTAAGCCTTTGGCCAATATCTATTTGAGCTGGCCAATGAAATCAGGCAACTACCAAATTTTGAATTTAGTTTTGAAAAAACAAAAACAAAATTCCAAACAAACTATGTGTCTCGTAGTCCATTGGTCAGTCTGCGTTAGTTATGCCAATACAAAAAGATGTTTAGTTTTGGTTAACATTTTCCTACCTCCCCCCTTTACTCCTATACTCCTATACCACCCAGTCGGATTTGAATTACTCCAATGCCTCTTTTTTAAACTTGCGTCCCCAATAACGTTATGTCTAAACGAGCAAGAACACAGTCTGTCCGTCGTAGCGTTCGTAGACATATAGTATTACAGTAGAACTCCATTTATCCGAACCCCATGGGACCAAGCATCGTTCGGATAATCAAATGTTCGGATAATTGGATTACATAATGTATCGAGTACATGTACACATATTTCTAAAAATAATTAACAATCACAAGGAAAATACACTATAAAACATATTTACTTGTACTGTAATAATAATACCCACACCGTATTAGATCACTGTATCACCAAAATCTTTCATTACACTGCAGTGCATGTACTACTTGTATTAATTATTTTTGTTAAGAAAGAGAAATGTTTTTAAAATAACATTACAAAAGATTCAAAACCAGGCGCAACTTATGTATACATGTACTTGCACAGATGTAGCCCACTATTTAAAATAATGAGGAATCCTCTTTTGCACCAAACTGGATAGTCTGCTTTTGGCTGCTAAGTCCCGCATTCTCTTCAACAGCAGAAGCTGTGTAGGACAGCTGTCATCTTCTTGCTCGTACCAAGCCATCGCTGTTTCTAGTGCTATAAAGGCCTCTTCAGGACTTGGTCGACGTTTTGGATTTTCTTCATAATCTACAAGTACATCATGTACTTCTGGGGAGTCTTCATCATCGGTCACTACATGTATTTGGTTTTCTTCTTGCACAAAAGACAAAATTTCTTCATCATTCAAAAACTGAAAACCAGAATCATTATCATCTTCTAGCCACATGTGTGCATCATCTTTGTCACAGTCCGAAAATCCGGGCATTGCTTGAAACAGTTCCACAACTTCATTTATACAATCATCATTTGTGTCCACTGCAGTAGTTTCATTTCCTCCTTTTTTCCCAAGCAATCTATTCCAAGCCTTGTTGAGATTATCTTGTGACAGGGTGGTCCAAGCATCAGCTAACATATAGCAGCAGTCTTTGAGATTAAGCTTTTTGGAAAACGCCACCACACTTTCTTCATCTTCAGCCAACAATAAACGACGCAGGACTTCCTTCTTGTACATCTTTTTAAGCTTTGCTATAACACCCTGCTCTATTGGTTGAATCAGTGCTGTTACATTGGGAGGCAGAAAAATTACTTTAAAATTTGCATCAACTGCATTCAATGTATCCGTCTCTGGATGAGATGGTGCATTGTCCAGTAGAAGAATTACTTTTCCAGGTTTCTTTTCTTGTTCTCTCAACCTCTTCACATTTGGGATGAACTAATTTGTATACCAATCAAGAAATATTTCACTATTCATCCAAGCACTCTTCTGTGCTTTGTAGCACAATGGGAGACATGTCACATTCTTTAAACAACGTGGTTTTTTGGCTTTGCCGATCATTAGCACCGGTAAACGATGACTTCCACTGGCATTCGCGGCTACCAAAATTGTTACTCTCTCTTTGCACTTTTTTAAACCCAGGGGCAGCTGCTTCGCGCTGAGATGCAAGTGATTTTTGAGGCAATGATTTCCAGTCTAAGCCAGTCTCATCGGCATTATACACATCATCGAGTAAATAACCTTCTTCTTCCAACAATGCCAAGAATGTTTTTTTAAAATTTTCAGCGGCAGTTGCTTTGCTAGATAAAGATTCCCCTTGAATCTCCAATTCTCGTATGCCATGACGAGATTTAAAGTTTCTTAACCATCCCTGGCTAGCCTTAAAGTCAGGAGGACCGTCAAGTTGATTGTTGAACTGAAGTGCCTTTTCACACAATAGAGAGCCAGAGATAGGTTCCCCTTTGCTTCTTCTTTGCACAAACCATATATACAAAGCCTCTTCCAATTTCAAATCTTTCGCATTTCTCATGGTTTTATGTTTTCTTCGACCCATTTTCACTATCCAATTTCGATACAAAACTCATAATTTTATCCTTGTTACTTTTGATGTCAGAGACGGTAGCTTTCCCAACATTGAAAATCCTCGCAAATGAAGACACAGTTTCACCTTTTCCTAGTCTCTTGATAATTTTTGTTTTCGTTTCAATTGACAAAACATTGCGGTTCCTTTTATATGCTTTAGGCCTACTGGAAGATGCCAGATCGCACAGAGAAATACGTGTACACCAAAATTATTCTGCTGTAGTAGCAGACACAATTATTTTAAGTTGAACTGTCTGTTTAGCCAGTGTTCTGCCTAGAACGCACACGTACACTGGATTGGTAAACCAGATATTAACTGACTTTATGATCTAACTGACTTCCTGTACGTAAGCGACCGTCCATTAGCCCATCTCATTGTCTACAAATTGTTCGCACACATTTGAAGCTTGCCGCATCAAAAGATTCAGAACTGTAGTCTAACGTGATTGGTGGCGTCAGATTTTTTTTTCTGGAAAAAGTGTTCGGATAATTGGATGTTCGGATAATTGGGGTTCGGATAAATGGAGTTCTACTGTATCTCAATAACTTGGCTAATAATTGGACTACCATATATATTAAAACATATTTTTGCTCAGGAGACACTAAGCTATCCTAATATATGATTTTTATGGTCAGTTTCATTATGGTTTGGATTTTCAGTTTTGTCACTGTTAATCGTCAAATATAACTTTTACACAAGTCGGCCATCTTCCCCCCTCATTCTCTATCATTTTTTTCATTATCCAAATAAACCAACTAGTTTGAGTGACGTCAGAAATACACTACGCGGCGAGAATTTAAACTGTCTGTGTGTTTATATCTGTTTCGTTCTCACTACTGGAAAATGTCCGAGTTACTACTAATTATAACGTTAAAGTTAACATATTACGTTAATTCAGAACGTTAGTTTGGTGTCACAGTTCTGGCAGATCGTTAATTATAAGTCTTGCCTCAGTTTCGTGCAGCAGATCGGGCAAGATGTTAAAATGTTATTTGTACGTCTCGAAACCGAAACTAAAAGGCGTGTTAGATTTTACGGCAGGTCATTTTTTTTAAGCATTTCCACTGCACAAAAGGCAGCGCTGTACTGGCGTTGAAGATGCCTATAGTCAGACACCTGAGGGCGGGTTTATTTATTATCATAGGACTAAAATCTTACTGAAATTAGCGATTATCTCACAGATTTCGCTACACCTCCCCCACACATCTGTCGGCCCTCCCCCACACGGGCACACATCTGTCGGTCCTCCCCCACACTGGCACACATCTGTCGGCCCTCCCCCACACGGCCACATCTGTCGGTCCTCCCCCACACGGGCACACATCTGTCGGCCCTCCCCCACACGACCACACATCTGTCGGTCCTCCCCCACACCGGCACACATCTGTCGGTCCTCCCCCACACGGCCACACATCTGTCGGTCCTCCCCCACACGGGCACACATCTGTCGGTCCTCCCCCACACGGGCACACATCTGTCGGTCCTCCCCCACACGGGCACACATCTGTCGGTCCTCCCCCACACGGGCACACATCTGTCGGTCCTCCCCCACACGGGCACACATCTGTCGGCCCTCCCCCACACCGGCACACATCTGTCGGTCCTCCCCCACACGGCCACACATCTGTCGGTCCTCCCCCACACGGGCACACATCTGTCGGTCCTCCCCCACACGGGCACACATCTGTCGGCCCTCCCCCACACCGGCACACATCTGTCGGTCCTCCCCCACACGGCCACACATCTGTCGGTCCTCCCCCACACGGCCACACATCTGTCGGTCCTTCCCACACGGGTACACATCTGTCGGTCCTCCCCCACACGGGCACACATCTCTCGGTCCTCCCCCACACGGCCACACATCTGTCGGTCCTCCCCACACGGCCACACATCTGTCGGTCCTCCCCACACATCTGTCCCCCCACACGGCCACACATCTGTCGGTCCTCCCCCACACGGCCACACATCTGTCGGTCCTCCCCCACACGGCCACACATCTGTCGGTCCTCCCCCACACGGCCACACATCTGTCGGTCCTCTCCACACGGCCACACATCTGTCCGTTCGATTTTCAATCTGCTGTACAGATGGTATCAGTAGCCAGTTCCCCAGCCGGGCAACCAGGGTTATTGCGTCGGCTAAAAGAACGTTTCAGACTCCGGCTCCTGAAATTTTAGAAGTCCGACTTCGACTACAATTTGTTAATAGTCATATGGCATAAAGTTCGAAGTCCGGACATTATTTACCGACTACGACTCCACTTAAAACGACCGACTCCACGACTCCAACTCTCGACATCGACTCCCACATCCATATCGAAAACCATCACCTGGTCTCCTGTTGGCAATGTAAAGCATGCTTCTGCAGTATCGGAATCTGTGTTCCTTATACCATGTTTCTCCACAATTGTTTCCGACGACTGCTTTCATCTCATCAAATGCAGCCCTGTCCTCCGTCTGCCTCTCCCCCCATCTCTGGCCTGTCTGCCCTCACACTTCCACATATATTGCAGTGGGCAGGGAGTGCTTTACTTGTTTGAATTCGTAGCTGGTTTTCATTAGTACGTCTGCCTGATACCGTGCACAACGGGGGGATAAATAAACAGACAGATAGATGGATGGATGATTGGTTAGTGGAGAACGGACTAGTGCGGAAGAAACTGTAGAAATGAAGAATCCGAATATTAGTCGCCCCCTAACGACAGGGAACAGTAGTCCTCTTCTTTCATTGTCTCCCCTTGGATCTACAGGGGGCATTCCATAGCACTGGAGAAGAGTAATTTCCCACGGTAAACCAATGAGAAGGATGCCCTGTTGTGGAAAAGTAACTCATTGGGTTCTCGTTTCCGTCTTGTATCCTGTCATTGGCCTCAGGATAGTACCTGCGCCCTTTGGAACCTTTCAGTTCCAAGAGTAAGTGGATGCCCTTTTTGATATATCTTCTTTTAATCAGTTGGTTACTTGATATTTCAACGATGTCCGCTTATGCCGGCGGATACATGAGTTTCAAGAGCACTTCAATCATAACAGATCACAGAGGTAAAAAAGAGAAGTCGAATGCGGTACTCAGAAAACGTAAAGGAATACATCGGAAACTTGAGTGGAAATAGTGTCGTGCATAAAAAAAAAAAAAAAAAAAATAATAAATAACTAGTCTACATGAAACAAAGGAATAATCGACAGCTTATAAACTGAAAATGTCGTGTAGAGTCAACCACAGATACACTAAGAAGTGTGGCAGAAAGCCAAAATGAAATATGCACTGTATATATGGTGAATATCATAGCAATGTTGTTCCCATTTATCGCTGAATGACTTAACAGACACCGTTTTGTTATTTGAGGAACCGTTTAAACTGACTATGTACTTTATTTATTTAACTTAATAATTGAGAGCGTGCGGCGAGGTATTAATCATTCGTTAACGTCCACCTGTTTTTTATTTGTTTTTTTTTTATTTTTATAAAGATATGGTTCTATATCTCCATTCTTCATTGTAGGCTATACCAGTCTCGGCGTCTTTGTGATTGTCTGCCTGTTGTTGTTTTTTGCAAGCATTATTACTATTTCTGTGGTTAGGTCTTTACTTCTGTCTGGCTCTTCCTTCTACCGCTGTTTAGCTTTTGCCTTTACTTCTGTGTTATCCTGCCTCTACCTCCATATTTGTTATACCTTTATCTCCGTTTCGCTCCTTGCCTTTACCTCTGATTTTGCTCCTGTCTTTACCTATCTTTTTTCCTTCCTTTACCTCTTTATTGTTCATACCGTTACCTCCGTTTTCCTTCTGCCTTTACTTCTTTTCTGCTCCTGCCATTACCTCTGTTTTTGTCCTGCCTTTACCTCTGTTTTTGACCTGCCTTTACCTCTGTTTTTCTCTTGCCTTTACCTCTGTTTTTCTCTTGCCTTTACCTCTGTTTTTCTCCTGTCTCTACCTCTATATTTTGTCCTGCCTTTACCTCTATATTTTGTCCTGCCTTTACCTCTATATTTTGTCCTGCCTTTACCTCTGTATTTTGTCCTGCCTTTACCTCTGTTTTTGTTCTGCCTTTACCTCTGTTTTTCTCTTGCCTTTACCTCTGTTTTTCTCCTGTCTCTACCTCTATATTTTGTCCTGCTTTACCTCTGTATTTTGTTCTGCCTTTACCTCTGTTTTTCTCTTGCCTTCACCTCTGTTTTTGTGCTGCCTTTACCTCTGTTTTTCTCTTGCCTTTACCTCTATATTTTGTCCTGCCTTTACCTCTGTTTTTGCTACTGCCATTACCTCTATTTTAATCCTATCTTTACCTCTGATTTACTTGTGCTTTACATCGGGTTTGCGTCAGTCTTTACCTCTTTTTCTTCTACTATTACCTGTTTTGCTCCTGTCTTTACCCCAGGTTTGCTTATTTCTCAACCCCTGTTTTGCTGGTTTCTTTACCTCTCGTTCGCTCTTACCCTTCCCTCTTGTTTGCTCTACATCTTTCCCCCTTTCTCACTCTCTGTCTCTCTCAGCCCTCTGTTTTTCATATTTTTGACTGGGCACTTAATAGTGGCTTTATTATTTCTTTTCCAGATGCCTTAAACATGCTGGCTGGGCGCCTTGAAGGTCCCTTCAACATTGAATCCGTGGTTGACCCCCTAGACGTGAAAATTTCGGACGCTATTATGAACCTGCAGGAAAACGCCCAGAAAGTTACCACTCAGGTAGGTTGTTTTCCCTGGTTATTTCTTTAGAACCGCGGTTCTCAAAGTGTGGTCCGCGAACCCCTGGAGGTCCCCGAGATCCTTTCAGGGGTTCCGCGAGGTCTAAACTATTTTCATAACAATCTAAGTCGTTATTTGCCTTTGTCACTCTCATTCTCTCACGAGTTTACAGAAGCAGATACGAGAATCCAGCTGTCTTCTATTAAGCTAAAATGTAAAACAATTCCAGACTTCGTACTATTTTTTTTGTTTTTGCTTTGGACAATATACCGTAGTTATTTTATCTACGTTAACATATCATTGGTTTGTTACTGTCATTTTTAAATGAACTAATAAATAAATATTTTAAAATGTAACAGTTTCAACTTTTAATACGGTTTTATACTACTACTGCTGCTGCTCCTCCTCCTCCTCCCCTCCGCCTCCTCCAGAGAGATATTTTGAAACTGTTCTAAAATTGAAACTGATTTTCCACCTAACTCCGCAGTCCTGATTTTACTAAGGTAGATCTTTGGAGGCGGTAATTCCAGCTCTAGTAGCATGTGTGAAAGTTTGGTTTGGGTTTAAGGACTATCTTCATTGCACACGGACAACTCCATCAGTGCTCCGATCTCCTCCCTTAGATTACACAAGGAGGACTTCAGCACAGTGCACGAACTCCGTAGCACATGCTAGAGCCTCAGTGTGTGTATTTAGGAATCACACATTCTATAAATATGTTTGTGGTGGGTTTCTGATATTTTAAATGTTGCCAGGGCAGCGGCCTGATAGGTCTACTCCTTACGATTTCCAACTGCCGAGGGATTTTTAAGGTGCGCAACTTGCACAAGGGACATATTTTTTCGCCCTTATCCGAGAAGGCTAGGCGTGCTATCTCCCTCCCCAGGAGACCAGGGGGGAGTATGACATCATTAGGACCACTAGTTCTGAAAATATTTTTCCATAAATTATATTCCCTCAACTGGGAATCGAACTCGGTACCTCTAGAATTCGAGGCGGACGCCATACCTCTTAGCCACTCCGACTCCGATGTGTGAAAGTTGTTGCAGTTCAACAAACTTTAGATCTCCAATAACGCATATTAGAGATGTTTCAGTTCCCGTCAGAGGACATGTTATGTTAACCTTTACCCTGCCGATGACAGGTCGTTGCTGCAAGTGTTCCTGCTGAGTACGAGAGGACCCAGCTAATACGAGGATGGAGCTGGCAGTCTCATCATATAAAACTAATTGCTATACAAACTAGGGGTGCACCGAATATTCGATTCGTATTGGATTCGGTGCCGAATAGTGCATTCAATGAACTATTCGTATTCGGCCGAATAGTATGCTGCAATCGAATACGAATGGTCAGCACGACGTTATTAGGCAACAGATGTCGTCTTTTGGCAGAGAATGTTGCCAGACTAGGTTTTTTAAGCGAATGCATGTTTCATGCAGCAATGGCTTTTGAACTGAATTTAAAAACATGATTAGTGGTTAGTTAGTGGCATTAAATAGTTCAAGATATTTGCCCCATTTTGGTAACGCTGTAAAACTTTGAAACGTCAAGTGTTTGTCATTAATTACATTATAAATAATAAAAATGTCAGTAGACCTATTGAACATAACTTTTTATGCCAAACGTTCACTCACTATTCGTATTCGGCCGTGTAGCGGGAGGTTATTTAAAATTATTTATATGTAAGAGTATGCCAGTAAAGAGTTCTGACCTTACAAGTAATACCCCAGTCTTAGAAATAAGCACTGGTGTATTGTTATCATAAAAATAGTCAGACTGTAAAAACCCTGGCCCAGTTGGTAAGAAGTAGTACCAGGATTTAAGGTGTCTCCTCCCTATGACTATCTTATGATTACTTATATTCTAGGGGATAAGTAAAATGAACATTCACTGAAACCACAAATGGAAGAAGTGAATAAATCCTCAGGTACAGTTAAAATAGTTTAATAATTACACTAATATTCTATTTCTACTAGTTGGAAAAGAGCATATACATATATATATAAAAGTATTCACACAATTACTATTATGGTCTGTTTATACTTCAAGATCTTAAATAATAAAGTTACTGAAATCACTGTTATTAGTCCTTTGAATTTAAGGATAACTGTCATCAGTTGACTGAGTTTCTGTATGGTTACTTATTGTTTTGAACTATTGGCTGTTTTCATAAATGGGTGGTCAGTGTCTTAACTGCCACTTATCTTATCAACTTGATACTGCTGAAACTGTCCTTTGCTGATATCAGACTTGGTAGGCCCAACAGTAGGGATGCCAATGACCAGTTGAAGTTCACTCTTTGGGGTCCTGCACTTTTGTGGGATTGCCTCGGATGAACTACACCGGCTTCTGATACTGGACAGTCTGGTTTGAGTTATTTCATGGAACCTGCAACATATCAGCCTTGGCTAGTATCTGGCTAGACTTGTAGCTGACTAGCTCAGATGTCAGACCAGTCAGTCATCAGATGTCACCGTTATACAATCATAGTAAGTAAGGACATCATTTCAGTGATATAGCATTAATATTAACATTTCAATTAAGTGTAACTGACTAGCTCATAAGTCAGACAAGTCAGTCATCAGGTGTCAAAGTTCTACAGTCATAGCAAGTAACATCAATTCAATGATATAGAATTAATATTAACATATCAGTAATAAACATCATCTGGTTTATTCCGCTCCTATACATCCCTTCATATGCTATAACTTGATCCTTCCAAATCATTCATATCAAGTACAAATTCAAATACTGATGCTATCTTAGCAACTACCCAAAATTAATACATAAAATAAATAAAGTGAGTGACCATGTGATCAGGTTGCTTTCTACTGAAACTGGCTGTAGAACCCTCCAGTTTACCAGCTGTAAATGGGTACAAAGTTGTGCGCTCGAACTAGGGAAGGCAAAGGCAGCGAGGAAGGGGACTAGTCACCTTAACCTCGTAAACTGGGATCTTCCATGATGAAGTTTCTAACACTTCATTTCCCTATGACAATCTCTGCCATGGGACTGCCTTTATCTTCGTAAGCGATAAAGCAATATGATAAATATAACTTCATTAGGCCGTGGGGCTATTTGTGATTACTTTTTGTACAAGCAACACTCATCCATAATGCACATGAATAAATCATATTAAAATAATAATACGTTATATCAATGAATATTATACAGGCATATTTTGTGAATTCTGTATGAACCTGAAATAACAAATATTATACACGGTAGTTATCATAATTTCGCTTACCCTCAGACTTCAGATACTGGACTTAAAAATGTTTCTGGCGATCCGCTCACAATTCATGGGTCGTGGCGAAACTCTGCCTCCAGTCTGTCTGAACCCTCTTTCGTTGTCTGTAGCTCAGTTTACCGATACGCTTTAAATATGTATAGCGCAGACGTATCGGAGAGTACCGACGTCACAGCTTAAACCTAAGCCTGAAAAATCCTTCCCGAACAGTGATTTCGGCCGAACTGTGCGTCGACTGAAATTTTGCCTTTATCATTCTCGGCATATATAATATCCATATAGTTCCATCTTATCTAGTTTTATACAGCTGATAAAACTCTATCTTCCTATCCATGTAATTTCCCAAACTGTTATTTGTTGATTTTAATATTTAGAACAGAAGTGGGTTTACATGCTTTTAGCGTAACTGTGGGCAGCCGAAATACGCATATATCTCCGTAAATGAGAACTTCCTACCGTTCCATCTTATATGCAGTTATACACCATCCTTCCCTGTACTGAAATGTAAAATCCTTTTCATACGGATTCCCTTCTGTTTTTATTTATCGTTGGCGATTTCCTCTGTCCGATACACATTTCGCTGATACGCCGCCATTTTGAAAGCGGTCGTTCGATCGTAGACGGGTTTATAAATCTAACTGATCCCGTTTGCAATGACTTGAAACCAATTTTGCGACATAGCTCCCCTATATTTTAAGCTGGATGATATCTAGCTTAACTATTGGGTACAAGACAATTGCAAAACGACCATTCCGAGGTTAGTTTTCCTTCCTTCTATCCTCCTCAAGCTCTGTGGGATGACGACTAAGAAAATCTGCGCCCACATTCTGTTTTCCAAGAATATATTCATCCTTTACTATCTCTCTCCTTCCTGTTCGGCTTTTCATCCAGGCTCTTACTGCTGGTGAAACGCGGTCGGTTGGTTTCCCATGAAGTTTACCGCCCTCTTTTCGTTGATAGTTGGATGTGGTTTTCCATAGCAAATCCGTAGGTGTTTGATTTTCGCTACGTGATTTGTTCCTTTTTTCCCGCGCATGGGGTTCAGACTGCAATTGAACCTGTGTGGGATGTTTCCTTTCCCCTCCCGTGCAAATCTCGGGAGTACCCCTGATTGCTGGTTTGCTTGTAGATTTTTGATGAAGACTCTTCCGTCGACTTTCTGAATCTACATAGGTGCACTCTGGACAGGAAGTTACATACTGATTTATGTCTTCCGTAATACCTGGCCAGTAGAACTGGGTGGCTATTCTTTGTTTTGTGGCACCATTACCCAGGTGTTCACTCAAAGTTGATATGTGTCCCCAGCCTATAACCTTATTCCTATAGGTGGATGGTACAACAATTTGACCATGACTGTTCGTCCCTCTGCCAGCTTTCCTGTACAAGAGTCCATGTTCCCTATAGAAGTGTCCTTTCCTTGGTGTGTTATGTGTCTTTGACAATTTGCCAAAACAAGGCTTCAATGTGCTGTCTGCTTCTTGAGCCCGTTTCATTTCAGTCGAATGAAATTTTAAGTTGGTGTCCCTCTCTATGTTCCTGGAGTCAGACCTGGTTTGGATTTCTGCCATAACCATAGGTTTTACAGGGTCTCCTAAGAAAACATATTTACGCCCCAACATTAGGGGGTAAAAGGGATCATCTATCACTGCTGCATTTATCTCCCCTTCCACATAGCGACAACTGACATGAATCTTTGCTATGGGTAAAGTAAGGGGTGATGTTCCTTTTAGTGGCCCTTGAATATCTACTGTTTCTGTGGTGATTTGTTCAGGGGCACACCAGAGATGCACACACGACTGCGTCATAGGACAAACCTGTGTCATACATTCCTGTGACTTGTTTGCCATTCACAGTCACTATCTCCTGGGTAGGTGGGTGATGGAGGCTATTCTGACTCACAGTCAGTTCCTTCCTAACAGAAGTCCTCACCTGTAAACATGCAGCATGATGAAGGGGTTTTTTCCTCCCACATTCATCAGTGTTGTGGTTGCTCATCTTACAAAATTTGCACCACTTACTCCCTGTTTGTAGGGTTTCTTTTCCTGAGTCTGAGGGTTCTTGTCCTTATTATCAAATCTTGGCTTTTTTCTGTATGGATGATCCTTCTGGTCAAACTGGGTATTCTGCGGTGGTGGCTTATATCCTTCTACCTGCTTCCTTTTTGTTCCTACCAATTCAGCTTGAGCTGCTTGGTATCTCTCTGCGCATTTCAAAATGTCTTCCAGCCTCTCTGCTCCTTGTTCCATAAGGAATTTCCTCATTTCTTGAGACATGGAATCTTTCACTTGCTCTAACATAACCATTTCTTTCAGATCCTCGTAGGTTTTCTGATACTTACCTAAACTACTCCATTTCAACAAATACGTTTCTAGCCTAGCTGAGAACTGGTTATATGTTTCTCCAGGTAGAGGTTTAGAAGTTCTAAATTTCTTCCTATATGCCTCAGAGTTCTTTTCATACCGGATCAGTAAGGCTTGCTTTAGTATTTCATAATTTTCCTGATCTTCTTTGGGGAGTTTCAGAAACACATCATATGCAATACCTCTCAATCCCTGGGATAACTTTAGACTCCATTTTTCCTTTTCCAGTCCATATGTAGAGGCTAGCCTTTCATACCTATCCAGGTACGACTCAATTGCGTCCTCCTTTTCAACAAATGGATCTAGGTGGAAGTTCATGGCCCCATTGCTGTGTTCTGAAAAGAGCTATTCGCAGAATGAGGTGAGCTATTACCATGGGTGATAGTCCCAGCCTGAAGTTCAAGATCAAGCTGTCTCATTTTCAGCTCATGGTCTCTCTCTGCATGTAACCTCCTTTCTTCTCTCTCAGCTTCTAATTTCTTGGCTTCTCTCTCCGCTTCTAATTTCTTGGCTTCTCTCTCTGCTTCTAATTCTAATTTCTTGGCTTCTCTCTCCGCTTCTAATTTCTTGGCTTCTCTCTCCGCTTCTAATTTCTTTGTTTCTCTCTCTGCTTCTAATTGCTTTGCTTCTCTCTCGGTGTACTTTTCACATTCCGTCGTGACATACCGGATCAGAGCGTCACCATCCATGCCAAGCTCTTTTCCCACCTGCAGTGTAGCCGACCTAAATTTGACCAAGTCAGCCATGATGTATCTGTACTCAATGGTACTCCTAAAAAATTTTTTTTTTATATTCTTCCTATTATGTTTACTCTTTCCAAAAAAAAAAAAAAATTTACAAAAAAAGAAAATTTCCTACACAGCAGAAATAGAAAGATGGCTCAGGAATATCAAAGATATATCCCGCAGACGAGCCCCCACTGTAGCGGGAGGTTATTTAAAATTATTTATATGTAAGAGTATGCCAGTAAAGAGTTCTGACCTTACAAGTAATACCCCAGTCTTAGAAATAAGCACTGGTGTATTGTTATCATAAAAATAGTCAGACTGTAAAAACCCTGGCCCAGTTGGTAAGAAGTAGTACCAGGATTTAAGGTGTCTCCTCCCTATGACTATCTTATGATTACTTATATTCTAGGGGATAAGTAAAATGAACATTCACTGAAACCACAAATGGAAGAAGTGAATAAATCCTCAGGTACAGTTAAAATAGTTTAATAATTACACTAATATTCTATTTCTACTAGTTGGAAAAGAGCATATACATATATATATATAAAAGTATTCACACAATTACTATTATGGTCTGTTTATACTTCAAGATCTTAAATAATAAAGTTACTGAAATCACTGTTATTAGTCCTTTGAATTTAAGGATAACTGTCATCAGTTGACTGAGTTTCTGTATGGTTACTTATTGTTTTGAACTATTGGCTGTTTTCATAAATGGGTGGTCAGTGTCTTAACTGCCACTTATCTTATCAACTTGATACTGCTGAAACTGTCCTTTGCTGATATCAGACTTGGTAGGCCCAACAGTAGGGATGCCAATGACCAGTTGAAGTTCACTCTTTGGGGTCCTGCACTTTTGTGGGATTGCCTCGGATGAACTACACCGGCTTCTGATACTGGACAGTCTGGTTTGAGTTATTTCATGGAACCTGCAACATATCAGCCTTGGCTAGTATCTGGCTAGACTTGTAGCTGACTAGCTCAGATGTCAGACCAGTCAGTCATCAGATGTCACCGTTATACAATCATAGTAAGTAAGGACATCATTTCAGTGATATAGCATTAATATTAACATTTCAATTAAGTGTAACTGACTAGCTCATAAGTCAGACAAGTCAGTCATCAGGTGTCAAAGTTCTACAGTCATAGCAAGTAACATCAATTCAATGATATAGAATTAATATTAACATATCAGTAATAAACATCATCTGGTTTATTCCGCTCCTATACATCCCTTCATATGCTATAACTTGATCCTTCCAAATCATTCATATCAAGTACAAATTCAAATACTGATGCTATCTTAGCAACTACCCAAAATTAATACATAAAATAAATAAAGTGAGTGACCATGTGATCAGGTTGCTTTCTACTGAAACTGGCTGTAGAACCCTCCAGTTTACCAGCTGTAAATGGGTACAAAGTTGTGCGCTCGAACTAGGGAAGGCAAAGGCAGCGAGGAAGGGGACTAGTCACCTTAACCTCGTAAACTGGGATCTTCCGTGATGAAGTTTCTAACACTTCATTTCCCTATGACAATCTCTGCCATGGGACTGCCTTTATCTTCGTAAGCGATAAAGCAATATGATAAATATAACTTCATTAGGCCGTGGGGCTATTTGTGATTACTTTTTGTACAAGCAACACTCATCCATAATGCACATGAATAAATCATATTAAAATAATAATACGTTATATCAATGAATATTATACAGGCATATTTTGTGAATTCTGTATGAACCTGAAATAACAAATATTATACACGGTAGTTATCATAATTTCGCTTACCCTCAGACTTCAGATACTGGACTTAAAAATGTTTCTGGCGATCCGCTCACAATTCATGGGTCGTGGCGAAACTCTGCCTCCAGTCTGTCTGAACCCTCTTTCGTTGTCTGTAGCTCGTTGTTGTTGTTTTGATGAGTTGATGGGTGGAGATCGGGCACTGAACATCTGATCATTGTTGCCTTTTCTCGTTCCATCTTGGTCTACCCTGTTCAACCTGAAAGTTGGTTATAATTGGGGTATTTAGTGTCATTTTTAATTTCAATTTTAACTGTTTTCTTTTTTCAATTTTATTATAACTGTTGCCTTTTGCAGTTTTGATAACTGATTGTTTTACACTTGGTTTTATTGTATTAGTATTTGAGGGGTGGAAGTATGCTGCACCGAGTCGGAGACGCCACAGTTTTTTGTTCGATGGTATCTTTAATTCTTCTCTGACCTGGCATGTCCTCGTTGGTTCTTTCAGCAGTTTGAACGCGTGTCTGCCTTTTCTACTTTCCTTCCATGTTGTCTTCCATTCCTCGTTTATAGTTTCCTTCACTTGGCTCTTGATCTCTGACCTCCCAGTCCTGCTTTTATATTGTTTTTACTTGTTCTTCCCTTCTTGGCGTTCTGGTCTGCCAACTCGTTGCCAGCTATACCTATGTGTGCTGGAACCCACACTAGCCTCACACTACATCCTCTGTTCTCTAGTGATGTATTAATTGCTAGAATTTCTTCCTTTATGTCTGGCCGGCTACATTTACCTGGGTGTTCTAGTGCTTGTAGTGATGATAGTGAGTCTGTAAATATCGTAACAGCTTCTGGTGGGTTATCTTCGATTATTTCTAGACTTTTAAGAATTGCTACCATCTCTGCAGTAAAAAATCGATGCCCCTTCCGTTACACTGTAGCTCTTTTTTATTCCCCATTGTGGTATTACAACTCCGGCACCTAGTTGCCCACTATCACCCTTGGATCCATCAGTGTAGACGGCCAGACTTTGTTTAGTTAGTTGCTCTATGAACTTTCTACTTATCATTTTGGCTTCCTTATCTTCTATGTTTTGTTTGATCTTTTCAGTAAGTGAGTAGTCTATGATTGGTGTTTTTAGTTCCCATGGTGGTATTTTGCTTCTGTATTTATTACTATTTTCAATTGTGTTTGATAGTTCTTTGAAATGCATTAGGTCTTCTATAGTTCTCCACCCTGTTGGATATCTATCTTTATTTAAGGGGACGTCCCATACACTTGGTTGGTTTTTGACAAATGCTTTATGTGCTGGGTGGGTCACTTCTTGTGCTACTTTACTCCAATAATTTAATCTCAGTTCTTTCCGTCTTAGACCAAGGGGAGGTATGCCGAGAGCTACTTCTAGAGCTTCTACTGGTGTCGATATAAATGCACCTGTAATGGTTCTCATGGCTGCATTTTGAATCCTGTCCAGTTTTGCTTTGTTAGAAGCTGCAGCTGAGTCATAGACTATGCTGGCATAATCCAGTTTCCCCCTGATGAAGGATTTGTAGAACATAAGCATTATTTTATTGCTGGCCCCCCATCCATTACCTTTTACAATCCTTAGTATATTTAGGGGTCCCCTACAGCTTTCTACCAAATTGTCTATATGTTTATTATAATTTAGTTGTTTATCTAAAGTTATGCCCAGAAATCTTGTTGTTGAGGAGGTACATATTTTCTGTCCTTTAATGGTTATATTGATTTTGTTATTTTTTTTTAAATTTCCTTTGCTGAAAATCATACCTACTGTTTTGTTTACATTAATTTGGAAGCCCCAACTTTTCATCCACTCTGAAACTTTGTCTATTTGATTTTGAAGTTTTTTGTAAACATGGTCCAAGTTTTTTCCAGATCGCCAAATGGCACAGTCATCTGCAAATTGTGATACTACATTCTTTATGTCATTAAATTCATCTGCTAAATCATTTACAGCTATAGTGAAAATTGAAGGAGAAATCACTGATCCTTGAGGAATCCCATTCTGTTGTTCATATATTTCTGACCTATCATTATTCACCTGTACAGCAAAGTACCTGTCCTGTAAAAAGTTTTCTAGATACCTATAGGTTTTACCAGTAATGCCAATCTTTTTCATTTTGTAAAGAGCTCCATCTCGCCAGCATTCATCATATGCCCTGGCTACATCTAGAAAGACTGCCACTGTTTTCTCTTTCCTCTTGAACCCTAGCTTTACATCATGTTCTAATCTTACAAGCTGGTCTACTGTACTTCTGTCTGCTCTAAACCCTGACTGGTTTGGGCTATATAACTGGTTTTTTTCTAGGTAGAATTTAACTCTTTTATTCACAACAGTTTCCAGTATTTTACCTAGTTGTGATGTTAAGGAGATAGGCCTATATGAACTTACATCATGGGCTTCCTTATTGGGTTTTAGAATGGGTACTATCATAGCTACTTTCCATGCTTTTGGTATCTTTCCTAAGTTCCAGATTTTGTTATAAAGTGAAGTTATTATGTTTATAGTTCTTTTGGGTACTTTCTTAAGGATTTCATAACTAAGTATATCTTGCCCTGAGGCAGTATTAGATTTATCTTTTATTGCATTAGTTACTTCTTCCTCTGTTATATCAGCATCTAAATAGTTTGTTTCATCTATCTGGTCTGGTAGTTCTTTTAAAAACTGTATCCTAAGTCTTTCTCTTCTCTCATTTTCTTCCTGTCCAAGGCTACTTTTTGCACTGACTTTATAGAAATACTCGGCAAGGGCATTAGCTTTTTCTTTATCTGTTTCTGCTCTCTTTGGTAGTTTGATTGTTGGCATTATTGTTTTCTTATTGTTCCCTTTGATTGCCTTAAGCTTTTTCCATACTTCTCTAATTTGAGTGCTAGGTTTAAGTGACTGACAAAACTCCTTCCAGTTAGTTTCTTTGGCTTTGAATATTATTCTGTTAGATTCATTCCTAATAAGTTTATACTTATCATAGTTTTCTTCTGTTCTGTTATTTCTATATTTTTGTAAGGCCCTTTTTCTTCTCTCATGAATTTCTGCACAGCTTTTATTCCACCAGGCAACTGGTTCTTTATTCCATTGAGTTTCTCTTTTCTTATTAATGTTATTTATTGATTTAAGGTGTTGTGGCATATTTTTATTTGGTATATACTTTATTGCTATTTTCAGAATTTCATTGGTCAGTGTTTCTGCCCACAAGTCAGTATCATCTGATTCCATGTCTTTTATATTCCATCCCCTCCAGCTCTGATTGGAAAGCTTCCCAGTTTGCTTTTTTTATAGTTGAAGGTAGGTTTCTCTGGTTCTGGGTTTGGAATGACATTTTCATGCATGGTTATTACAATGGGCAGATGATCTGAGTTTGTGTCTTGTAACACTTCCCAATTTACATTCGCTAGGTTGTTAGTTGCTATACTTATGTCTATTGCTGAGTCTGCCCTATTAGCTTGTGGATTAATTCTTGTTGCAGATCCATCATTTAGTATTAGTAGTTCATTGTTTTCTATGAAGTCAAGTAGGCATTTTCCTGCATTATCTGCATGTTGTCCACCCCAAGCACAATGATGGGAATTAAAATCGCCTACTATGATTGTTTTGGGGCCTAGTCTGGTACTTATGGCTAGTATTTCTTCATCTTTAATTGTGCCATCTTTAGTATATACATTTAGAATTGTTAGATTGTTTGGTTCAGCTGCTATAGTAGCCTGGATACCTTCTATATTGGTTGTATTAAATACTTCCCAGTCTATGATTTTAAATTTTTCGCTAACTAAGACTGCGACACCTCCTCCTCTACCTTCTTTCCTATCGTGTCTAAGTATCTTAAAGCCCTTACAACTATATCTATTATTTGGGTTTAAATGGGTCTCTTGAAGAGCATATATATCAGTAGTTAATCCAGTCTCTGATAGTAGGGGTGCAAAATTTTTTTTAATACCCCTACAATTCCACTGGATAATTCTAAATCTTTCTAAATTGAATTTTAACATCATCTAGTTTACCTTTTATTTTGGTTAGCTATCAAATTTGCTCTTATTCTGCATTTCCTGTACTTGTGGACCCACTATCCATCAAGTTCTCAAGAAAATCCTTATTTAAACTTGTCATTATTTCCCTAACTTCTTCCGCTAAGTGTGGTAAAAGTCCCTCAAATCGTTTTTTTGATAGTTTCTATGATAGTTTCTTCTAGGTTGCTTTTGTTCTTTTTGACCACTTTCCTATTTTCATCCAATGCTACATTCCCTTCTCTTCCTATGTTAATCTCCTGTTTTTCACTTTCCATTCTTTTTAGTATTATTTCACTTTCTTCTTTTTGTTCAGACAGTTTGACTAGTATCATTTCATTTTCTTCTTTTAGTACAGTCAGTTTAGCTATATCCTGGGTCTGTAGCTCAGTTTACCGATACGCTTTAAATACGTATAGCGCGGACGTATCGGAGAGTACCGACGTCACAGCTTAAACCTAAGCCTGAAAAATCCTTCCCGAACAGTGATTTCGGCCGAACTGTGCGTCGACTGAAATTTTGCCTTTATCATTCTCGGCATATATAATATCCATATAGTTCCATCTTATCTAGTTTTATACAGCTGATAAAACTCTATCTTCCTATCCATGTAATTTCCCAAACTGTTATTTGTTGATTTTAATATTTAGAACAGAAGTGGGTTTACATGCTTTTAGCGTAACTGTGGGCAGCCGAAATACGCATATATCTCCGTAAATGAGAACTTCCTACCGTTCCATCTTATATGCAGTTATACACCATCCTTCCCTGTACTGAAATGTAAAATCCTTTTCATACGGATTCCCTTCTGTTTTTATTTATCGTTGGCGATTTCCTCTGTCCGATACACATTTCGCTGATACGCCGCCATTTTGAAAGCGGTCGTTCGATCGTAGACGGGTTTATAAATCTAACTGATCCCGTTTGCAATGACTTGAAACCAATTTTGCGACAGGCCGAATAGTTAAAGGCCTGTATTCGTATTCGGCCGAATAGTAAAAACCACTATTCGGTGCAGCCTTTAATACAAACACCACTGCAAACGCATGAGAATACTTGGTGAATGTTTCCATGGGGACATGATGCAGTGCTGGTTCAATGCACAATAAGGAGCGCAAAAGAGTTGGTGCAGGATTCCTAGGAACAACTACAAAGCTGGCTTCATGCGTCGGAAGAAGCGACAATGAGAAAGAAGACGATCTTTATAGCTCAGTGTTTCTAAAGTAGATCCCCGCGGCTCGTGGGTTGCCTACCGCTGCTCTAAGCTAAACAGTAACTCCGACCTCTACTAATGAAATCAAGCGACGCGGAAAGCCCTGAAATAACATTCGTCTTCAGAAGTGGAATTCCGCCGTTTCTTGCTCTGTATTTTCCTTCACATCAAAAGTTTAATATCATTTGCTGCAATGTCAACTCGTGTAAATTATGCATTATCTGATGTTTCCTTATTATTCTCCATTATGTGAAAATGAACGAGATATGGGTGGGAGAGTTATGCTGTTCGTTGAGTGATAAACGATCACTGACCATTATCAACCGGCACATCAAAAGTTTCAACCGCCGTCTCTCTTGTTTATAGGTTGTTATTTGTCTTATTGTTTCCATCCTCTTATGTTTTCTATTTTCTACTGTCGCTGACATTTGCTTACGGCTGTCCCTAGCTCACTCTCTCTCTCTCTCCTCTCTGTCATACAGTATCTAATTATTTTTTTCATTCACCGTCAGTGTCTGTCTTTCAATGTCTTTGCGCCTCTCACTGTCTTTGTATCTCGCACTGTCTCATTCACTGTCTGTTGCTTCTTTCACTGTCTGTGTCTCTTTTACTGTCTCTCTTACTGTCTCTCTCATGTCTCTCTCATGTCTCTGTCGCACTCACGGTCCATGTCTCTTTCATTACCTCTGTTTCTCTCACTCTCACTGTCTGTTTCAGTATCTCTGTCTCTGTTATTATCTATGCCTCTCTCATTGCCTTTGTCTCTCTCATTATCTCTGTTTCTTTCACTGTCGCTGTCACTATCTGTCTCACTGTCTCTCTTTCATTATCGGTGTCAATGTCTCTGTCACTGTCATTATCAGTCTCACTGTCTGTGTCACTATCTGATCCACTGTCTCTATCACTATCTGTCTCTGTCATTATCTGTATCACTGTCTCTGTCACTATCTGATCCACTGTCTCTTTCATTATCTGTCTATCGCCGTGTCTCTCTCTTGCTGTCTCTATCTCTATCACCCCGTCCTTGTAATCAATCTATCACTACCTCTATCCTCTCTCTGTCTCTGTATCCTTTCTGAGCTCAGCCTGAATCCATGCCATTGACTCTGGCCTCTTTTTTTCTTTCTCGGAGCTCCATCAGAAGATATGAAAGACCTGTGTTGGTTGCGTTCATATTATTTCTGTTCTTTCTTTATCACAGACTCTTCCAGCGAGAATCTAACTAATTTATGAGACTCGGCGATCACTTGTCTACAACATTTTTGTGTGGAAGATGTGGTATATTGGTTTCCAATAAATAAATAAATGTAGGTCAATATCAGACACTCGTTGTGCAGTAAGAAGGTCACGAGATAACAGAAAAGAAATATAAATGATAGGCTTACCGGGAATCGAACTGGGCATCATCCAAACGGCGCCATCGCTTTGCTACAAAAGTAAATCTTTATGTATTTATTTACTGCTTATCGGCCTCAGGTTTCCTTCATCACATATGTTTCGCGAGCCTTCTGTTTCACTTCATCTCTCGTCCCCTTTCTCAACCTTCCATCAGCGCACACTGTCTCCCAATCATTCTCATCTAGCGACTTCTCACATGATTGGAGAAAGTCTTCAGTTTAGAGAGGTCTAAATGAGAGGACAAGTCACGTCACAGTGTGTCAGCCTAAAAGTGTTACTTTATAAATGTCTATCTACATTTGATAACAGAATATCACTATGTTTGTCTGGTGACATATCTAGGCACGTTAAAAACATCAGATGAAAGATGCATCTCAGCGGTCTAAGAAAAATAGCCCAGGCAAAGGCAGTATTCTATAACATGAAAAGTATTTTATGCAACAATTCTGTGTCAGTGGAAGTAAGAAAGAGAGTTCTTCAGTGTTATATAGAACCAGTCCTGCAATACGGAAGTGAGTTATGGACAATTAGTAGACAAGTAGGAAAAACACTAGCGGCCATAGAGATGTAGTTTTACAGAAGAATGTTAAAAATACCGTGGACAGTTAAAAAAAAGTAATGAGGATGTCCTGAAAGAGGCCATTGCGCAACAGAAGCTTATTCCTCATGTTAGAATGAAACAATCCACTTTTTTTGGGTTTGTTATGAGAAGAAGAAAGCTGGAATGTATGACGACAACAGGAAAGAGTGAAGGAAAAAGAGATAAGAGGACAACAAAGAGAGAAGACAGTGGACAGTTTGACATCATGGCATGGAGAGAAGTCAACAACAGAATCAGTAGTACTGGGGGCAGGAAGTTGTGGAGAGACATGATCGTCTACGCCGACAGGCATGGCACTTGAAGAAGAAGTGTGTGAAAATATGGGCCTAACACCATATTCACAATATGCCCCAATGGGAGTGTAACGGGATCCTTTACCTTTTTTCTAACAGCTATATGTATTCATCGCACGATCCCGGACAACCGGAATTCAAAAAGTTGTATTTATTTATCTCTCCCCCGCCCCCCTCTTAAGTTTTCTCGCGTAGCTCTAACTTTCTTTCCTTTCCCTGACGAAGACCTTCTGGTTGCAATGTAGGCAGTATTCTATCTCTTTTGTGCAAGTAAAACGCGTTACTGTTTTTTAAAAACCCACTGCTATAGTTATATAGCAGTATTTGCAATGGGACAACCTTTACTTTGTTAATCTTTTTAAAACAGTTTTTCCCCGCTCATTTTCATTCCTTCTTTTCCTTGATTAATTCTTGTTTTTGTTTAGTATAATTTCTCAGCTATTTATAACATTGTTCCTCACTGTGTCGAGACTAGGCCTTCTCTACCTGCCCAGAAAAGTCCCTCATTTCTGTTGTAAAACTGACAAGCATACCATGTTATGCCAATTTATCATGTTTTCTTTTGAGAGCCACTACACGAGGTTTCCATTTCTGTCTTGTTTAAACCCTTCTACAACGTCGTCAATGCTTTAGTTTTGTCTATTCGCCTGTTCTCGTATCTGTCCGCTTCTGCTTATCCCATTGATTATCCGTTCCAGAAAGAATTTCTTTGATACTTTCTATTCTGGTCAGATATGGAAAATGTGTGATTGTTAGTGTATTTATCTCCCTTCACCTAGTCTCTGTTCAGAGCCTATTATGTACGTGTATTTATTTCCCGTGAGTAGTTTCTGTTCCCAGCCTATTATGGTCAAGATTTCTATTCTCGTTAGATATCTTTCACATACCAGACATTCTTTGTGTCCAGTGTATTCATCGCTTCCACGGAAGCATGAAAAACATGTTTTATGTGGAATGTACGGAACCAAAGACCAGGGGCGAGCAGTGGGAACCACAGGAAATTTCCGGTGGTATGCTTTTCCCCCTGAGTTTTAGCCAGTAATTGTTTCCCTATTAGTTGTGTATTTTGGCAAGGAATTTGTGTGCTTTTGAAAAATGGACGGGAAGTGAATAGTTTTTTTGTGTGTGTTAACTGTGAGAGAAAAGTAGAGTGGATGTTTGAAATAAAAGGTGGGAAATGGAATGCAGGGACTGGCGGCTCCTGAGCCGACCCAGCTGCAATGGGTACCTAATTCCGGACAAACAAATTTTTCTTTCGGCGAGTATTTGCCTGAATGGCGAGGGACACCTGTCTCTGTACAAGAAATAAAGGGATACTCACGTAAAATCAATGTCAGGTTAGACATAAATGATAACCTGAGATTTCGCCTCGAGTATTAGCGGGCGTACGAGAAAAAAAAAAAAAAAAAAAAAAAAAAAACAAAAAAGAAACAGTGGGCCAGGGAACTTTAAGGTCTCATCATTATCATCCGCCAGCTCCCAGGGAGCAAAGGCCTTCAACAAACTTATGCTGTCCTCCTCCTGTCCCGCGCCATCACCTCAAGGTTTTTCCATATCTTCCTCATTCTCTTTCATGTCTCTCTCCAGTTCTCTTCTCCATATGTTCTTTGGTCCCCCTCTACCTCTCGTACTCAATGTTGTTTGGTGAAGTTTTTTTCGGGGGGGGGGGGGGGGGGGGGTTAAAATTTCTACGTAATGGAGTAACCGGCCCCGTGTCCAACACTCCTAAGTCGCTTTTTACGACATTACGGTAGGTTACAGTGTTACTATTTATTGATTCCGTTTCGGGCCCCGGTAACATATGGGTTATATAAGGTATACTTACAGAAAATAAGAGTAGGATATGGTGCCGATTAGTTTTAGAGCAGAAACATTTGCAAAGATCTTTATGTTCTGTACATAGTTTAATATACAGGCGAACATCTGTCTCTGAAGCTAATTACACTCTCGTTGACTCTTGAAAGCATCCCCACACTTCCAGGAGTTCCCCCTGAGGTGAAACTTGTTGAGAACCCAGCGTTACACACCAAGCTTGGAGGGGTCACTTGTGCCCCAGCCGTACTCTGGTTTTTACCTGGTTGGCTGCATGCGGGTGGATCTGGGCTATGGACCCATGATAGACAGGGGGAGTTGAGAAGTGGCTCTGTGTAAGACGTGACAATTCCTTGGGAGAGCTTAGAACCAGAGCACAGTGTTTTAGCTCTGCATATTTGGAGAGCCCCATTGGATAGCGGGGAATGCACTGTATGCCGAGCGTTTCTTCTTCCTAGCTTTTTTTTTTTTTTTTTTTAATCAGCGGCACTTGGGCTTTCAGCCCTTCGGCCCAATGACATATCATTGCGAGGCTGGGGAACCTGAGGACTTTCCTTCCAACCCGGTCAGGAGCTTCGCTCCTTAGGACCGGATGTGATGATCCTTTAAATTAGGGTGGCCATATTGTTCAACAGAAAAAGGAGGACAAATGCCATTTTTTGGTCCGAAAAAGGAGGACAAGGAGGACAATATTTTTAAAAAGTAGGACGAAAAGTAGGACACCTTTGTTCAATAACTACAAGACGCTGAAACATATTTTTTTTAATATTCAAACAATAAGATAATAAATTCACATTGATTTTGTGCCTACTTATATTTTTCTGATGATAAAATCGTCTTCAACAAAGTTGAGCTATGCTTAGAAATCAGAGCATGAAAGCTCTTTGATATTGTACTGCACAAGTAGAGTGCCTTTAATGGAATCTTTCATTCAGTGCTTCCAAAACTGCTTCAGTAGAATGCTGTGCAGTCACAGAAATGATAAAAGCAGCTGTTTTGGTTTTGGCACATGAGAATTTGCTGGCAATTTCTGAATCTTGGAAAGCATTCTTGAGTAACACTGAAGTACAATCCATTGATCTGAAAGAGTTGTGATGTTTTACTGTATGAAAAGCAAAAGCACACTCGGCCGCGGCAACTTCAAACCTTTCCTGCTTATTTCTTTATTTTAAAATGTCAGTTTTTATTGCAAACATTCAGACGCAAGTGTTTTCTTGTGCTTTTCTGTTTCTATATGTTTTTTAAAAATCAGCTGCACCTTTATTTGCTACTGATGGAAATGTGCCGCCTCTGCATACAAGACATTCTGCTTCATACTCATTGGAAAATCACTGACATTTTTTTTTTCAATTCATCCGTGAACACACACTTCCGTTTTGGCATTTTGAGCGGGTATCTGTAACATAAATATAATATAATGCCCCTAATCAATGGTACATTCGATGTTAAAATTATTTGTAAAATGCAAGAGACGAGGTTTTAATTTTAACAAACCCATTACTATACTAGTAACTACTCGTGTATTTTTTCATAATAAACTAATTGCAATAAATATAAAAGCAGTACGAACTAAGGTTAATATTATTTGTAATTTGCAATAGACAACGAAGTTATAATTGACAAAATCTAGAGCCCCTTGATGTATAGAGATTTACGCCAACTAAAATTTGGCCGCCATTTTCGGCTGTACCCGTATTGCAGGAAAATGGATCCAATCGCGAGTTTCAGACCCAATTTGCATTTTCGTTTAAGTTAACTAATAATTTGAAATAAAATTAGATGCAAATACAGTAGCACATATTTGTACTATTCTTTGTATGTCAACTAACAAAACAAAAAAGTAGAAAACTAGTTTACTTACCGGTTTATTGAATAGAATAGGTAGCGTGAATTTTTAACACATACTCCGTTAAATTTTATATTCCGTCAGAATTCCACTATTTGGCAACAAATATTCCGTTAGAATTGCAACACTTATCAAAACATACTCCCTTCGAATTGAACTATTTACCTAGTTTGAAATGTGGAAACAGGTGAATGACTGTTGTAGACACTGACAGTTTTACTGGAACCAGATGATAACATCAGTTTTTGTTTTCATTAAAAATGCGACAATGTATAGATAGTTTTAACAAAATCTAATTACATATTTTGGACCGGAGATTTTATTATAAATTATATATATATAATATATATATATATATATATATATATATATATATATATATATATATATATATATATATATATAATAATTTAATTTTTGTTATTATATAATAATAATATATAATTTAATTATATAATTTGATATAATTAATAAAAATTTAAATTTATTATATTATATAATTTTATGTATTACAATTATTAATTATAAAAATGCGACAATGTACAGTTAGTTTTGACAAAATCTAATTACATATTTTGGACCGGAGATTTTATTATAATTGTATTAAATAATTTTTTATTATATATATATATATATTTATATATATATACAATATATATATATATATATATATATATAAATATATATATAATATATATATTATATAATTTTTATTATTATATAATAATAATATTATATAATTTATTATATAATTTTATTTTAAATAATAAAAATATAAAATTTTTATTCTATATTATATAATTTTATATTTTATATATTACAATTATAATAATATATAAAATTATATATATTATATAATTTAAAATATATTAAAAAAATAAAATATATATCTTATTAAAATATAAATTTATATATATATATATATTTTTTTTACAGAATATATATATATATATATATATATATATATATATATATATATATATATATATATATATATATATATGGGACCCAAAGATGCAGCAATAGTGAATGCAGTCAGCGACCCATAGCTTGACTGCTTGCATCAGGATCAGCGAACCAGAGCTGGTCAAGGTCGTACTCCACCTCCACGTGGTGGTCCTGGAAACAGTCTGCAGCAGTGCAGTCTGGCTGAGCGAGTACGGATCGCAATTGGAAGGCAAACCCGGTACCTAAAAAATGCCGTGCTGAAGTCGGATGTGTCGACCGAAAGATGCAGATATCACAGCTACGGCGTAAACATACACAACGCAACCACCGTCCTTTTCAGGGCGAACGAGGAAGAAGAAGTATATATATATATATATATATATATATATATATATATATATATATATAATATATATATATATATATATATATAAATATATATATATATATATATATATATAGGGGGGGGGCGGGGGTATTTGTCAAGTGCTTGCTGTGTGTACACATTGACAAATATGTATTACATATACATGGAGTGACAAACATGGCTCGTTATTCACAGCTAATTGTTAATTCACTAAACTCCAACACGTAGATACGATATCCGACGACTTTATGTCACAAACTTGAGTATAACACAATAACACAGGCAGACTGCCGCTTTGGCCATTGTCACGTAGGTCTTTATATCATTAAATTGCCTACATCTTCTTCCTATTCTCTCACCCGCATCCTTTATTTTATTATCTTTCCTTACTTGTTTTTCCTGTATTTTTCGCATCACTCGTTTGCGAAAAATATTTTCTTCAGTATTCTCAAACTTTACCTTGTGTTTTTTCTCATACTGGGATACGTAATTCTATTACTTAGATGTCAGTCAGACGAGAAGGGCAATTAAGTTGCAGCTATCTCAGACATCGAGCCGACTTGGGTCTGCACCTTCAGATGACACGACACTCTTGAGTTAGATTCTCGATGTAAACGCGCGTGAAGGCTATGAGAGAGCCGACATCCGTCTGCATTTTTCACCGGTCAACAACGAGTTGCATCGGCCGAACGCTTAAGTAGGAGCGAATATTTACACCTTATAGTCGCAGTTTCAGACATTTGTCTGGAAATCCCAGCTGACACGGCTCATTGTGGGCCCCGGTCAGCGTGAGGTGCGAAGTAGTATGAGTGTCAGTTCAGAGTCGTCGTCAGAATAACCCGGCGTAGCGTGAAAAATCGCTCCGCACCGCAGACAGGCTGTCTGAGATTTGCAACTCACGCGCGCTCTCGGTCACTGATGGCTGTTACGACATGAGGGAAGCTGACGTAGGGTGTTAGAGAAGGGGAGAGACGGGCGCTGTTTCGTGGTTTCAAAACAGTGGGATTCTTTGTCCGTTTCATAGATATAACTAGAGTTGCAAACCTGATTTCAGGCACTCAGTAATTCGCAGTTAGACTAGAACAAGCCTTGGTTCGATTTCTAAATATCTCTGTTAATAGAGATGGCCTTTAGTTTGGTCGAAGTGGTTTAGTTCTTAGAAATTCTGTGTCGAGGTATATTAATATTATATATCTAGTATTGTGTGTAGGGTTTAAAGTGTTTAATCGTTTAGCTATTTCCCTAGTTAGATTTGGTGCAGAGCAACTAATTAATAGTTTGTATTATTTTTCTAGTGACGCATACAGTGGAAAGCAGAATAAATTATATTTCTAGCGTAACAAACATGTAGCTATAATGAATTTAATTTAACTGCTAACTACTCAGTCGAGTATTTTTTCTAAACTAACTCATAAATGCTAGATGCGACATCAGTGAATATTGACGGAATACGCAGATATTCCTAATTCCTGATGACTGATTTAAATATAACTTATTTCACCGGAAGTTTAAATAATAAGTCAAGCGGTCGGCTTGCTGTTTATAATGTAGGTTATATTGAGTACATAATATGTAAATGATTTATATGTGCTTTTCTTTTTATTCAGGAAATACTGGGGTGACCCGAACTTTACCGGCGTTTAATAAGAGTTTCATATTTGTGAAGAAATAGACAGTCCTTACTTTAAACCACGTGCGCTTCTCAAGTAACACTGGTCCGACCGTGTATATGCCAACACAGCTATACAGAAATACTAAATCACACTAACGGGTGTCAAAGACTGTAATGATCAATACGGGGCCTTTGCGCCAGATCTTAAATTCTTTCATAAACTCTACGTAAATTTTCTGCCTGGCGGCGTGAATATTACAAGAAATAACATTAACATTGTCCGACTAGATTATTTTGTGGACAAATCTGTGGTGTGACCAAAGTAAATCCTTATACTGAGAGAAGGCACCGACCTGACATTCCTATTACTAGAAAAAACTTAAGCTATTGACACGGTGCTCACTGTAAACTTTCGTGCCTGGACAAGATTTTTTAAATGTGACATAGACAGATATCCTAGAATAAGAAATACCAAGGAAACGTTCCCCGAAGCAGTGAATTCTATCTGACTTTGTGGAGCTGGGGTTTTCTTGGCTACGACTACCTCTGGTGATTCTGTATGTGAATGTCCTAACAAAATTGTGTTTCCCAGATATGTCTACCAAAACAGTGAGTATGTGCACGTGTACACGGCTGAATGTCTAGAGCGAATGTAGGACTGAGGGATTTCTCCATTGTTGAAATTTGGCACCCATTTTGCTGTTCTAATTGTCCTTATGCAAGTATTGCTAACCATATTTTCCCTTAGAATAGATCAGAGTATATCTAAGTCTATCCATACCTTTAACAGGGGAAATCATTTGATTACCGCTAATGTATCATTGATCCTCTTTGGGCCATCATCTTTTTCCTAAACGGGACTGGGGCTAAACCTAGAGGGCAGATCATAACGGGTCTATCATCCCTGTAGTATTTTCTTGAATTTGATGACTATTTGTATATGTTTTCTTTTGATGTAAATTGTATATGTTGTGTCGTAAGTTTAATATGATAAATAAACTTAACCATAAATTAATCAGCGTGTTGGTCAGCTCGTTCTAAATATCTATATAATCATTGTTATAGTTTCCCCACGTCTGTGTGTCTACCTGTCGTCACTGTATGTGCGTGCACGTGAGTGGGTAGAGATCTGTTGGTATACATATATTTAATGTATATGTGGTAGACTGTCTGACTGCTTAAAATCTGTCGTATAAGATAGGTGAGAGAGAGAGAGAAGATTTTCTCGCATCTCAGAGACAGCCTCTATCACTATTCTATCATCTCACTCGTGGAATCTATTTCCTTTACTAACTCACACTGGGACTCTCACTCATTCCAAGCTATTCAGAAGGGACCAACCCAAGTCTTAATTCTCCTATCGAAAATCTACGACAGCCATAAATCATCACATAAGAAAAGCACAATGTATGATGTGCATAATTAGAACAGCATCTCATGGAACGAATTTCACAATATCTTAATATATTTCCTATTTTTCTTCAACCATTTCGCCTTCACTCTCCACGTAATCTCTCCTCGCTCTAATCTCTCTCTCGAATGACTTTTTACCCATGACCCTTTTCACACCTGACCAGTCTTCACCACCACTTCGCTCACAACAACTCAGTCATGCCCGTGAACTCGACATTAGCGCTTACTGCTACTAATGCATTCATGCCCGCAGTCAAACTTAACATTCACTCACTTCAACTCACAACTTACATAAACATATCTAGCTCCCACCGGAGCATGAGTACTGACATTCATTCTATAAACCGTTCGTGACATCCACCCCTCTCTCTCCAAGTGAAAAACATAGTTTTTCACTGGATTGGTGGTAGATATCAGGAACCCAACCATCCAAAACCTCTGATGTGGGCAAAATCTATAGCATCAGCGTGAAAATATGCCATCTACAAATAATCAATAATAACATTCTGAAGAACACAAAAATAAAATAAATAAATAAAAATTACAATAGAACCGAGTTGCTAGAAAAATACAACAGCAACCATATGGCAAAAATGATGCATCTCTACATACAAAATTAAAGGTGATAAACATTACATCAATTTCACCAAATTCTACTATACCGGAGAATATCTATTCTATAACCCTGTACTGGATACACAACATATGATAAGAACTTAGCTTATACAAAAATCATGCAGAATACAGTTGACAAAATATTACTCATGTACAAGTATCAAATATTACATAGAAATGGTGGTTAAAAAAAAAACACACCCATTTACTACAAGCAAGTGTTCATAATCTGGATAATGAATCTGCAATGACATTCAATTTACCCTGAATAGGAAAAACAGTGAAGTTGTACTGTTGTAACAACAACGACCACCTTGTCAAACGTGAATTTGGTGATCTAGATGACTTAAGAAAAGTCAATGGGAAATGGTCCGTTTCCAGTACAAAAAAAATCCGACCGGACGCTCAGTTTTGTCGCAAAAGGCCGGACACATCCGGCGAAATCCGGACGTCTGGCCACCCTACTTTAAATGCCAGCCAAGCTGAAGAATCTGGAGCTCGTGACTTCAACTCAACACGTTTCGGAATGACAGAAAAGTCACAAGAAAAGCCTAGATCTACAGTGTAGATAATACCAAGGAGTCTTCAACTTGGTATTGGCTGTAAAAGAGCGAGAAGCTCAGCAGCCCTAGTTAAAACAACATCGTCATCAACAGCAATAGAACTCTCATATCATCGTCAGCGTTATCCTTCATTTCCCTACGTAGCTTAGGTAAAGAGTAAATTCATTCCAAAGGCTTCCTGTCCTGTACCCTCGAGTCAACGTCTTTACATCTTCATATTACATTTCATGTCTGTCTCCAGTTCTCTTCTCCGTGTATCGCACTACCTCTCATACCCTGGAGATTCCAGATTAAGGGTTGCATTGTGATGCTAGATATTTTCTATGGACAAGTGGCAAAAGAGCAATCGGACGATCGCAGCTCAGGTTACAAAGATGTGTGCAAGAAGGCACTGGATATAAATCCAGCAACCTGGGAGAACTAAGCTGCCGATCGCACCAAATGGCGATGCTCCCTATGGCACCACCGCAGATTGGGCGAAAAGAAGCTCTCACAACAAGCAGAAGAGAAAATAACACGCCGAAAGGAAGCAGTAGAGGTATATCAACTCAGGGGCGAATTCCCATAGTCAGGTTAATGACTGAATGGGCTACTAATGCTGTTGATGCTATATATTTATTGTATGTCCTCTCCAACGTCAGCGTCTTATCATCAAACACAGGAAGTCTGCACTAAGTAATCACCACACGAGATGGCCAGCCTCATGCATGTACGATGTTCTTTTGGTCCCTTCCTAGACCCATTGGAACTATACGGGACAGTTTGTTTCAGTGATCTTGGTGAGAAGCCTTGAATTCAGTCCCTTTATTCATCTTATGGCAGTCATTATTTCTGTCCAAAGTCGGTGAATAATTACTTTATATATACTTTTTTATACGAATGTCACAACTAAAAGTGCGAATGATAAAATGATGGAACGTGTAGGGAGGAGGTACAAAGCTTCCGACAGATTAAAGGTTTAAGGGAGGTAAAAAAAAAAAAAAAAAACTCGGGATTTTTTGATATTCTCGCCTTCAAGATAATTGCTTTCCACCGCTATAGCTTTTCTTTAAACCAGGGGCTTTTTAACATTCTTTTTCTTTTTTATTTGTGTGCCTTGTACCTCTTTCATTGTCAGGTGAAGGCTACAGGGCCTCTCCGGAAGAGAAAAAAAAATTGTACAAAACGCATAATTAAACATTTATACATGGTAAATGTTTGGTTATGTACACGGACCACCTAGAATCCATTCACAGAATCTTTTCCTCCCCCCTTTCCCAACCCGGACATGTTAAGAAGCAGATCGCTCTCTTTTCCTTTCCTTGCACAAACAACATGTCATTTTTGTTGGGAGGCGGATTATTGTGTCGTGTTATGTCATCTAAGTATTATAAGCCACGCAACCATTATGTTTCAATATTCCCTTTAAAAAAAATAGTTTATCGGCTTTATTTATTTTTTAGTTGTTTAATTTTGCTATGTCGGCCATGTTAGTACCAAAATGTGGATGTCCTAATCTAGAAAGGACTTGATCTTTAAATCCGACGGTGTTATTCGTTTTCTTGGACACTTTCTGTCAATCACGCAGCCCCCACCCTCCTTTTTTCAGCGAAGTCGATAGTCCCCCTCCCCTCCTCTCCCCCCGAAAAGTGCAAAAGTGCCTTTGATGTCTGGCATAAATTAGGTTAATGGTATTTTGTCTGCAGCTCCCGTCATGCTGTCATGTTAGTTTAGCCTTGATTAATCTGTATCAGCGCACTACTTAACAGGCCGGCCTTAGTGGTGTACACGTCACAACGCATTCACGGAAAAGTTCACTGAGTAAAGACGTGTACTGGGGGGGGTCAAACGCATATACAGTGCATTCAACCTTTTCATCATCTCTTTTGTTTGCTCCAACAGGAGCATGAGCGTGTAGTTCCCGGGGGGTCACCTAAGAGACGAAGAAATAATACGATTACTGCACCCTCAGGCATGTCGTACAAGGCGACTAATGTGAGGTGGTGCATGGGGGGGGGCTGTTCTCGATATGTCCTGACACGACCCAGGATGTGAATCGTTTAAGGATATTTGAGTTGTTTCAGGACTTGTGAGTTGTTTCATGACGTTAGTCGTTTCAAGACTTGTGAGCTGTTTCCTGACGTTAGTCGTTTCAGGACTTGTGAGTTGTTTCCTGACGTTAGTCGTTTCAGGACTTGTGAGCTGTTTCCTGACGTTAGTCGTTTCAGGACTTGTGAGTTGTTTCATGACCTTAGTCGTTTCAGGACATGTGAGTTGTTTCATGAATCGTTTCAGGACTAGTGAGTTGTTTCATGACGTTAGTCGTTTCAGGACTTGTGAGCTGTTTCATGACGTTAGTCGTTTCAGGACGTGTGAGTTGTTTCATGACGTTAGTCGTTTCAGGTCATGTGAGTTTTTTTCATGACGTTAGTCGTTTCAGGACATGTGAGTTGTTTCATGACGTTAGTCGGTTCAGGACTTGTGAGTTGTTTCATGACGTTAGTCGTTTCAAGACGTGTGAGTTGTTTCATGACGTTAATCGTTTCAGGACATGTGAGTTGTTCCATGACGTTAGTCGTTTCAGGACTTGTGAGTTGTTTAATGAGTCGTTTCAGGACTTGTGAGTTGTTTCATGACGTGAGTCGTTTCAGGACTTGTGAGCTGTTTCCTGACGTTAGTCGTTTCAGAACATGAGTTGTTTCATGACGTGAGTCGTTTCAGGACATGTTAGTTGTTTCATGAGTCGTTTCAGGACACGTGAGTTGTTTCGTGAGTCGTTTCAGAACATGTGAGTTGTTTCATGAGTCGCTTCAGGACTTGTGAGTTGTTTAATGACGTTAGTCGTTTCAGGACATGTGAGTTGTTTCATGAGTGTTTCAGGACTTGTGAGTTGTTTCATGACCTTAGTCGTTTCAGGACATGTGAGTTGTTTCATGAATCGTTTCAGGACTAGTGAGTTGTTTCATGACGTTAGTCGTTTCAGGACTTGTGAGCTGTTTCATGTCGTTACTCGTTTCAGGACGTGTGAGTTGTTTCATGACGTTAGTCGTTTCAGGCCATGTGAGTTTTTTTCATGACGTTAGTCGTTTCAGGACATGTGAGTTGTTTCATGACGTTAGTCGGTTCAGGACTTGTGAGTTGTTTCATGACGTTAGTCGTTTCAGGACTTGAGTTGTTTCACGACGTTAGTCGTTTCAAGACGTGTGAGTTGTTTCATGACGTTAGTCGTTTCAGGACATGTGAGTTGTTCCATGACGTTAGTCGTTTCAGGACTTGTGAGTTGTTTCATGACTTTAGTCGTTTCAGGACATGTGAGTTGTTTCATGAGTCGTTTCAGGACATGTGAGTTGTTTCATGGCGTTAGTCGTTTCAGGACATGTGAGTTGTCTCATGTCGTTAGTCGTTTCAGGACATGTGAGTTGTTTCGTGAGTCGTTTCAGGACATGGGAGTTGTTTCGTGAGTCGTTTCAGGACATGTGAGTTGTTTCATGACGTTAGTCGTTTCAGGACATGTGAGTTGTTTCATGACGTTAGTCGTTTCAGGACATGTGAGTTGTTTCATGAGTCGCTGGGCGAGCAAGAGCTTGTCCATACTGGGTTTAGAACCCACTAGCTTTGCCTCAAGAAGCTTGGGCTCTAACCATTCTACCACTGGGCACTGGTTTAAAAGTATATGGGCGTGTGGTAAAAGTGCTCTTTCCTCAAGGTATGTTCTATTTGGACATGCCTCCTAAGATAACCAACAGACCCTGTGTCTAGGTTGAACGGGTCGCGCCTCGCCAAAACAAATTTAAAAAAAAAATGCTCTCGATGTGCATTATAGTCACCTCCCCTTGTAATGTTTTGTACGAATAAGGGAAAAGTTCTCTTTTGCAAAAGGAGGTCACTACAATGCACATGTCTAAGGAGAACCTTTACCTGGCGTGTATATAAACATGCACTGTACCTCTGTTCGTTTTAACTTGTTTTAAACAATCGTTTACCCTGTCACACAATCCTGACTGACTGGTGCCCAGCATCATCATTTGGACTAAATGACTCGCGCCGCTGTCTCCAGGCAGCTGTCACTTCAAACGAGAAACGGAAGGTTATTTCCCCGCACTGTTGTCCTCACTTTGTGGTTCTCTCTTCTTCTTCTTCTCTCTCCCCCCCCCCCCCCCCCTCTCCCCCCTTCTTTCATATGCTACGTGATCGATAATGTTAACATTTTTGGAGAGATTTGTTGAATTCTAATTTTTTGTTTTTGTTGACATTTTATATTTTGTCCTATAAACTTAACTGTAAGCCACAATGAAAATACTTGGTGAGATCTCATGGCAAGTGGGTATGGAAATACCCTGGGAAAAGACACTGATAATGAGAATAGATGCAGGAAACGATAACAAGATTGCACTCTTACCAGGTGTAGAATCAGGGCGTCGGAGTCGTGGAGTCGGTCATTTATGTAGTGGTGTCGGAGTCGGTAAAAATGTCCCGACTCCGAATATTACGAGACAAGTTAAGGCAGATCCACGTTTGATCCATGCAAGGGGGTGGGGCGCTTACAAAATTTGAAATAAAATTTTAATGTAGTAAAACCACTTTCTTGTTAAAATACATCCATTATTACATAATGTAGGAACATTTCAGTTGCTTCTGATCATTATTTGTTGTTGTTGTTGATTAACTGGGGCTGCTGAGCTCGTTTCTCTTTAGCAGTCAATGCCAAGCTGAAGAATTTGCGTGTGTTCTGTAGCTGTTGAGTGGTGCTGTATAGAGTGTTTGTGATTGTTGGGGAGCCCGGCAATAGCTGTTGTCTCTCTGTGGAGAGTCCTGGGCAAGTGAGAAGCACATGCTGAACTGTCTCATACGGATGGGTACAGTTGCAATTAGGCTCATGTGTGGGGTTTGATTTGTTTAAGTGCTTGTTGAGTCGGGTGTGTTCTGATCTTGGAAGATTGTGCTCTGCTCCTTACTTTGTAGGTTATTAATGTTGTCATTTTTGTTGGGATGGGCCATTTCTTTATACAAGGCACGTCCAGTAGACCCTTTTGCCTATCGGTTCAGCCATTCCTCTCTGAAGTTGTTTTGAAGTATTCGTTTAGCTGTCTGCATGTTTGCTGGAGTGTTTGTTTGAACCATGCTTGCTCCTAGTTTTGCCAGTCTGTCTGCTTTATCGTTGCCTGGTATGTCTGTGTGCCCTGGTATCCACTGGAGAGCGACTCTGATGTTGTATTTTGTTAGCAGACTGTTCAGATCATTAATAAAGTTTTTATCACAACTGTAAATTTGTTGACATATTTAGAAAAAGCACACAAGAAATGAAAATAAACTATATACACTGTCAATTTTCCCGTCATTGTTAAAATGAAACTATTTTCCCTCATGGTGTTTGGCAAAGCAGTCATTTGTGAACAGATGTGGATGATTTGTTATTGTGTATTACTGTATGAATGAATGAATAGTTTAAAATGTAGTCTACAAAAGCCACGCATTCATTTATTCAAACACATACTTTAATTTTACATATAACTCCATATAAGTGCATAATTGAATGCTGTATCACTAGTTTAAAAAACTGTAATCAGGGTCAGAATCCGACTTCTAAATTATCCAAAGTCGGAGTCGGAAATTTGTTTGGCCCACTCCACAGCACTGTGTAGAATCGCATATACCGTATATCTTGGCAACATTATAGACAGGGTTGGAGGGACAGACCGTAATATCGAAATAAGAAAGCACACAGCAAGAGGAGCTTCAGTTGCGTTGGAAAATGTTTGGAAGTCTTAAAGAAATGAAGTCCAACACAAAATCTTCAACTCAGATGTCAAGTCATTCCTATTGTATGGCTGTGAAACATGGAGAACAGCGATCAAGACGTTACAAACTTTCATTAAACGGGTTGCCAGTGTAGAACACAGGATTGAAATCGTACGACCTGGGTCACCAATGTAGAATTGTCAAAACCAGGCAAGTGTCAGTGGAGCGAGAGATGAGAAGAAGACGCTGGCGATGGATCAGGCGCACATTAAGGAAACCTGTTGATAGAATTACCAGGCAGTCCTTGTTCTGGTATTCCCCGGGGTAGGAGAAGTAAGGGTAGACGACCAAAAAAAAAAAAAACAACAACAACACAGTGAGAAGAGAATTGGAGACGGAAATGAAAATGATGAGGAAGACATAGAAAAACCTTGAGCGGATGGCACGTGACATCAGTACTTCGTCATATCATTAAAAAAAAAATATTGTACGTTTGTGAACGATATTAAGAATTAATGATAAATAATAACCAGCCATCAACTTTTGTTCTATGCCGTAGAATGTATGGACAATTGATTTTCTGTTTGTTAGTACATCTGGAAATGATAATAAAGGCGGTCTCCAAAACAGTTTTTTGTTTCTTTTCGTTGACTTGTTTCAGTATGTCATTTATATCGTTTATCGACGTCCATTCTTCACGTGGGGCAGTTCGCACCCCTCTTCGCATTAAACCCGTATCTTCAACTATTTTCTTTCCAGGCATCATAGTTGGATTCCATGTTCGTAGTGATTCCGTATACCTTTTTTTTTCAAATAAAAGGTTGCCTCGTTTTGGCGAGGCACGCTCCGTTCAATTTAGACACATGGTCGCCGGCTGTCAACCCGGGCCCGGTGTTTGGCTGGTGTTGGTTGTCAGGAGTTCAAGGATGTGCATTCAGGGTTTCGGAACCTTATGAAGGTTAAATGTCTCGGCGTGAGGGTCGTTTGTTTTGTTGGCCTGATAAATGTGAACTTGTTGGTTAGGGGGTGATTGTGATGTATGTGTTTGTGGATGTGTTAAGAATGTGGCAGGAAAGGAGAACGAAGAAACAACGAGTTAAAGAACTTTGTTATAATTTAAGATATAGTCTAACCTTCTAACTTAAGACGTGTTGAACCCTCGCTAATATGAGATTACAGTAAACTATCGCTATCTGAGATCTACAGGAAACCGTTCCTAATCTGTAGTGTAAAGTAAACCTCGCTATTCTGAGGTCTACAGTAAACCCTCGCTAATCTAAGATGTACAGCGAGTCTTCACTAATCTAAGATGCACAGTGAACATTCGCTAAACTAAGATATACAGTGAGCCTTCACTAATCTAAGATGTACAGTAAACCCTCGCTAATCTAAGATGTACAGTGAACATTCGCTAATCTAAGATGCACATTGAACCTTCGCTAATCTAACATGTACAGTGAACTCCCGCTAATCTAAAATGTACATGGAACCATCGCTAATCTAAGATGTACAAGGTACCGTCGCTAATCCAAGTTGTACAGTGAACCTTCGCTAATATAAAATATAAAATAAACTCTAGTTAATCTAGCACAGTAAACCCTCTGATCTAAGATCTACAGTAAACCCTCGCTAATCTAATATGTATACAAAACCCTGGCTACCTGAGATGTACGGTGAATCCTTTGTTCTGAGATGTACAGTAGATCTAAGCTAATTAAAGTTGTACAGTAAACTCTCGTCAATCTGAGATGCAGCCTACATTAAACCCTTGGTAATCTATAAGATATACAAATAACCCACGCTAATCTAAGATGTACATTGAACCCTCACAAATCTAAGTTGTTAAAAAAATGTTTAAAAACCACCGAAAGACTAACATGTACAGCAAACTCTCACTACTCTAGTATAAATAAATAAGTCCTGGGTTCGATTCTCCGGCAAGCCACTCACTTCTGTAGATTTTCTGTTGTCTAGTTTTCTACTTCTTTATTTCTCACGAGCGCCTGAAACATACTTTAAGTGTGTAATATTTATTTACTTTTCTAGAATGTACATTAAACTCTCGCTAACTCACACTCGAACTGTCCTGATGCCTGTGTGCATTTTGGACGCATAAGTTGGAGCCGGATTTGATTGCGAACAATGCCCATCGCATCACAACGACGTAAAGTTTTTGGCTGCTACGTACGGCCTTCTGTTAAGTTTGGTGGGTTCCCATCAGTATGCGTTGAAACATGCCGGAGTTGGCACAGTGTATTGTTAAATTATTATTCCCCCCTGGACGCCATTTGAATATGTTGACTAAAACGAATGGCCTTGACTGCTTTTAAAAGCAGTTAGTGTGCAAAAATAAAAAAGTGAGTGTGTGTGTATGTATGTGTGTGGAAGGGGGGGGGGGGGGGGAATTCTGAAGTAAAAGAAGTCCCAAAAGACCTACCCATGGGGAGTTAGATACTTCACTATACTAGGTCCAGCTTCGAGAGATGGGGGTGACCCGTTTCCTTCCTCGCTGCCTTTGCCTTCCCTAACTCGAGAGCAGAGTCAGCTACCCATTTACAGCTTGGTAGACTGGAGCGTGACGCCACTGTGTTTTGATCCCTTTGCGATGAGAGGCCAGTGCTCTAGCCGCTCTGCCAATCGGACGCTCGATTTCTGAAGTACAACCGTAAAAAGTATCTTTCAGACGTTTCTGCATTTTCTTCGCCTCAGAAAAGAAGGATTTAAACATTTTGGGCTTGAAGAAATCGTTATCAACCTTCTAAGTCAGTCTGCTACTGATTCAGAACACAAGGTCTTTTTTTGCATTTGAACGTGCGTCCTAATACAACCGACGGACATTGTACCAGGTTGAACGGGGCATGCCTCGGCAAAAAGGGTATGCGGTTGCCAGCCTCATTATATAAAACAGTATGCTACAGAAACCACCGTTGTAAGACCATATTTCTTCTTTCTTCTTCTTCCTCGTTCTTCTTCCTCGTTCGTCATGAAAAGGACGCTATTGTGTCGCCGTTTACAACGAAGCTGCGATATTTGCGCCTTTCGGCCCGACACATCCGACTTCAGCACGGCATTTTTTGGGACCGGGTTTGCCTTCCCTCTTCGATCCCTACTCTCTTGGCCAGACTGCAGTGATGCAGCCTGTTTCCAGGACCGGTTTGGTACAGGCCATCTGAAAGGGAACCGGCCGCAGTGGTTATGTCATGCTTAACCTTGAGCTGACTGCTACCTTTATTAGAGTCATTAATGCAGACGACATTCGTGGAAAGACAAAGTGACAAATGTCCAGGTGTTGTCACATGCTGGCCTTCAAAGCATGTATACACTATTTAGACAGCACAGACTTACGCTGGCTTGGCCATGTCCGCCGCATGGAAGAATGGTCGCATCCCGAAAGATATCTTTAACGGACAACTGGCAGATGGCAAAAGAACAGTTGGGCGACTGCAGCTGAGATTCAAAGATGTGTGCAAGAGAGACATGAGGGCATTGGATATAAATCCTGCATCCTGGGAGGATGTGGCTGCCGATCGCACCAAGTGGCAATGCTATCTACGACGCCACCTCAGATTGGGCGAAAAGAAGCTCTCACAGCAAGCAGAAGAGAAGAGAAAACGTGGAAAGGAACACCAGGAAAATGAGTAGCTGAGGGCTGCCACCTCAGGGGCGCGTTCCCATAGTCAGTTATGACTGAAGGGGCTATATTATTATTATTGTTATTATTATTATTAAAATGTAGACGAGTTAGGGCGAACGAAGAAGAAGATTTCATGCTTGACGGGGAACGAAACGAGAAATTAAATTAATGAATGAACGTAGTTTTTGTTTCTGGTTTATCTTATCAGCGGCGAGCAACGCTCGCAATCCTGGGTACCACAGGCAAGGTAAAGGAATGATAATCATGATGACGATATTCTGTTGGTAGATACATTTGGAGAAGATCCTCCCCGCGGGACTAACTTTACTCTTAAAGGAATCCGTCGTTCCCGAACGGATGAGAAAATGATCTGATAATAAATGCATTGTTAGGGCTGTATATAACACACAGCAGGGTGCTCATAAGATGTCCACAAACTTGAGATCCTTATGCAGAACGAAGAATGCACCGATGCAATAATTCATGCGGTAAGAGTCGGGCTTAGCTGCTGAGTGGGCGCATTCAGTGAGAGAAATAATAGGGGTTGTCACATCACGTGACGTAAGATATGGAAAATGTCACTTGTAGAGTTCCATTCCTTTGATTCAAAGCGTGCTACTCTACATTTTTTTGGTTTTTGTTTTGTTTTCCTTAAATTAATGCTTAAAGTAACATGTTGGAAGGAAAGGATATCGTATGCAAGATAAATGACAGTGGAAGGGCAGAATATTAAACGGGACTGCGCGCCCAATTCTTAACCCTCTGAAAATATAGTTCGTTCGTTCGTTCTCTCTGTCTGTCTGTCTCTCTCTCTCGCTCTATACCTTTCCTCGTGTAGCTTCAGATTGGCTAAGCTGTTAGAACGCTTGCCTGTCGCGGCAAAGTTACCGGGGTTCCGGGATCGAAACCTGATAGCGTCACGTTCCATACTACCCAGCTGTAAATTGGTCCCCGACTCTGCTTTTGAGTTAGGGAAGACAAAGGCAGAGAGGAAGGAAACTGGTCACCCCCGGCTCATAAAGCTGGATCTAGTATAATGAAATCGCTTAACACTTCACACCCCCTCACACCCTCTTTCTCAGTATGTGCTACGGGACTACCTTTATTGTCTTTCCTCATTACCTATTCCTTTTTCTTTTCCGACCTCCAGTGACGGTTTTAACCATATGTGCCCAAAGGACCTCCCACACAAATATATGCTAGTCGATACAACAGGAATTTATTTAAAAATGGCCTCACACGTTCACCCCTACCTAGGGCCTCGCACAGCGCAAAGCCGACGCTGTCTACCTACCTCAACACGCAGTTCACTCGTTTTCTCGTCCGCTCAGCTGCTACCCATCTCTCTCTTATCTCTCTCCCCCCCCCCCCCCCCCCCAATAATCCAAACCATTAGTACGTGTATTTGATCCCGATTCTTACTTTACAGACGCAGTCTTACTTCCTGGAGCTAAGTGTTGAACCTCTTATCTTTCTCCTCTACCTTCTCATGTTCTTATAGAACTTACTTGTGGTATCCCGGTACCAATCACAGTTAGCATTTACACAAAGGTATTGCATTTAACCATTGTGCTGGAAGAAACACTACTACAAGGTGTAGAATCGTACATTTACATTGTCAGCAATATAGACACAGTTGGGGGGACAGGCAGTGATATCAAATTAAGAATACAGACGGCTAGAGAAGCTGTCATTGCATTGGGAAATACTTGGAGATAAAAAGACATCAAGCCCAACGCAAAAATCAGAATCTTCTATTCAAATGCCAACAGATTTAGGTGCTCATTACATCCACCGATTATATGGCTGGAACAAAGCTGAAACAGGCAAGTGCCAGTGGAACAACAGATGACAAGAACCATACAAGTGCCAGTGGAACAACAGATGACAAGAACCATACAAGTGCCAGTGGAACAACAGATGACAAGAACCATACAAGTGCCAGTGGAACAACAGATGACAAGAACCATACAAGTGCCAGTGGAACAACAGATGACAAGAACCATACAAGTGCCAGTGGAACAACAGATGACAAGAACCATACAAGTGCCAGTGGAACAACAGATGACAAGAACCATACAAGTGCCAGTGGAACAACAGATGACAAGAACCATACAAGTGCCAGTGGAACAACAGATGAGAAGAAGACGCTACAAATAGAAAAGACACACAATGAGGACACTTGTTGATAGAATTACCAGGCAGTCCTGGTTCTGGAATCCCCAGGACAAGAGACATAGAGGACAACTAAGGAACACATGGAGGAGAGAACTGGAGACAGGCCTGAAGAAGACATAGATAGACTTTGTAATCTGATGGCATGTGACAGGAAGATTTGGCATATGTTTGTCGAGAGTCTCAGGAAGATTTGGCATACGTTTGTCGAGAGTCTCAGTAAGATTTGGCATACGTTTGTCGAGAGTCTCAGTAAGATTTGGCATACGTTTGTCGAGAGTCTCAGGAAGATTTGGCATACGTTTGTCGAGAGTCTCAGTAAGATTTGGCATACGTTTGTCGAGAGTCTCAGGAAGATTTGGCATACGTTTGTCAAGAGTCTCAGGAAGATTTGGCATACGTTTGTCGAGAGTCTCAGTAAGATTTGGCATACGTTTGTCGAGAGTCTCAGGAAGATTTGGCATACGTTTGTCGAGAGTCTCAGGAAGATTTGGCATACGTTTGTCGAGAGTCTCAGGAAGATTTGGCATACGTTTGTCGAGAGTCTCAGGAAGATTTGGCATACGTTTGTCGAGAGTCTCAGGAAGATTTGGCATACGTTTGTCGAGAATCTCAGGAAGATTTGGCATACGTTTGTCGAGAGTCTCAGGAAGATTTGGCATACGTTTGTCGAGAGTCTCAGGAAGATTTGGCATACGTTTGTCGAGAGTCTCAGGAAGATTTGGCATACGTTTGTCGAGAGTCTCAGGAAGATTTGGCATACGTTTGTCGAGAGTCTATGCTTCTTGGGGAGCTAAAGGATTATGATGATGATAATGATTACATGTTACAGTCATTAAACGTGATGAGTTAGTGAATATCACAAAGATATTACATTTTAAAGGTCATGGTATTTGCTTTGTTGAATCCTGGGACTATCTGAAATATCATCATTATTATCACCACAACCATCATCATCATCGCTGGGACTACCTGAAATATCATCACAACCACCACCATTATCATCACCACCATTACTCCTCAGCGTCCCATGTAGCATAGGACTTCAGCTGAAGTATGACAAGTCCTTCGGTCACGTGCCAATCAATCATCTCAAGGTCTTTCCTTATCTTCCTCGTCATTATCTTTTCATTCTCCAGTTCTCTTCTCCGTGTGATTTTCGCTCTACCAACGCTTCTCTTGCCCAGAGGATTCCATAACAAAGGCTGCCTGGTTGTTGTTGTTGTTGTTTAACTAGGGCTGCTGAGCTTCTTCCTCTTTCGCAGCCATTGCTAAGGTGAAGAATCCTTGTAATGTTGTCAACAGGTTTCTTCAGTGAATTTTTCGTCCCATAGACCGTTCGGTGTAGAGGTTGCCTAGAGAACACAATGTCTTTCAGGGTGAACATACAATCATATATTAAGACTAACAGGTGTGTCGTGAAATATTCTAATCCACATATATAAATTATCAGGTAAATGTAAAGCCTAACACATAAATTCAATAAAAGGAAAGAAGAATGGTAAAGAACAGTGCTGTCACAATGACTGTACTCGAAATCCCCCTTGTTTTCTCATTCGTCTACAAATTGTAACGTTTCACGTTGATAGTAAAAGCCTACTGCTTCAATACCCGCTTTCTACGATAAAACATGTGCTGCATTTCTAAGAAAAACCTTGAGATACGCAAGTTGACCTAGATTTAAAATTCCATTCATGTCATTTTATATACTACGTTACCAGAAACGAAAGACAGATGGACTAAAGATAGAAAGAAAGGGAGAGGCTGAAAGCCGGAACGCAGGCAATACTAACACAGTCTCGCGATACACAATTACTACCATCACGCGTGTAAGGCCACAAGCACTAGCTTTTTTTTTCAAATCGACAGTGATAAAACGAGAGTTAGGTTTTAAAAAAACTTACAAAACGCTTATTAGGAAACATGACATTCTACTGTTTTATGTCTGAAATCCTGACATTAGTATGACAGTACAGCAGACACCCTAAAGTTTGGAAGTGAGGAGGTGGCAACAGCACGACTATCCTAGAAGAAAATACATATTTTGAACGCAGCCACTTAGCTCCTTTAAATTTGTATATTTGGGTTCCTTAGGACTTGCTGACAAAGAATATGTTAAACGTTACGAATAGTCTAGGAAATAACAAATTATAGCCAAAAGAAAAAGTGAGGGATGTCAGACAACACCCAAATCAGAATCGCTCAGTGGCAGATTTTCACCCCACCATTGTACGGGAAATGGGTCTCCATGTTAAATCCGATTTGATTGGAGCGCAAGAAATGTAAGGCTAAACACGATTAGTCGAGCTATAAATACTATCTTCTGTTGTCAGGGGAAACGGGAGTAGGAGTACTTTTTTTCAAACGATTGGGTAAACATGGCACGATTGGTTAGACCCGCGAATATAGTCAATTAGAGGCGTCAGGTCAGCACCACATTTGCAAATAAACTTACTACAGAATCAGTGCGTTGAGCGCCAGTGCATATTTTTCTAAATAAAAGCCTGGGACATCGGCAGATCGAAATTGTGCTATATTCAGTGCCAGTCAACGTAATTCTGTATTATTTCCATGAATTGTGGTAAGCTTGAAATATTTGATATCTTTTAATGAAAATTGAATGTAAATTGATAATTTATGTCTGTATATATGTGTGGTTCAGTAGCGAACATGAGGTGAAGCCTATATAGTGCTCCAACCTGAACAAAAGGTGTCGGAGGAAAGTAAAACTACATGGAATTGCCAAACAGTACACTGACACCTATTTTATTGACTAGAAAGAAATAATGCTGGAATTGCATTGGCGTGGTAACCATTAGGGAGGAATATACTGGTGTAAATTATTTCAGATGAAGCTGACAGTTGACCTACCGCTCTGAACTCAGTGTTTGTTATGTATTGTGTTCAGTCTGTAAATGGATTATCAACTAGTTATGAAGTAGGAGGTACAACCTTCTTGTTTCAGGGACCGTGGTCCAAAAGTTATTGAAGCAGCACCTGGTCAGAGCTTTGCTGAATCCAGAGGCGGACAGCATACTCCTTGGTCCATATAGCAAACAGTGAGGTGTCTCCAGAACACAGGGGAGCAATCGAGCAGAGGAGTCTTTTCCTGCCGACATCACGAAAGATAAGCCTATGTGGCCAGCGGAGCTCAACATTATGTAACCCCATCTTAAACTGACATTGTATAAAAATAAGAGGGGAAATTAATTGTTTTAATGCCAGGAACTGAGAACATCTCCAATACTAGTTCCAACAGAAACAAACACTTGAAGTCATGATGACAAATACCAACATAGCTTGAAAAAAACAAAACCAGTATTACCTCATATTACTACTACACAACTGACACACATAAGATAATATTAATAAAATATGTCACTACAAGATTCATATTGATAAATTCTGTACATATAACTTGTAATTAAAATTGATTGTGATTCCTGGTTCACTTTGTATTTGAATCAGGACACATATATATTAATGAAAAGTACTTAATACATATTGATATTTGAAAATTTACCAGTGACTCATTTAAGATAGTCTCATAGAGTGTTATATGTATGTGAGTGTCAAACTGTTGTCAAGTGTGGTGGAATAAATTAAATTGTTTATCTGTCTGTTATTGTTGTGACTTACACTTCATCATTTACAAAACCCTAGACATTCAACGTAGTCATCACAATATTCCAGAATAATTCTGACTGAGGTATAAATATGTGGTAGCAAGTAAGGTCATCTGTAATACACTACACTTATTAGATACAGATACCTTCACAGCTGATCTCAGTCAGTACACTAAGTCCCCTATAAATATTTATAATATCCCACTTTACCACATATATTGGGGTCTCGCTCTCGGGATTTTGAATCTTTCCCTATTAAAAATATTGGGGGTAATTCACTTCAGGGAATAATAGAAATTAAAAAGTATCCTTGGGTGAAAATAAATAACGTTGAGCTCTCAGTGCCTGTAGTGTCCTTAGATAATTATTGATAGATTGAATTGTTACATTTACATGTTAGACAATGGCCGACTTGGCAAAATTTCGATCTGCTGCTGTACAGACTGCGAAAGAGTTAGGAATGGACGGGCAAATTATGATTTCTTATGTCACTGCTGAATGTGACAAATATATTGAACGGGAAGAAAGAAGATTAGAAAAAGAGGCCGAAAGAAAGTTAGAGGCTGAAAAGGAAATTAAGAAGTTACAGTCTGAGGCTGAGACTAAGAGGTTGCAGATTGAGGCTGAGGCTAAGAGGTTGCAGATTGAGGCTGACAAAGAGGCTAAGAAATTGGAAGCAGAAGAAAGAAGATTAGCTGCAGAAAGGGAAGACAAGAGATTAGCTGCAGAGAGGGAAGCAGAAAAGGAGGAGAAGAGATTACAAAGGGAACATGAGTTACGACTAAGGGAGTTTGAGTTTCAAGGCCATGCTCCTGAAAATGGTGCCAGTCCCTTTGCCTCTGATGCCACTGCTAGCCAAGGAGCCTCAACCTCAGCTATGAATTTTCATTTAGATCATTTTGTTGAGAAAGACGATGATATTGAGAGCTATCTAAATAGATATGAACTATTAGCTACCACATATGGGTTAGAGAGAGAAAGATGGAGCTTAAAGTTATCTCAAGGGCTTCGTGGGGCAGCTTATGAAGTTTTTGCTAAAATGAGCAGAGGTGATCAGGAAAATTATGACATGCTAAAGCAGGCTCTTTTGTTAAGATATGAAAAGAACGCAGAATTTTATAGGAAAAAAATTTAGGAATGCTAAACTACTGTCAGGTGAAACCTATCACCAGTTCTCTGCACGGTTAGAGACATACTTGGAGAAATGGACTTCTCTGGGGAAAACCCAAGATCTTAAGGAAATGGTCCTTATAGAACAATTAAGAGAGTCCATGGCTCCAGACCTGAGAAAGTTTCTCATGGAACAAGGTGCAGAGAGGCTGGGTGAGTTGCTAAATGTTGCTGAAAGGTATCAAGCAGCTCAGGCAGAAGTATCAGGTAATAAAAAGAAACAGCTGGAAAATTTTAGGGCACCACAGAACTTTAATAAATTTGATCCTAGAGATCAAAACAAAGGTAAGCACCAGTTTGATAGGCCACGGTATGACAATAAAAATAAAACCCCACAATTCGATGAAAGGAAATATGATGAAAGAAAATCTTTCAACCAAGGGAAAAGGTGGTGTAAAAATTGTAAGATGAACAATCATGTCACTGCCCGTTGCAGAAGGGACCCTGTAGTTATGGCCACCCTTCAGGTCAGGTCGACCTCAAGACAGGAGGAGGATATTATGTTAGATACCACTCCAGAAGAGATGAGGAAGGCACAGGCTGGGGATAAGACCCTCAAGCCTTGTTTCAGGAAATTGTCAACTTGTCATACAACTCCAGGCAAGGGAGATTTTTACATGAAAAAACAAGTTGATGTATAGGAAGACTGGAGCTAGATCCAAAGGTCAGGGACAGCTGGTACTTCCTAAAAGATATAGGGCAGAATTAATAAGGAGCCTACATGTGAAACCAGATGGGGACCATGAAAAAAATAGGTACCATCATCCAAAAGGTGGCTCACAATTATTATTGGCCCAAAGCAAGATGGGACATTGAGAATTTTGTAGAAAGGTGTAGCATAGCACATGAGGGAACACCCACAAGTGGGAACATTGATCAGGACCTGGACACGCCACGGGGCAAAATTAGGCCTGACAATAAAAAGAAAAATAAATTTGATAAAGTGGACCAAAGGGAATGGGAAGCCCCTTTTCACGGACAAGCTTCACTTAACTGTTTTACAATGGCCACTATGCAGAGAGTGCAAAAAGATGTCTTACCCCAGGATAAGCCGAAAATCCCTCAATCGGACTTAAACAAACTGGAGGAAGAGGATGTAGAGAGGAAATCTCTCATCAAGAATTTTAAGTGGGGAGAAAGCCCCAAAAGAAAAATTGGTAGCGGTCGTTTTGTGATGATAATTCTGGGAAGAAAAAATCATCACTATAAAGCTTCGAGAGGAAGAGACCATGGCCGGTGCCAGGACAAATAGGTCCGAATTTAAAGGTCCATATGTAACTCTGTTAAGAACGTGGACTGACGAAAAGGCAGAGGAAAATATTACATCCTCATACCAATATGTGAATGAGCTGACCACTCGTTTAAAAACTGGCTGGAAACTTGCCAATGAAAATTTGAAACAAGCCAGGAAGAAACATGCTGCCTATTATAACAGGAAAGCGAAAGACAGAGATTTGGCTGTGGGAGAGAAGGTACTGCTTCTTCTCCCCGGTAGTCAGAATAAGTTACAAATTGGATGGCAAGGTCCATATACAGTTCTAGAGAAGGTGTCTAGAACCAATTATAAGATAGATAAGAAGGGGAAAGAAAAAATCTATCATGTGAATCTCCTGAAGAAATATTTGGAAAGAGAACATCAGGAAGAGACACACTTGTTGACCTTGTCCATTGCCATGGAGATGAAAAAGGAACCACTTTCATCATTTGAATATCCATTACACCCCTGTGAGACAGCGGCACAGGTGAAAATCAGTACACATTTAACGAAAACTCAGAAAGAGAGAGTGCAACAGGTTCTAGATACTCATACAGAGGTGTTAACAGACCGACCAGGGCATACAAACTTATTGGAATATGATATGAAACTGATGGACCCCACACCTGTCTGTATGAAACCATATTCGATTCCTTTTGCTAAGGAGAAAGCTTTGAAGGAAGAGATAGACTATTTGTTGAAGGAAGGAATTATTTCACACAGTGAATCTTCGTATAGTTCCGGTGTTGTACTCTTAAGGAAGCCCTCTGGAGAACATAGACTCTGTATAGATTACAGGAGACTGAATGCTATTACAGAAGGACAGGTGGATCCATTGCCGGATACAAATCAGTTGTTTGCCAGACTAAATAAAGCTAAATATTTCTCAAAAGTGGATCTGAGTAAAGGATACTATCAGATTCCAGTAAAACCTGAGATCAGACAAACTTGTTGGATGTAAACAATTCGGAGGAACGTAATGAATCCCTGAGTTGCCTCTTTGATTGAGGATATTCCGAATGTTTCATACAGGCTAATAAGAAGATTATGGGATCCACTACGAAAACTCTGCTATCACCAGGTATATGTTATCTCCTCATAACGTACATTTTGGGGAAAATCTAATGTTCTCTGGACATGTCATTGCGCAGACTCAGAGAAGAGAAATGGTGAATACGGGTTGTGAAGCAGCATTAAGACAAGCAGTCACACTTGCGGCTGTTCAGTAACATAACCGAAAAATATTATTGGTTGTAGAGGTCTGAGGCAGATTTCATGAGTAGTGCTTACTCTGAATGGACCCAACTACATAAAACCATGATAGCACAACAGCAGAGTAAAGTCAAGTTGACTTACATTTATCTATGTGTATATAGAATAAAGGACTGACATAAGATGTCTGTTTTAAGAGGGGAGATGTCGTGAAATATTCTAATCCACATATATAAATTATCAGGTAAATGTAAAGCCTAACACATAAATTCAATAAAAGGAAAGAAGAATGGTAAAGAACAGTGCTGTCACAATGACTGTACTCGAAATCCCCCTTGTTTTCTCATTCGTCTACAAATTGTAACGTTTCACGTTGATAGTAAAAGCCTACTGCTTCAATACCCGCTTTCTACGATAAAACATGTGCTGCATTTCTAAGAAAAACCTTGAGATACGCAAGTTGACCTAGATTTAAAATTCCATTCATGTCATTTTATACACTACGTTACCAGAAACGAAAGACAGATGGACTAAAGATAGAAAGAAAGGGAGAGGCTGAAAGCCGGAACGCAGGCAATACTAACACAGTCTCGCGATACACAATTACTACCATCACGCGTGTAAGGCCACAAGCACTAGCTTTTTTTTCAAATCGACAATGATAAAACGAGAGTTAGGTTTAAAAAAAAAACTTACAAAACGCTTATTAGGAAACATGACATTCTACTGTTTTATGTCTGAAATCCTGACATTAGTATGACAGTACAGCAGACACCCTAAAGTTTGGAAGTGAGGAGGTGACAACAGCACGACTATCCTAGAAGAAAATACATATTTTGAACGCAGCCACTTAGCTCCTTTAAATTTGTATATTTGGGTTCCTTAGGACTTGCTGACAAAGAATATGTTAAACGTTACGCAAATAGTCTAGGAAATAACAAATTATAGCCAAAAGAAATAGTGAGGGATGTCAGACAACACCCAAATCAGAATCGCTCAGTGGCAGATTTTCACCCCACCATTGTACGGGAAATGGGTCTCCATGTTAAATCCGATTTGATTGGAGCGCAAGAAATGTAAGGCTAAACACGATTAGTCGAGCTATAAATACTATCTTCTGTTGTCAGGGGAAACGGGAGTAGGAGTACTTTTTTTCAAACGATTGGGTAAACATGGCACGATTGGTTAGACCCGCGAATATAGTCAATTAGAGGCGTCAGGTCAGCACCACATTTGCAAATAAACTTACTACAGAATCAGTGCGTTGAGCGCCAGTGCATATTTTTCTAAATAAAAGCCTGGGACATCGGCAGATCGAAATTGTGCTATATTCAGTGCCAGTCAACGTAATTCTGTATTATTTCCATGAATTGTGGTAAGCTTGAAATATTTGATATCTTTTAATGAAAATTGAATGTAAATTGATAATTTATGTCTGTATATATGTGTGGTTCAGTAGCGAACATGAGGTGAAGCCTATATAGTGCTCCAACCTGAACAAAAGGTGTCGGAGGAAAGTAAAACTACATGGAATTGCCAAACAGTACACTGAAACCTATTTTATTGACTAGAAAGAAATAATGCTGGAATTGCATTGGCGTGGTAACCATTAGGGAGGAATATACTGGTGTAAATTATTTCAGATGAAGCTGACAGTTGGCCTACCGCTCTGAACTCAGTGTTTGTTATGTATTGTGTTCAGTCTGTAAATGGATTATCAACTAGTTATGAAGTAGGAGGTATAACCTTCTTGTTTCAGGGACCGTGGTCCAAAAGTTATTGAAGCAGCACCTGGTCAGAGCTTTGCTGAATCCAGAGGCGGACAGCATACTCCTTGGTCCATATAGCAAACAGTGAGGTGTCTCCAGAACACAGGGGAGCAATCGAGCAGAGGAGTCTTTTCCTGCCGACATCACGAAAGATAAGCCTATGTGGCCAGCGGAGCTCAACATTATGTAACCCCATCTTAAACTGACATTGTATAAAAATAAGAGGGGAAATTAATTGTTTTAATGCCAGGAACTGAGAACATCTCCAATACTAGTTCCAACAGAAACAAACACTTGAAGTCATGATGACAAATACCAACATAGCTTGAAAAACAAAACCAGTATTACCTCATAGTACCACTACACAACTGACACACATAAGATAATATTAATAAAATATGTCACTACAAGATTCATATTGATAAATTCTGTACATATAACTTGTAATTAAAATTGATTGTGATTCCTGGTTCACTTTGTATTTGAATCAGGACACATATATATTAATGAAAAGTACTTAATACATATTGATATTTGAAAATTTACCAGTGACTCATTTAAGATAGTCTCATAGAGTGTTATATGTATGTGAGTGTCAAACTGTTGTCAAGTGTGGTGGAATAAATTAAATTGTTTATCTGTCTGTTATTGTTGTGACTTACACTTCATCATTTACAAAACCCTAGACATTCAACGTAGTCATCACAATATTCCAGAATAATTCTGACTGAGGTATAAATATGTGGTAGCAAGTAAGGTCATCTGTAATACACTACACTTATTAGATACAGATACCTTCACAGCTGATCTCAGTCAGTACACTAAGTCCCTTATAAATATTTATAATATCCCACTTTACCACAAGGTGATTGGTCTGTTGTGTCCGACCTTGTCCTCTAATAGATTGCATTATATCGCCAAAGTGTCTCTCAGGGTGAACATAATAACTCCCCTCCTCTGCTTGTTGTCTGAGCCTCTCTTCGCCCAATCTGAGGTGGCGCCGTAAATAGCATCGCCACTTAGTGCGATCGGCAGCTTCATCCTCCCATGTTGCTGGATCCATGTCCAGTGCCCTCATATCTCTCTTGCACACATCTTTGAACCTCAGCTGTGGTCGCCCAACTGTTCTCTTGCCATCTGCTAATTGTCCGTAGAAGATATCTTTTGGGATGCGACCATCTTCCATGCGGCGAACATGGCCAAGCCAGCGAAGTCTGCGCTGTCTAAGCAGTGTATACATACTTTGAAGGCCAGCACGTGACAACACCTCGACATTTGTCACTTTATCTTTCCATGAAATGCCGAGGATGCGGCATAGACACCGTAAATGGAAGGTATTGAGCCTTCTTTCTTGTTTAGCATAGGTCGTCCAGGTCTCGCTGCCATATAGGAGTGTGCTGGTGACACAGGCATTATATACCGCAGCTTTGGTCTTCATTGTGAGTTTGGAGTTTCCCCAAACACGCGATGTGAGGCGGGCAAAGGTAGCTGCAGCTTTGCCAATGCGGCTGTCAATTTCTGTATCCAGTGAGAGTTTGTCATTGATGGTAGACCCTAGGTATGTGAAGTGGTGCACCACTGCCAATTCATAGTTATCGATAGTGATAACTGGTGCAGCACCCGCATCCTGACTCAGCACATTCGTTTTCTTTAGACTTATTGTGAGGCCAAAGTCCTTGCATGCTTTAGTGAAGCGATTCATCAAGTTCTGAAGCTCCTGTTGGCTTTGAGTGACGACTGCAGCATCATCAGCGAACAACAAGTCTCTTATAGTGACCCTTCTGATTTTTGTTTTTGCCTTCCGCCTTGAAAGATTAAACAGACGGCCATCTGACCTAGTGTGAAGGCATATTCCTTCAGTTGCATCTCTGAATGCATGTTTCAAGAGTAAGGCAAAGAAAATCCCGAAGAGGGTCGGAGCCAGAACACAGCCTTGTTTAACGCCACTTCGTATGTCAAAGGGCTGCGACGTGCTTCCAGCATATTGGACTGTTCCCTTCATGTCGTCATGGAATGATTTTATCATTTCCAGCATTTTAGAAGGGCAGCCTATTTTCAGGAGGATTTTGAAGAGTCCATCCCTACTAACCAGGTCAAATGCTTTTGTGAGGTCTATAAAGGCGATATATAAAGGCCTTTTCTGCTCTCTTGATTTTTCCTGAAGCTGGCGGACAGAGAAGATCATGTCTGTTGTTGATCTACCAGCTCGGAAACCACACTGAGACTCTGGATATATGCATTCAGCTAACTTGTGTAGTCGCATTAAGATGACTTTGGCAAAAACCTTACCAACAATACTAAGAAGAGAGATGCCTCTGTAGTTAGTGCAATCACTTCTGTCTCCTTTATTTTTGTACAGTGTTACAATCTTGGCATCTCGCATGTCTTGAGGAATAGTTGTCTCTTCCCAGCACTGGCACAGCATCCTATGCAGGGGATGTAATAGCGTGCTCTTACAGCATTTGATTAAATCAGGAGGAATCCCATCACTGCCTGGTGCTTTGCCAGAGGCCAAGCTATCAATGGCCTTGCTGAGTTCCTCTAATGTTGGTTCGGCATCCAGCTCTTCCATAGTTGGCAGACATTTGACAGCATCAAGGGCTGCAGGCGTAACGGTATTTTCTCTAGCATAAAGCTCAGAGTAGTGCTCGACCCACCTCTCCATCTGCTTACCCTTATCGGTTAGCTTCTCTCCGCTGATGGTTTTTAGCGGTGCCGTCTTACTTTTTTGGGGGCCAAGTGCTTTCTTTATACCGTCATACATTTGTTTAATGTTGCCTGTTTGCGCTGCAATCTGGATGCTCTCACTGAGCTGGAGCCAATAGTCATTTGCACAGCGTCGAGCAGTTTGTTGAACTTTGCTTCTCGTGTGAACATACAATCATATATTAAGACTACCAGGTGATTGGTCTGTTGTGTCCGACCTTGCTCTCTAATAGATTGCAGTATATCGCTATGTAACTTTTGATCCTTCATGGTTCCATTCCAGCGAGAAAAGTCGCAGCCGACGCTTCCAAGGAGGATGACTGTTGGAATGGTCAAGATAGAGCCAGGTGAGATCAATTTTAAGTTAAGGAAGTACAGCGCGCAGTGATACTTAGAGAAGAGGGTAGGAGAGGCCACGGTGTTATGGAACTATTTGGTTGATACGTCAGTGGCAAGAGTAAAAGGAAGGGGTAAAGGATCCCGTTACACGCCCATAGAGGCATATTGGGAATATGGTGTTAGGCCCATATTTTCTTGACCATCGGCACACTAGGGGTGATGTGGTCAGCATCTCGCCAGCCTCAAGCTTTAAGAGTGAGGTTGTGAATTTACTTAAAAAAGAGAATTCGTATGTAGAGGAGGAAAGAATCAGGAGCGGACCGACAAGGCTAGGGACCTCTTGGGGGGGTGGGGGGGGGGGGGGGGGGGGCGGGGGGAGCGTCGGGGGGTGGTCATTGGCCTCTGATTACTAATTCCACGTCGATTGCTGGTTCTAAGCACATGTACCTTAATTCCAGCTGTGCCCTCCCCTCTTTTCCGGGCAGCACCCGAATAGCTTAGCGCTCAGTACGCCCCCAGAAAAAGAATAATAGAAACTGTTTTAATAATTCTGTGACATGACTTTTGTCTTAGAAAAAGAGTGATGATAAAATGATGAGATTTTCCTTACGTTGACAAATCCTCCCCCGGCCACTCCTCTCCTGTTTGTCAGAGCATCATTGTAAAGTTACTGGCATAAGCGATCAAGTCTCGGCATATGTGTTTTCTATTCTCTTTACTTTATTTCCTAGATTCTCCACATTATTCGTTCTCTATATGTCTATATAAAAAGTTGGCTGTTTCTGTATTATCCACTATTTGTTCTATATAAACGGTTTCAGTTCTATATAATCCTCCATTTGTTCGATGTCTGTATAATGTCTCCAATTTGCTGTGGCTAACTGTTCATATATTATTACTGCATTCCCAGTCCGTTCTGTCTGTTAGCCCATATCAGTCATAGTCATTTCGTGAGTGAGTGATTGATCGAGTGAGTGAGTGCCCTCCCAGTAGTTGTAAAGTCAGGGCCCAAACTGCATGGGTGGAGAACGAATTTGAATAGATGAGTTAAATGAACGGGTAGATATTTTTTTTAACACACCGTCTCCAGTTATAATGATGGCGTGAACCATAAGTTTGACTGAATAAGAAATGGGAATAGGAAGAATATTTTTTGTTTAAAATAAAAGAAAGGAGATATGTGGAGACCTAGATATGTTTATGTCTGATTTGTTGTGTCGGGGGGGAAGGGGCAGGGGAGTAATGGAGGGAGATAGGCAGGCAGACAGACAGATAGATGGATGGATGGATACATAGATAGGTAGATAAATAGATAGGCAGGCAGATTAAATAGAACAGATAAATAGGTAGGTCGATTAAATTAGATTAGAGAGAGAGAGAGAGAGAGAGAGAGAGAGAGAAGAGGTGGTGATAGTGACTAGAAAGGGACACAGCCTTAGGTGAAATGAAAGAGCCGTCAAGAGTAGACCTCACAGGAAAGTGACGTATAGAATGGGTTCCAGCCGCAGACATTTCCTTGCATTTCTCTCTTGTGCCATACCTCTGTTTCTCTCCCTCTGTCTACCTTAGTGGTATCTGGGTTTGAAGTAGTGATGCTATTGTCAGGATCAAAAGGAATAGTGGAGAAGATGAGAGGTCAATGGTGGTAGCTCTTGTGGAGAGTAAGAAGAAACGTTATGGCAACATGGGGAAGAGAACGCCAGAGGGAGGTGAAGATAAGAAAAGAGACAGCAGAGATAGACATGAATAAAGGTAAAATGTTGCTCGTATCTCTAGGAGTGAGTAAAGCACACGTGGAAAAAAAAATGGAGGTCACAGACAGACTTGGTGAAAGCAAGAATAAATGAGACTTTTAAACCAAATGAAAGTGACCTCAGGAAAACAAAGTTGCGAAAGCGTCCATGTTTCAGTGGCTTTGGAGACAAACGTATTTCCTGTTGATACCCGAACGAGTGAAAAAGGTAGAGGGAAACCAAAGAACACATGGACAAGAGAACTGGAGACATGCATGAAGGGATGAAGAAGTCGTGGCACGAGACAGAAAGACTTGGCGTAAGTCCATACAGGTATACCTCGGAGATATTGCGGGTTCGGTTCCAGACCACCGCAATAAAGTGAATATCGCAATAAAGCGGGTCATACCCATTTTTTTGTTGTTGCTTCCCAGTCCATTTAAAAGCCTAAAATCATGTTTACATTATGTCTATTAAGTGCACAATAGCGCTAGGTCTTAAAAAAAAAAAAAAAAACCCAGTGTATTGTAAAATTAAAAAACTTTATTGCTAAAAAAAATGCTAATCTTCATCATCTGAGCCTTCAGCGAATCGTAATTTTTTTGCTGGTGGAGAGCCAAAATCTATCAGAAGAAGAAGGCACGTTTTAATAAATAAACATGAATAATTTGAAAAATAAGCGCAATATCTGCGAAGCGCAATAAAGCGAAGTGCAATAAAGCGAGGTATACCTGTAATTATATTTTTTAACAGCAAATTTAAGAAACAAAACTCCAGTGTTGAAGTAAGATTGTCTGTGTCTTGACAGATATGTTCCAGACGTACAAAAAGACGGAGTTCTCCATCAGATCAACAATCCCGAGGTTGAAGTGGATGTCAGCAAAGTCAACTCTGTGGTCAACCGACAGCGGCTGCAACTTCAGCTCATCACCAACAAGCTTCAGAACGCTTACCGGGGTGATGATGTTGACTGGATTGATACAGGTGAGCTGGTTTCTTTTCGTTGTCTTTCCATGTCTCATCTGTTTTGAGTGTCATTGTTAAGTGAGCTGCTGGCCTGTGTATGCAGTGAACAGTTGTGTGGCTCAACGTAATTTCAGTCGAATCAACTCGCTAGTGGTCAACAGCGACAGACTCAACTCCTCAACATATAATATAAACTTTGCTCAATCCTTACTACTTACTAAGTCGTTCCTCTTCTACCCTGGGGTGTAGAGGTATGCCAGAGAGAACGCCATACTATCCTATCGGCTGTCTTCCTCCTGGCCTGGTTCCAATCCTCGGTCCTTCAGAGATTGTCTAATGTTGCGTTTGTTCGATCCAACATAATTTATTGTATGTGCCACTTCACAGTGTGTCTATCAGCAATGCCATGTATTATTCCAATAAGGTAAATATCGTTTGGCCACATTCAAGGTATCACTTTATAAGTAGTCCATAGACATTTTGTTTATTTATTTATAAAAAGAAGCATATTCTTTGAGTGCCATTTTAAAAATCTTCATACATGATTATCATTATCTGTCTCATTTAATGCATGGAGGCATATCTGGAGTCATCTTTATATGACCACCAGTTATGCACAATGCTACAATATACATATGTGAAAGTGAATCTCTGTCTGTGAGGCTAACTACACCCTCATTGACTCTTGAAATCATCTACACTTCCAGGGACTCCACCTGTGGTGAAACTTGTTGAGAACCCAGCATTGCACACTAAGCTTGGAGGGGTCACTTGAACCCCAGACATGATTCTTTGGCTTTGACCTGGTTGACTGCATGCAGGAGGGTCTCACTATGGACCCAGTGATAGGCAGGGAGAGCTGAGAAGTGGCTCTGTGCAGGACGTGGCAATTCCCAGGGAGAGCCCAGAACCAGAGTACAGTATTTTAGCTCTGCATATTTGGAGAGCACTCTTGGATGGCGGGGAGTGCACAGTATTCCACACTCTTCTTACTCCTAGCTTTGGACCAGATGTGATGATCCTTTAAATGCAAGCCAAGCTGGAGAAACTGGAGCTCATGACTTCAACTCAGCACGTTTCGGAATGGCAGAAAAGCCACAGGAAAAGCCTAGATCTACAGTGTAGATAATATCATGGAGTCTTCAACTTGGTATTGGCTGCAAAAGAGCGAAATGCTCAGCGGCCCTAGTTAGACAACAACAACAACAACAACAACCATCTCATTTCTGAAGACACTTTCCTGACAATGCTGTAGCAGCAGCGTTGGTTTCTGTGGCAATGTGTTTGACATGATGAGGTTGCAAATCACATCACCAGCCTCATGTTAGTCCTCCTGTATGACACGGCTGAGGGTAAAAGATACTGCCATAGGGGAGTCAAATATTGCATAGGGGAGTGAAGTGTTCGAGACTAAGTCCATTGTTTTGATGAGGTGGGGTGACCAATTTAATTTCTCACTGCCTTTGCCTTCCCTAATTCAAGAGCAGAATGAAGTACCCATTTACAGCTGGGTAGACTGGAGCATGATGCTACCTGGTCTTGATCTTGGGACTGGGTAACTTTGTTGCCAGAGTAAAACCAGGTGTGTGGTGTCGGAGTCGTGGAGTCAGTCATTTTGTAGTTGCGTCGGAGTCGGTACCCAAAAAAAAAAAAAAAATGTCTGGACTCTGACTCAAAATTTTATGCCATATAAGTAGTTAAAAACTGTGGTGGGAGTCCTGAATCGGAGTCGGACTTATAAAACTTGAGGAGTGTGAACATTTGTTGGCTAACTCCACAACCCTGAGGAGAAGCTCTCAAGACTTAGTCCATGGGTCGCCGTGAAGGCGTGAAGGTGCTGTAGACATACTCTTTCTTTGTCTCATTATAGACCTCAGGAACTAGACGGGACAGTTGAACATTATGGTATGGGAACACAATATCCACAGCAGAATTGATAACATGAAATTGTAGACAGGCCTGATTGCCTACGCAGGTTGGTATCACACTTGAAGGAGATATTATGCTGTTAATAGTAACTGGAGGATCTCTTCTGTGTTGTAGGCTGCAGCTGATGAACTTTGACATTGCCGTATTTGGTCGTTTGGGGGGGGGGGGGGGGGGGGAGGGGAAAAGAATGACTAAGACAACATATTGTACAGGGTGACTAATATGTGGTTGTGTATGGGGGTTGGCTACGTCATCATGTAGAACAGATTGCTACAGAAACCACTGCTAAACGAGTGTGAGTATGCTCTAGGTGCAGGCATACCACAAGGGAACTAGCTGCAAAAGGATCAAAAACATATATATATATATAATCCCAGCTTTTTCTGTTACCAACGCTAAGGGATGCAACTTTGGTTGAAAGTTAGACATTAATTGTATTGTTTCCCTTATATGTACTCTCCTGAAAATAGTAACACTCGACATAGAAAAGTGCGCAAAGGTTGGTGTGCACAAAAATATATTTATAGAATGTGTGATCCCGTATACACACATTGGGATCCTCGCTGCTGCTACGTAGTTTGTGTACTGTGGTGATGCACAGTGGTTTTTTTAAATACTTTTGAATAAGTAAAATTGCCGTTAGGTATTGGTGCTTTTGAATTTAATTCCCGTCTTATGACGGGCTTTTACACTAGTATATATAATAATATGGCTGTTAAGCTTTTGAGTCATAAATCTTAGGTGTAATTATGTTTCTTTTTCTTTCCCCATTCAGAAATTGAAGGCCTGGCCAGTGGCAGTGGAAGCGGGGATTCTATAGAGGGTAGTGGATCGGGAAAAGGTGTTATCACCGATGATGAGAAAGCGGGATTCATGGATATCGATGAAAATCCACTCCATGGCACCGGGAGCAAAGGTCAAAAGGGCCATGTCAACAATAAGGGAGCCAGTGGGGGCCAGCCTCAGAGGCCCACTGAAACGAGGAAAGATGATCAGGGAACCAAGACTGCTCCGGATCCAGGTCAAGGCCATGAGGACAAAGGGAAGGGAAAAGGGGAGGAGAGAAAAGATGACAGGAGGCGAGGAGGACGAGGTTCTGCCGTCTGTTTGTCTGTGTCCACCATTACGTTATTCTTAGCTCTTTCCATATTCTTTGGACTGAGGAGAGTGTTGTGCTCTTGTTGACATATCCTAGCAGCATAGACAAGTTCATAATTATATTATTTAACCAACAGCCACAGATGTAGGCACACCGCAGTAAAATTGTACACAAGGCTGTTGGTGAAACCCCCACCCAAATAACAAAAGAAACAAAATCATTTTTTAAAATGACCTCATGTGGATTTCCCATTCTTACTTTAATTGCCAGCTGTGGAATTAGGGAAACCAGTTAGGTGGATAATGTGGTGGAGTGGAAAATAACTTCTCAAAGCATTCTTCAAGATATTGTTGTAAAGCATCACACAGTAATAGATCAGTAAATATGTTAATTCAGAAATCACCAAGATGTGTCAAGGTGGGGAAATTCTCCTTAGATGGCACCGTGGAATACAGAACCTGAGTGTACTGGTTTGATTGTGTCAGGAATAACTTGCGAAAAAAAATGTGCAAATTTTCAAAAGTGGAGGATTCACCGTTGTTAAAATAAGCCTGCAGTACCATGTGACAAACTACGGACATCTGTTAAAAAAAGAGAGTTTTTGTGCGTGAAACAGTGATCCTACAGTTATTTGTTGTTGCAGGATTGTCAAATGCATAATGCTTGGTGGAGTAACCAATTTAATGAGTTATTAAGGGTGCTAGCAAAGGGTGGGGTGAATAATTAAAGCTAGAACAGGTAGCTATTATTACAGGCAGCTCCTTGCATGTACCGTGTTTGACATATAAAAAAATTTTGTAGTATACAGCAGAATGAAATAATGAGTTGATCTAGATCAAAGGTTCCCAGCCGTTTATGATTCTTGTACCCCCTTGGCTGTTAATAAGCCTTCCCATATCCCCTTCGAGGGGTCGGCAACCAGGAACTGTCGGGATTTACTTTATGAACACCGAGCTCCTTACAGATCTACCTAGAAAAAAATCATGTTTGTTTTCAGGTTTTAGAGTTTCAGGATTTTGGAATAAGTCCAGCCTTTATGAAACTTTTATCTCTGCTGCACGAGAATTAAGTGGAGAACATGAAACTATAGAAATAAGAGAAAAATACTCCCTGATGTGTGTCACATGTTGGAGCAAAAATATCTGCCACTAAACTGGAAAGTGGAAGTGGATAGTACATTAAAAGCAAAAATAAAAAATAATGAAAACAGGGACTGGAAAACAGAGTAAGGGAAAAGTAATATTTAAAAAAAAATATATATATAAATAAAAATTAAATAAATAAAATTAATTAATTAATTAATAAAAAAATAGGTAATTTCCTATTACTCGTGCTTTTTTGCTCCGCAGTGAATATGTGTAGTTATGTGTTGTTTCGTAGCAGTTAGGGTTAGAATTAAGGTTAGTTTTAACCCTAATACTAACCCTAAACCTAACCCTAACTGCTACGAAACAAGACATAACTACACATATTCACTGCGGAGCAAAAAAGCACGAGTAATAGGAAATTACCAAAAAATTAATTAATTAATATATATATTTAAAATAAATGAATTTTACTCCATATAATAAATAAATAAATAAATTTTTTAATTTATTTATTTTTAAAAATATTACTTTTCCCTCACTCTGTTTTCCAGACCTTGTGTTCATTATTTTTTATTTTAATGTACTATCCACTTCGGCTTTCCGGTTTAGTGGCAGGCATGTTTGCTCCAACATGTGACACACATCAGGGAGTATTTTTCTCTTATTTCTATAGTTTCATGTTCTCCACTTAATTCTCACTTTCTTTCCCTCCTGTCTCATGTTTGTCTGTCCCTGACGAAGGCCTTGTGGCCGCAACATTCGTTTTTTCTTGTCCTTTCTCTTTGTAAGACGTATTACTATTTATGTGTGTGTGTGTGTGTTTTTGTTTTTTTTTCATTCTACAGAATTACTTGGAGTAATTAAAGAAAAATCTTACGGTAGACCCAATTTAAAAGAGCTTGTGCCACGTCCTGCAGATCAGCCCACCACTGCAACTTTTTTAATATCTATTTTCATATTTGATGTATGTATATAGAGTATTTATGTAGGAGAAAGAAATTGTCCCCAGGTTTTGTGTATATGTCAGTGAATACATCATTTGTCATAAATATTTTGTATATTACTACTATTACAGAAGTGTGCATAACTAAAAAGTTACGTATGATAATTACAGTGTTGTTTAATAGTGTGTGTAATGATGGAACGCTAGTATTGGAGAATGTGTATGTTTTTGGTTACTGTGTCACATATATTTGTGTAGATATCAGGGCATTGGTGAAAGGGGAATTTCTTGTGTGAAATTTTTTGGAGAATGTAACCATTCATACTTTCTTTCATGCCGGAAAGTGTACTTTTAAACTGGGTGGAAAGTTTGACGTTATGTTTTGTCATAATTTTCTTTTGCGCTCCTTACGGAGCATGAGGCCTGCATCAGGCATTGACATGCTGTTGCAGTGATGGTTTTGGTGGCAACTGTTATTGACAAGATGAGGTTGCCAGCCCCATGCCCAACCTCATTTTAGTTGCCTAGGACAACATGCCTGTGGGTGCTGTAAGTCCTATTCATTGTTTAATACTTCAGAGACCTGTGGCATGTTTTATCTTTAACACTGGGAGCCACGCTAGCGTAGTGGTTATCATACTGCGCTGGCGATCGGGTGATCCAGGTTTGCGCCCTGGTGAGGACATTTGGAGGTGTGTCTTTGACCGGGACTTGGACTGCATTAATTCGAGTCCTGGCGAAGACATTTGAAGAAGTGCCTTCGACCGGGGACTGGAGTAACCTAAGCGGTTCCTGAGCACAACCCCTATGTGGATGGGAAGGAGTGGAGATGGCATGGACATCTGGTTCCTGACCGGGTGGGAAGGAAAGTCCACAGACTCCCCAGCTTCGCAATGCCATGAAATTTGTTTCATGTCATTAGGCCGAAGGGCTGAAGCTCAAGTGCCGCTGGATTAAATAAAAAATAAACAATCCTTAACACTAATTCTAGCAGAAAGATTAGTGTGTTGGCACCTATGAAATGGATTAGTGTGTTGGCACTTACAAGTAAAAAAGGATTAGTGTGTTGGCATCTGCGAAAAGATTTATAACGATTACTACAGTACCAAAAACAAAAAAAGTCTCATCTTTGGTTGTTTTTGGGTCTCACCCTGCTCCTTTAATGGGATTTTCAGTGCAAGGACTGCCTTGTGATACTAATATATGTCCCTCGATGTGTGTCCTATCCACTTCCAGAATTTTTTATATTTGGTTGATTCTTTCCATTAACACAATATCTCAAGAGATTTGAAGAACAAAAAGATGTATTTAAAATTATAGAGAAATTGTTCATTTGGGCATTCAACTTGGGTAGAGTTTTTAAAATTGTTATTAGAGGTTCATAAGTCACATAAGGTGCTAGAAAAGCTAGGAATGAAAGAAGAGTTAATGAGGGAGATCAAAGTTTGCTCAAATATTTTAGATAAAAAGACATAACACATTACTGAAGACTATAATGGAAGGAAGAGTTGAAGGCAAACGTGCAAGAGGAAGACAGCGCTATAAGTGGGAAGATAACATCAAGATATGGACAGGAAAAAGTCTTTCAGAGTGTACCATCAAGATGAGAGACGGAAGACGTTGGAGATCCATTACAGCCGACCTTCATTGTGGAGATGGCAGCTGATGATGATGTTCATGTCACATAAAGATTACTTGCAGAAAGAGTATTCCAGATTCACAGATTATTTACTGAAACATTCATCACACAAAGGCTATTAGTAATGATCTAGTAAAGTCATTTGATCGTTTATAGAGGTATGGAGTTGTGCATTGGCCATGAATAAGGAAGAAATACTGAGGGCAATTCATGTTCGTCTATTAGAGAATGACACTGCAATCGATAAATCATCAAGGCTAAGACTGCTGGAATTTGGCATCAAATATAAGACCAGCAGGGATGGACGTATGAGAGGACGCATCCGCCGTGTATACACCAGTGCGCAACAAGAACAATTAGCATTCATACCCTTCAACATTTGATGAGGGAAACTGAGCACCTATGGGTTTGCCTGGAGTGCAATGACGTCGATTCTGATTAACATTAACAGAGATTATTTATAAAGGTATTCAAGTTGTATCATCATTATATCCTTCATCTCTCCTCATGGAGCATCGAGCCACATCTACAGATGACCTTCTTGAGGAAGCCTATGTCAGAGCACAAACTCTTGCAGAGGTGGCTTTTGCATCAGTTTTTACATGATGAGGTTGCCAGCCGCATGCACAACATCCTATTAGTCTATAAACACAAATCTTGGCAACAATATAGACAAAGTTGGAGGGACAGACAGTGATATCAAAATAAGAATACAAAAAGCAAGAGGAGCTTTCATTGCATTGGGAAATATATGGAGATCAACACAAAAATCAGAATTTTCAATTCAAATATCAAGTCAGTTCTATTGTATGGCACTGCAACATGGAGAATAACAAAAACAACAACCAAAAAGCTACAGAATTTAAAAAAATAGGTGCTTGCTTAGAATAGAAGGATTGAAGTGGTATGACAAGATCACTAATGTAGAACTGATGACAAGAACCAGACAAATGTCGGTGGAATAGGAGATAGGAAGAAGTAATTGGAGATGGATAAGACACACATTGAGGAAACTTGTATATAGTATTACGGGCAGACGTGTTCTGGAATCCCTGGCATGAGAGAGGTAGAAGGAGACCAGGAAACACGTGGAAAAGACAGCTGGAGAAAGACCTTGAGATGATGGCACTAGACAGGAAGACTTGGCGTACGTTTGTTGACGGCCTTTGCTCCATGGGCTGACTCGTGTTGATGATGATATTCAAGCTGTGACATTGTCTTTTCCCCATAATCTACAATTGTCTGCAGTCGATTGTGGAACTTTATGAAATTTCTGCATTTTGTACGAGATTGTTCACCTGCATCATATCATATTGAGTTACAGTAGTGCACTACGTCACAACATGAGACCTCTTTATGTAACAGACTTTGCCATGTTATAGTTTACAATATGTCATCATTATTCATCATGATTGTTTTCCTTTTCACTCCCTATGGAGCAGGGAGCCAACACTGCAGCTGGGCACCTTGCAGAAAGTCTACATGAAGCATTGACATGCTCGTGTAGCAGTGGCTTCTGTAGCAGTGGCTACTGTAGCAGTTTGCTTCACATGATGAGTTTGCCTGCTCCATGAATAGCCTCATATTAGTCACCTTGTACGACATGCTTGAGTGAGCAGTAGTTTTCATAAGAGACCCTAGGTAAAACTACACGGGGCTTTATAATATATAAGATGGTTGTATTTGATTCATAATATTATTTGTTGTGTTGAATTCAGTGAAAGACTTTTTCCAGGATGGTTTAGTTACGGTATTTAAAAAAAAAAATTATTAATAAATAGGTTGTATACATTTTTGACAATCAGCATCACAAATTATTTCACTGTAATAGATAATTTTATGAGACTTTCAGTGTGCTTGACAATATGTGTGACTGAGATAGCAAGCTGTGTGAAAACTGAGTTTCATTCGGAATTTATTTAAATTATTTTCATAATGCATCTAGTGTTTTTTTGTTTTGTGAAATGTTTTTTTTTTCTTCTGAAAACAGATCCAGAAGTATGTTAATATATGTCTGGTTGTGTTTGATGTCACATATATATAAAACAGATAAACTAATGCTGGACAGAGAATTTAACAGAGGTTGTGGCAAAGTTTGTAATTTTGACATTATGGCTGAAGGAAAAGGAAGGGAAAAAATAGTATAATACAAATCTTTGATAAGTAGATGAATATTTTCATTTATTTCAGTGCACGTTCTTTGTCTTTGAATACATTTAGCAAGAAATAGTTTGTATTTGATAGATTGAAACGTCCGCCATCACAATCAAACATGTCACTGCATTCAGGAGACTATTGTTCCTGCAAGCATCCACGGATATTTTGTTCATTATCCTTACATGAACACCCACCCCCCACCATCGGATGTTTGCTTTTAATTATTGTCAGAATATACTTTATTACAAACTACCTCAGAAGGGAGCTATCTGTTATTTTTGTTTGTTAAATTTATTTGCAAGAAGTTTTGATTCATTATTCTAATTGTAATTTTAAAGATTTGTGTTTATTATAAGTTCCTGATAGTTACAATCAAATATATTATTATTGTTTGTAAAAGTTTGTTTATTTTATTTTGTTTGCAGCAAATAAAATGTATTATCTCACAGTTTTTAAACAAAAAAATTATCAAGCACATAATGCCGTTGTATTTATATTACGCTTTTGTTGTGTATGCATACATAGGTTGTCTGTACAAAGTGTTTTAACATAATTTATGCCAGTAACCAAATTATTCACCACCTGTATTGAGACACACAAAAACATTTCATTCTGTATGGAACACTGTATCAATTGTTGCTTGCCTTTGATGCCTATATTGTGCTGATTTCTTTACCTTTGCTCATGAGGTCCTAGTTGCCTTGGCTTCCTCCTTTCATTTTTCTCCATGCTGTCTTTGGCTTCACCACTCTTTTCTTCCCCTGTGGGTTCCAGTCACAGGCATTTCTGATTTCCATGCGAGGGCGTGTCCTATCCTTCTACACTTTCCCTCTTTAACCCTTTGAGCTTCAGACCCTATAAGGGCAGGGTAAGTGAGACTTTCCTAAATCCCCATTGTAATGCTAAAGTGGGATTAGTGGCACTAACATATCCCAGAGAATCTGTTATCATATAATAATAATAATGGGCGGCCATCATGCTCTTTTCTCACAACTGTTAGTGAACTAATTTTGCGAAAGGCATGTGCATAACAATTTCTCACACCTTCATCATTTTTAATTGTTACTCCTGCACATAAACCCCCTGTGGATGGGAAGGAGCGAAGCTCCTGACTGGGTTGGAAGGAAAGTCCACTGACCCCCCAGCCTCGCAATGACATGTCATTGGGCCAAAAGGGCTGGAAAGCTCGAGTGCCGCTGGTTAGAGAAAAAAAAAAAATTGTCACTCTTAATGGATCATGGAGCCACCACTGGCAACCTCATCATGTAAAACTAATTGCTTCAAAGGCCACAGCAGCAAAAGCACATAAATGTTGTGGTGTAGGCTTTCTGCATGGAGACCAACAGCGGTTGTTGCTCCATAGGGAGCAAAAAAGGGAAGGGATGATTATAGAGATTGTGGTGAAGTGGGATGTTATAAATATTTATAGGGAACTTAGTGTACTGACTGAGATCAGCTGTGAAGGTATCTATATCTATTAAGAGTAGTGTATTATAGATAACCTTACTTGCTACCACATATCTATATATCTCAGTCAGAATTATTCTGGAATAGTGTGATGCTACGTTATGTGTCTAGGGTATGTGTATGGTGAAGTGTAAGTCACAACAACAGACAGATAAACAATTTAATTTAATCCACTACTCTTAACAACACTGTGACACTCACATACATATAACACTCTATGAGAATAGCTTAAAGAAGTCACTCGTAACGGTTCAAATAACAATATGTATTCATTACTAGCATGATGAATATGTGTCCTGATTCAACTACAAGGGAACCAGGAATCACAATCAATTTAAATTACAAGTTATGTACAGAATGTATTTAATCTGAATATTGTAGTGACATATATTAGTACAAATGTTCTATGTGTGTCAGTTGTGTAGTAGTAAAATGAGGTAATACTGGTTTTGTTTTGTTCAAGCTCTGTTGGTATTTGTCATCATGACTTCAATAGTTTGTCTTTAGGGACCAGTATTGGAGATGTTCACAGTTCCTGATTTTAAGACAAGTAAATTCCCCTCTGAATAGTATTTTTATAAAGTTATTTCAAGATGAGGGGACATAATGTTGAGCTCAGCTGGCCAACTCTGCTTATCTTGAGTGATGGCGGCAGGAAAGGACTCCTCTGCTCGAATTCTCCTCTGGGCTCAGGAGACACCTCACTGATAGCTAAAAGGACCAAGGAGTATGCTGTCCGACACTGGATTCAGCAAATCTCTGCCCAGGTACTGCTCAGTACATCAAGACCACTGTCCCTGAAATCAAGAAGGATGTACCTTCTACTTCATAACTAATTTATATTCTCTTTTACACTGATCACAATACATCACAAACAATGCGTTCAGAGCGTTAGGCCAACAGTCAGCTTCATCTGAAATACTTTATTCCAGTATTACCCTTCCTAATGGTTACTACGCCTCTGCACTTCCAGCATTATTTCTTTCTAGACAATCATCCAGGTGTCAGTGTACTGTTTGGCCATTCCATGCCGTTTTACTTCTCTCCGACACCCTCTGTTCAGGCTGGAGCATTTTAGGCTTTACCTCACGTTTGCCACTGAACTACACATATATATATACAGGCATAAATCAACAATTCACATTCAATTTTCATTAAAAGATATTAAATGGTTCAAGCTTACCACAATTCATACGAATAACACAGATACGTTGATTAGCAATGAATTCTGGCACAAACTGGCACAAACTTCCATCTGCCTATGTTCCAGGCTTTTATAGAGCCAAATATATGCTGGCTTCAACGCACTGATGCTTTATCAAGCTTTTTTTAACAAGTGGTCTCGAACTAACGCTCCCAAGTGTGTATATCAGCGAGACTGGCCAATGAGCCACGTTTCGACAAGTGTTTGAAAAAATGTTATCTTTTCCCGTCTCCCCCAACAACCAAGATAGTATTTATAGCCCGACCAATCGTGGTTAGGCTTTCATTTGTTGCGCTCCAATCAATTTGGAGTTTACATGGTAGGCTATTTCTGTAACGTAAATTTTTTTCAAACACGTTAAAAAAAAATCTTATGAGCAGAAATGATTTTATGCTGTCAGGCACCCCCAATATTTTATTTTGGGTATAATTTATTAATTCCTGGACTATTTGCGTAACGTTTTACATATTATTTGTCAGCAAGCCCTAAGGAACCCAAAAATACTAATTTAAAGGAGCTACGTGGCTGCGTTCAAAATATGCAATTTCTTCTACCTCCTGTTTGGAAGATGTGCTGTCAGGGTACTGTTATGTGTTCAAACGTAAACCCATCTATTGTTATCTTTTCTAATAAGAGTTTGTTATGATTTATAAACCTAACTCTGGGAAAGGGTAGTGTATTTTATCACTGTCCGTCTGAAAAAGTTAGTGCTTGTAGACTTACACGCTTGATGGTAGCATTTGTATATCGCGCGACGCGTGTTTAATGTTCGGCTTTCTGCCTCTCCCTTCTCGCTATCCTTTTGGTCCATCTGTTCGTTCGCTTTGGTAACGTAATATAATTAATGTTAGGATTAATTTAGGTCATTTCGCAGTACGTCTCAATGCTTTTCCAAGAAATACAGCACACGTTTCATTGAAGAAAGCGGGTAATAATACAGTAAGCTTTTATATCAACGTGAAAGCGTTACAATTTGCAGACGAAGCAGAAAACAAGGGGGATTTCGAGTACATTCCTTGTGACAGCACTGTCATTTTACCATTGCTCTTCTCTTTATTAATTTTATTTGTTAGGCTTCATATTTAATTGATAATTTATATATGTGGATTAGAATATTCCATGACACCTCCCCTCTTAAAACAGACATTATATGTCAGTCCTTTATTCTATATACACATAGAGAAATTTATTATTCTTTCTGGGGTTTACGGTGATTCTCATCACACGGATGGCGGCTTAAAAAATCCGCTCCCAGATTGGTTTTTCCAGATATATATTCAATGCTAAAATTATATGGAGCCAGAAGCAAAGACCATCGGAGTAACCTAGAGTTTTCATGCTTAGCCTGTGCTAAAAACGATAAAGGTTTGTGGTCAGTTTGCAACTTAAATGCCTTCCCATATAGATAAATATTGAATTTCTTTATTGCCCATATTACTGCAAGACATTCTTTTTCGCTAGTTGAGTAGTTGATTTCAGCTTTATTCAACTTTCTGCTAGCATATGCCACTGGGCTTAATTCCCCATCCAATGCATCTGATTTCTGTAGTAAAGTTGCACCTAGCCCAATATTACTTGCATCCGTCCTTACTATGAATTCTTGACTTAAGTCAGGTAATTTCAAAATGGGTTTACTTGTGAGCTTTTCCTTCAATTCTTGGTAAGTCATTTCACATTGTGGTGTCCATGTAATGCGATCTGGAAGTCCTTTACGTGTCAATTCCGTTAAAGGTGCACATATGGAATTAAAGTTTTTGATATACTTCTGGTAGAAACCACATAATGAGACAAAGGATCTCACGTCCTTCTTGGTTTGTGGTCTCGGGGCTTTCTGTAGTTTCTCTAAATTCTTTGGGTCAGGGGTCATGTTTCCCTGATAAACTGTGTGTCCCAAAAATTCCAATTCTTTACATCCAACGCAACATTTGGTTGGTCGGGCTGTTAAATTTGCCTCCCTAAGTCGATCAAACAGCATGTTCAGAGAGTCAATGTGTTCCTCAAATGTTTCTGTTGCTATAAGGATATCATCCATAAAATTTGTTATACAGGGATTATTCAGAGGATCCAATAATTTTCTCATCATTCTAGAGAAGACACTAGGCGCATTCTTCAATCCAAATGGCAATCTATTAAACTCATAGTGTCCTTCTGAGGTACTAAAAGCTAGGTATGGTCTAACCTCAGGTTTTACTGGAATCTGATAGTATCCTTTACTCAGATCCACTTTTGAGAAATATTTAGCTTTATTTAGTCTGGCAAACAGCTGATTTGTATCCGGCAATGGATCCACCTGTCCTTCTGTAATAGCATTCAGTCTCCTGTAATCTATACAGAGTCTATGTTCTCCAGAGGGCTTCCTTAAGAGTACAACACCGGAACTATACGAAGACTCACTGTGCGAAATAATTCCTTCTTTCAATAGATAGTCTATCTCTTCCTTCAAAGCTTTTTCCTTAGCAAACGGAATCGAATATGGTTTCATACAGACAGGTGTGGAGTCTATGAGTTTCATATCATATTCCAATAGGTTTGTATGCCCTGGTCGGTCTGTTAACACCTCTGCATGATTATTTAGAACCTGTTGCACTCTCTCTTTCTGAGTTTTCGTTAAATGTGTACTGATTTTCACCTGTGCTGCTGTCTCACAGGGGTGTAATGGATATTCAAATGATGAAAGTGGTTCCTTTTTCATCTCCATGGCGATGGACAAGGTCAACAAGTGTGTCTCTTCCTGATGTTCTCTTTCCAAATATTTCTTCAGGAGATTCACATGATAGATTTTTTCTTTCCCCTTCTTATCTATCTTATAATTTGTTCTAGACACCTTCTCTAGAACTGTATATGGACCCTGCCATCCAATTTGTAACTTATTCTGACTCCCAGGCAAAAGAAGCAGTACTTTCTCTCCCACAGCCAAATTTCTGTCTTTCGCCTTCCTGTTATAATAGGCAGCATGTTTCTTCCTGGCTTGTTTCAAATTTTCATTGGCAAGTTTCCAGCCAGTTTTTAACCGAGTGGTCAGCTCATTCACATATTGGTATGAAGATGTAATGTTTTCCTCTGCCTTTTCATCAGTCCACGTTCTTAACAAAGCTACATATGGACCTTTAATTGTGTGGACCTATTTGTCCATGCACCGGTATGGTCTCTTCCACTTGAAGCTTTATAGTGATGATTTTTCCTTCCAGAATTATCATTCACAAAACGACCGCTACCAATTTTTCTTTTGGGGCTTTCTCCCCTCTTAAAATTCTTGATGAGAGATTTCCTCTCTACATCTTCTTCCTCCAGTTTGTTTAAGTCCGATTGAGGGATTGTCGGCTTATCCTGGGGTAAGACATCTTTTTGCACTCTCCGCATAGTGGCCATTGTAAAACAGTTAAGTGAAGCTTGTCCGTGAAAAGGGGCTTCCCATTCCATTTGGTCCACTTTATCAAATCTATATTTCTTTCTATTATCAGGCCTAATTTTGCCCCGTGGCGTGTCCAGGTCCTGATCCATATTCCCACTTGTGGGTGTTCCCTCATGTGCTATGCTACACCTTTCTACAAAATTCTCAATGTCCCATCTTGCTTTGGGCCAATAATAATTGTGAGCCACCTTTTGAATGATGGTACCTATTTTCTCATGGTCCCCATCTGGTTTCACATGTAGGCTCCTTATTAATTCTGTCCTATATCTTTTTGGAAGAACCAGCTGTCCGTGACCATTGGATCTAGTTCCAGTCTTCCTATACATCAACTTGTTTTTCATGTAAAAATCTCCCTTGCCTGGAGTTGTATGACAAGTTGACAATTTTCTGAAACAAGGCTTGAGTGTTTTATCCCCAGCCTGTGCCTTCCTCATCTCTTCTGGAGTGGTATCTAACATAATATCCTCCTCCTGTCTTGAGGTCGACCTGACCTGAAGGGTTGCCATATACACAGGTTTCCTTCTGCAACGGTCAGTGTCATGATTGTCCATCTGACAATTTTTACACCACCTTTTTCCTTGGTTGAAAGATTTTCTTTCATCATATTTCCTTTCATCGAATTGTGGGACTTTATTTTTATTGTCATACCGTGGCCTATCAAATTGGTGCTTACCTTTATTTTGATCCCTAGGATCAAATTTATTAAAGTTCTGTGATGCCCTAAAGTTGTCCACCTGTTTCTTTTTATTACCTGTTACCTCTGCTTGAGCTGCTTGATACCTTTCAGCAACATTTAGCAACTCACCCAGCCTCTCTGCACCTTGTTCCATGAGAAACTTTCTCAGGTCTGGAGCCATGGACTCTCTTAGTTGCTCTATAAGGACCATTTCCTTAAGATCTTGGGTTTTCCCCAGAGAAGTCCATTTCTCCAAGTATGTCTCGATTCGTGCAGAGAACTGGTGATAGGTTTCACCTGACAGTAGTTTAGCATTCCTAAATTTTTTCCTGTAAAACTCTGCATTCTTTTCATACCTTAACAAAAGAGCCTGCTTTAGCATGTCATAATTTTCCTGATCACCTCTGCTCATTTTTGCAAAAACTTCATAAGCTGCCCCACGAAGTCCCTGAGATAACTTTAAGCTCCACCTTTCTCTCTCCAACCCATACGTGGTAGCTAATAGTTCGTACCTATTTATATAGCTCTCAATATCATCGTCTTTCTCAACAAAATGATCTAAATGAAAATTCATAGCTGAGATTGAGGCTCCCTGAGTAACCGTAGCATCAGAGGCAAAGGGGCTGGCACCATTTTCAGGAGCATGGCCTTGAAACTCAAACTCCCTTAGTCGTAATTCATGTTCCCTTTGTAATCTTTTCTCCTCCTTTTCTGCTTCCCTCTCTGCAGTCAATCTTCTTTCTTCTGCAGCTTGTCTTCTTTCCTCGGCTTCCCTTTCTGCAGCTAATTTCTTCTCTTCTGCTGCTAATCTTTTGTCTTCTCTTTCTGCTTCCAATTTCTTAGCCTCAGCCTCAATCTGCAACCTCTTAATTTCCCTTTCAGCCTCTAACCTTCTTTCGGCTTCAAACCTTCTTTCTTCGCGTTCAATAAATTTGTCACATTCCGTAGTAACATAGGCAACCATAACTTGCCCATCTAATCCTAACTCTTTTGCAGTCTGAACCGCAGCAGATCGAAATTTGGCCAGGTCCGCCATTGTCTATCAGGTAACTTAATACAATGTCTAACCAACAATTCAATCTCTAATGGACAACACAGGCACCGTGAGCTCAACCTTATTTAATTCCACCCAAGGATACCTTTTAATTCTTATATTCCCTGAAGTGAATTATCCCCAATATTTTTAATAGTTAAAGATTCAAAATCCCAAGAGCGAGACCCCAATATATGTGGTGAAGTGGGATGTTATAAATATTTATAGGGAACTTAGTGTACTGACTGAGATCAGCTGTGAAGGTATCTATATCTATTAAGAGTAGTGTATTATAGATAACCTTACTTGCTACCACATATCTATATATCTCAGTCAGAATTATTCTGGAATAGTGTGATGCTACGTTATGTGTCTAGGGTATGTGTATGGTGAAGTGTAAGTCACAACAACAGACAGATAAACAATTTAATTTAATCCACTACTCTTAACAACACTGTGACACTCACATACATATAACACTCTATGAGAATAGCTTAAAGAAGTCACTCGTAACGGTTCAAATAACAATATGTATTCATTACTAGCATGAATGAATATGTGTCCTGATTCAACTACAAGGGAACCAGGAATCACAATCAATTTAAATTACAAGTTATGTACAGAATGTATTTAATCTGAATATTGTAGTGACATATATTAGTACAAATGTTCTATGTGTGTCAGTTGTGTAGTAGTAAAATGAGGTAATACTGGTTTTGTTTTGTTCAAGCTCTGTTGGTATTTGTCATCATGACTTCAATAGTTTGTCTTTAGGGACCAGTATTGGAGATGTTCACAGTTCCTGATTTTAAGACAAGTAAATTCCCCTCTGAATAGTATTTTTATAAAGTTATTTCAAGATGAGGGGACATAATGTTGAGCTCAGCTGGCCAACTCTGCTTATCTTGAGTGATGGCGGCAGGAAAGGACTCCTCTGCTCGAATTCTCCTCTGGGCTCAGGAGACACCTCACTGATAGCTAAAAGGACCAAGGAGTATGCTGTCCGACACTGGATTCAGCAAATCTCTGCCCAGGTACTGCTCAGTACATCAAGACCACTGTCCCTGAAATCAAGAAGGATGTACCTTCTACTTCATAACTAATTTATATTCTCTTTTACACTGATCACAATACATCACAAACAATGCGTTCAGAGCGTTAGGCCAACAGTCAGCTTCATCTGAAATACTTTATTCCAGTATTACCCTTCCTAATGGTTACTACGCCTCTGCACTTCCAGCATTATTTCTTTCTAGACAATCATCCAGGTGTCAGTGTACTGTTTGGCCATTCCATGCCGTTTTACTTCTCTCCGACACCCTCTGTTCAGGCTGGAGCATTTTAGGCTTTACCTCACGTTTGCCACTGAACTACACATATATATATACAGGCATAAATCAACAATTCACATTCAATTTTCATTAAAAGATATTAAATGGTTCAAGCTTACCACAATTCATACGAATAACACAGATACGTTGATTAGCAATGAATTCTGGCACAAACTGGCACAAACTTCCATCTGCCTATGTTCCAGGCTTTTATTGAGCCAAATATATGCTGGCTTCAACGCACTGATGCTTTATCAAGCTTTTTTTAACAAGTGGTCTCGAACTAACGCTCCCAAGTGTGTATATCAGCGAGACTGGCCAATGAGCCACGTTTCGACAAGTGTTTGAAAAAATGTTATCTTTTCCCGTCTCCCCCAACAACCAAGATAGTATTTATAGCCCGACCAATCGTGGTTAGGCTTTCATTTGTTGCGCTCCAATCAATTTGGAGTTTACATGGTAGGCTATTTCTGTAACGTAAATTTTTTTCAAACACGTTAAAAAAAAATCTTATGAGCAGAAATGATTTTATGCTGTCAGGCACCCCCAATATTTTATTTTGGGTATAATTTATTAATTCCTGGACTATTTGCGTAACGTTTTACATATTATTTGTCAGCAAGCCCTAAGGAACCCAAAAATACTAATTTAAAGGAGCTACGTGGCTGCGTTCAAAATATGCAATTTCTTCTACCTCCTGTTTGGAAGATGTGCTGTCAGGGTACTGTTATGTGTTCAAACGTAAACCCATCTATTGTTATCTTTTCTAATAAGAGTTTGTTATGATTTATAAACCTAACTCTGGGAAAGGGTAGTGTATTTTATCACTGTCCGTCTGAAAAAGTTAGTGCTTGTAGACTTACACGCTTGATGGTAGCATTTGTATATCGCGCGACGCGTGTTTAATGTTCGGCTTTCTGCCTCTCCCTTCTCGCTATCCTTTTGGTCCATCTGTTCGTTCGCTTTGGTAACGTAATATAATTAATGTTAGGATTAATTTAGGTCATTTCGCAGTACGTCTCAATGCTTTTCCAAGAAATACAGCACACGTTTCATTGAAGAAAGCGGGTAATAATACAGTAAGCTTTTATATCAACGTGAAAGCGTTACAATTTGCAGACGAAGCAGAAAACAAGGGGGATTTCGAGTACATTCCTTGTGACAGCACTGTCATTTTACCATTGCTCTTCTCTTTATTAATTTTATTTGTTAGGCTTCATATTTAATTGATAATTTATATATGTGGATTAGAATATTCCATGACAGAGATGACACAGTGTCTTCACAACCAGCATGGGGGTCACAAGTCAACTTGCACTGTTGTTGTTGTTTGACTAGAGCTGCTGAGCTTCAACTGGCACTGTAAACTAAAAGGACATGAAAGAAAGTGACGCCATGTCCGTTTTACATATAACAAGACCAGGCGGTGAATGTTTCTGTGAAATATGTTCAATAATTTGACGCTCAAGCATGTTGTCAGAGTGGAACAAGAGATGAGAAGAAGTTGCTGGAGATGGATAACACACACACACTGAGGAAACATGTTGATAGCATTACCAGGTAGTCCTTGTTCTGGAACCCCCAGGGTAAGAGAGGTAGAGGAAGACCAAAGAAGACATGGAGAAGACAACTGGAGACTCACATGAAAGGGGATGAAGAACACATGGACAGACTTTGAGCTGATGGCACGGGACAGGAAGTCTTGGTGTACGTTTGTTGAAGGAGGCATATGCTTGTTGGGAAGTTGAAAGTGATAATGATGGTGATGTGGTAAGAGGAGCAATGGGCTGGCAGCCTCATCATGCTAAACAAATTGCTATAGAAGCTACTACAAGGGCACATCAATTCTTTGGTGCTAGCATCCTAAAAGGGCACCAGATACAGTAGTGGCCCTATGCTCCATAAAAATGGTAAAGCTAGCCCCATAGCAGATACTGCTGTAGGGGAGTGGAGTTTTACAGACTTCACCATACTAGGTCTAGCATCGAGAGATGGGGGGGTGACCAGCTCCCTTCCTCACTGCCTTTTACCCTCCCTAAATCAAAGCCAACAGAGAAGTACTGCACTCACTAAATGTACAGGAACATTGGCTCCTAAATACCATCGCAATAAGGAAGCTGAAATTTTTCGGTCATATAAAAAGACATAATAGTCTGGAAAAAACAGTGATGGAAGGCATGGTCCCTGGAAAAAGGGGAAGGGGTCGACCTAGACGACGGTGGACCCAGGACATCACAGAGAGTCTGAACTTGTCTTTGGCTGATGCAGGTCGACTTGCCCAGAATCGTGATGCGTTCAGAGCAGCTGTAATGGAGACAACGTTCTGGAAAGAATACGTCACATGATGAATGTCTCAAAGTAGCCTACAGAGGGACAGCTTCATTTACAATTACTTCTGTCCACCAAAAAACACAGCGAGGCCCAGAATCTATACCTAAACACCAAGAAGACCAAAGTATTGACAACAGACAAAGTAAAGACCAAACCAGAAATTGAAATTGATAACGAAGAACTGGAAAGTGTCAATGAATTCGAATACTTAGGATCAATCATTAACAGCTCTGGCGACTGTGCAGTAGAAATTAAAAGAAGACTTGCAATTGCTTCACATAAGCTAATACAGATGAAAAACCTATGGCAAGGCACAAGCAAAGAAACAAAGTTACAACTGATCAGAGCATGTATATTCCCAGTAGCAACATACGGCTGCGAGACTTGGACACTCAATAAAACAGTTGCAAAAAAGATTACATCATTCGAAATGAAATGCTACAGAAGGATGTTGAGAATACCCTGGACAGAAAAAAAAGACCAACAGAGAAGTACTGCACTCACTAAATGTACAGGAACATTGGCTCCTAAATACCATCGCAATAAGGAAGCTGAAATTTTTCGGTCATATAAAAAGACATAATAGTCTGGAAAAAACAGTGATGGAAGGCATGGTCCCTGGAAAAAAGGGGAAGGGGTCGACCTAGACGACGGTGGACCCAGGACATCACAGAGAGTCTGAACTTGTCTTTGGCTGATGCAGGTCGACTTGCCCAGAATCGTGATGCGTTCAGAGCAGCTGTAATGGAGACAACGTTCTGGAAAGAATACGTCACATGATGAAATCAAAGCCAGGTACCCATTTACAGCTGGGTAGACTGGAGCGTGATGGTGTTCGAACGTGGCACCTTTGCTGCAAGAGACCAGCGCTCTAACGACTCTGTCAGTCAGATGCTCCCATGCTCCACAGGGAGTGAAAAGGGAAATGAGTGAACTAGGCACTCAAAAAAAAAAAAACAGTAGACACTGGAAACAAAAACGTGAGCTGAGAAACACTAACAAGAATCACAAAACAACAACAACAGTAAGGTTTATAGATCAGATATTTTGAAAGAAAACCCAAAAATGTATGGATGTGAGTGTGATGGTTGTTAGTTAAGATGTAAAATATTGTGCTTTCAGTTGTTAAGTGTTTGAGAGCTTTGGTGTTTGCATCAGTTTTTCTTCTTGATCTGTGTTTAGAACTCGTTACCTTGCCATTATTATTGATGGAGAGTAATGGTTATCGTAGCAATCATCTTACTTTGCACTCCATACGGAACACGAGGGCACCATTACAGCAGGACCAGTAGGAATATAACACACGTCTGGTCTCATAAACTCACATCTGGTCTCATAAACTCACGTGTGATCTCATGAAATCAACACCTGGTCTGATAAACTCACATCTGGCCTGATAAACTCACATCTGGTCTCATGAGCTAAACTTCTGGCCTGATAAACTCACGTCTGGTCTGATAAACCCTACATCTGGTTTCATAAACTCATGTCTGGTCTCGTGAACTCAACATTTGGTCTGATGAACTCAATGTCTGGTAATAAACACATGTCTGGTCTGATGAAGTCAACATCTGGTTTGATAAACTGACTTCTGGTCTTCTGATAAGTTCGCATCTGGTCTGATAAACTCACATGTCTGGTCTGATAAACTCACGTTATCTTAAACTAATTGTTTGGTAAATTCCAGACCTTATACTCTCATCAAATAAATACACTGTTTTAACACATATTTAAAGTAGCAGTACATATCAGACTGCTCCACGTTGTTTCAAAATGTGAGAAAAAAAATACTGCAGATTGTAAAGTGAAAGGTAATGGATACGGTTACTTGCCCATTGAGACATGTTGGGAATATCGTGTTATGCCAATATTTGCTTGACCACCGGCACATTACGAGCAATGTGGTCAGCATCACGCCACTGCAAATTGTAGTATGTCTTAAATATGTCAGCTGTTTGTTATTGGTAGCTGTATTATTAAAAAATATTAGGTAACTGTGGCCTGACGTAAACTTGTTTGAGTAGGGTTATTATTGCAATGCCTCAATAGAAGGGGTTACCCAGCTGTTTAAGCTGTGGTCATTAATAAAGGCAGGCATGTTGATATCACCAAAGGAAAGAAGGCATCAGATTAAGCTGGGAGAACAGGTCAACCACTTTAAACACCTCGGAGCTGTCATAGACCGGAAGGGAGGCAACAAAGAAGAGTTAGTTACCCAAAGAGCAGCAGCTGGGAGACTTTTTTTCAGACCATAAATCGAGGATTCCTCAGCAAAAGAGAAGTTGGTAAGAAGACGAAGATGGCTGTATACCGCTCCACCTATGTCCCAGTCTTGACGTATGGATGCGAGTCATGGGCAATGACTACAACCCACAAAAGCCAGTTCCAAACCTCAGAAATGAGGTATCTGAGGAAGGTGGTTGAAGTAACAAGAAGGGACATGGTCCGCAACCAGACAATACGTCAAAGTCTAAAAACCCAACACCTGCAGACCCAGGTAGAATAGTCCCAACTAAGATAGTTTGGCCATGTCTGCAGAATGGGACAAGATCGGCTACCACGACAAGCCTGGGAAACAAAGAGCCAGGGATCCAGACCTCCAGGACGACCCAGATTCCGCTGGGAGGACAACATTAGACAATCCTTGAAGAACCAAGGACTAGAGTTGAACCAGGCCAGGAGGAAGACAGCCGATAGGATAGTCTGGCGCTCCCTTCCAAACCTCTACACCTCACGGTAGAAGAGGAAGGACTAAGTAAGCAAGTGTTAGGCCCATATTTTCTTGACAATCAGCACACTAGGGGTGATGGGGTCAACATCACGCCACTGCAGATTGTAGTGTGTCTAAAATATGTCAGCTGTTTGTTATTGGTAGCTGTATTATTTGATAATATTAGGTAAATGCTTGACGTAGTATTATTATTTCTATGCCTCAATAGAAGGGGTTAACCGTCTGTTTAAGCTGTGGTAATTAATAAAGGTGGGCATTGTGGTAGAGAAACTTTTATGCAGTGTCCAGACAATATGTTTTGTTCATATATTTTTGTTTCTGCTTGAATGATTTACCCCAGTCATGTTCAGCACATATCCATTTCTCAGCAGCTGTTGGAGGTTTTGGCCTGAACCATAACTTTAGCAAAGAATATGTTGTTTATGAGTGCATCACAATTGATAGACAAGAATTAATTCAATATTTGCTATGGATTCATAGTTTTTAAAAAAAAATGTGCCCTGGTTCACTGCCTATAAATGTAACCAGATTGTGAGGCAGTGAGTCATAAATGCTTGAACTGGTTATGATTATGTAGGCGTGCGCAACATTGGCTATTTTCTTTGTCTTTTGTCCTAGTAAGACGTATCATTGTTTTTCTATTATTTTTCATATTCAACCATCCTTATGTACACATACAAGGCATCTGGTACTTGTTATGGTAATGGCATAATGCTCCTGTCCTGTTATATGTATGTTTGTATTTGTTCATATTTTATTAATGTCATTTTAAAAAAAACATGTACATAGGAATAAAAGGTATATTATTGTTGCATGTGTATGAGACAAGTGACACTCTATACTGAGTTCACTTAGTAAGGTGTTTGTCTGTTTGTGTTTTCATATCTGTGTACAATGTTTGTGAAGATATTTTAAACATATAAAATAAATATAAAATATTGATATTGCATCATGTACATTGAGAATGCCAGTTTGTACTTATTTGTCTTATCTTGTACTGAATTGTGCATGTTGTTTCTCTGTAGTTATTAATGTAAGAGGTAGTTAATAGATTTCCTGAGATAGTTCTCCTGAGATAGATTTCCTTCCTTTTTTTAGAACAGGGTTACTTAACCTTTTATGTGCAATGGACCCCTTTGATTGTCTGATGAAAGCTGTGGACCCCTTTGATTGTCATATGAAGGCTATAGACCTCTTTGATTGTCTGATGAAAGCTATGGGCCCCTGTGATTGTTCTATGAAGGTTATGGACCGCTTTAATTGTGATGAAGGCTCTGGACCCTTTTTATTGTCTGATGGACTGTGGACCCCTTTGATTATCTGATAAAGGCTCTGGACCCCTTTGATGGTACTATGAAGGCTATGGACCTCTTTAATTGTCTGATAAAGGCTATGGATCCCAATGTTGGTCTGATGAAGGTTATGGACCCCATTGATTGTCCTATGAAAGCTATGGGTCCCTTTGATTGTCTGATTTTTATTTTTTTCTAACCAGCGGCACTCGAGCTTTCCAGCTCTTTTGGCCCAATGACATGTCATTGCGAGGCTGGGGGGTCAGTGGACTTTCCTTCCAACCCGATCAGGAGCTTTGCTCCTTCCCATCCACACGGGATTTATGTGCAGGAGCCATTCAGGTTATTCAGTCAAATTTCCGGTCGTAAACATTCCTTCAAACGATGACGCCCGGGTTTGAACCATGAAAATCTGGTCGCCAGTACAACGCCGTAGCCATTACACCAGCGCGGCTCCCTTGATTGTCTGATGAAGGCTATGGACCCCTTTGATTGCCTGATGAAAGCTATGGATCACTTTGATTATCTATGAAGGCTATGGGCCCCTTTGATTGTCTGATGAAGGCTAGGCTATGGACCCCTTTGATTCTCCTGTGAAGGCTCTAGACCCCTTTGATTGTCCACATAAAAGCGTAATTAAAAATGTTAGATTTAAAATTGAGATTATGTACACCTATAATCCATTCATGGGCCACTAAGGGGTCTGTGCTTAAGAACTATTAAAATTATTTTGTATTTGTTTTAGTGAATGATGTCAATTTCATATTTACAATGGCATCATAAGGGTAAAGGTAGTCCCATAACAGATACTACCATAGTGGAGTGAAGTTTTAGAAACTTTACTATACTAGGTCCAGCGTTATGAGGTGGGAAGTTTCTTTCCTCGTAGTCATTGCCTTCTCCAGTTCAAGAACAGAGTCAGTTAAGCTGGGTAGACTGAAGTGTGACGCTACCAAGTTTCAGTACTGGCACCTGGTAACTTTGCCGTGAGAGATAAGCACTCTAACCACTTAGCCAATCGAATGCTCGGTGACATCGTACCAACTTCTTAATTCTGTTTGTGAAATCTTTTAGGCAATTGTTGTGTCTACTACCTGTTCACATACAGACTTGAACCGTTGTCTTGCACTCATCACTCATCATCACTTTTGTTGAGTATGTAGGTGTTAGGTTTTGTAATCAGTAGCGGTTTTTTTTTACATTTTGTTATATGAGAACAAATACTTTAATAAATTAAACTCACATGAGCCTAATTATGGCAGTTGTACCAATCTATATGAGACAGTCCAATATGTGGTTCTCACATACCCAGGACTCACTACAGAAAAAATAAAAAGCTGCGATCAGGCTCCCCAACAGTCACACTCTATACAGCGCCACCTAGCAGCTACAGAACACACACACGTTCTTCAATATGGCATTGGCTGTGATAGAGTGACGAGCTCAGCAACCCTAGTTAAAGAATAACAACATGAAAGGACAAACCATACATTTTGAATACTTTTGTTTTGATGAATTGGCTCAACACATTTAGGATGACGTGTAGCAAGAAAGTTGAAAGTTGTAGCAAGAAGCTTATTTACTCAGTTCACAGTTATACGGCAGGACCATATTTAAGCTTACCATATTGTATGTGGGAGGGAGGATGGAAGAAAGGGTGTTTGTAGTTGAATATTTCTAACAATATTTATCCATTGTTTTTGTGCAACAAGATTTCTTCTTCTTCGTTCACTCTCAGAAGTCAACTTGAATTTGTTCAAAGAAAGCAGTAGTCAGTCTGAGGCTGTTGACATCTCCATAGAGCAACAAGATTTGACAAACAGAATAAATTTCATCATAAATTTCTAGAGTACAAACATTTTCCAGGGTGATTCGAGCTCAACTTCATTACAAGCTTACTAGCTTCTTGGAAAATTCCACACCTTAATAAGACATCCCCCAACACGACCAGTGGCTACATATGCAAGCGTAAAGAGACTCCATGCACATATAGACACATTCATAACACTATTAGAGATAATGGATGTAATATATCAATTAAAAAAAAAGAGAATGCTTTGGAATCAGTTTTACACATTAACAGTACACAGGAAACATTTAGAAATAATGGCTACATTTCACATTGACTGCATAAAAACACAGATCAAAGAATACAATACATACCTGGCTTCAAATATACATTCAACAAACTGGATCATTAGAATCTCTGGTTTTGGCTTTCAGGACCATTGTTATTGCACATGGACAACTCCATCAGTTCTCCAGTCTGCTCACTTAGATCACACATGGAGGATCTCAGCACAGTGCATGAACTCTGTAGCACCAGCGAGGATCCTAATGTGTGGATACAGTAATCACACATTCTATAAATATTTTTGGGGCAGGTAGGTTTTCCTAATTTTGTAAATTTTACCAGGGCAGTGGCCAAATGGCCTACTCTTTAGGATTTCCAACTGCCGAGGGATTTTTAACGTGTGTAACTTGCACACTGGACCTCCTATTTTTTTGTCCTTATCCGAGAAGGCTAAGCATCCGATCTTGCTACCTAGGAGATCAGGGGAGAGTATGACACCATTAGGACACACCATTTTTGAAAAAAAATTTCAATTAAATATATTCCTTGTACTGGGAACTGAACCTGGTACCTTTAGAATTAAAGGCCTCTTAGCCACTCCAACCCCCCATTAATCTCTGCAAACGGTTAACATTTCTCTTATGATGTATCTGAAGGGACAGAACTCCCGTTCTTTCATTTATTTTCTTTCTTTATTTCTAAATAGCAGAGGTTGTAGGTGTGTTGACAATTATTTTATGTGCTAGTCCAGTATATTTGTTCAATTCTGTATTACGGTTTTTCAATAACTATATCACAGGTTGTGAAATGGCAAGGGGATGGATTTATTTTATTAATAAACTATTCTGTTTTATCTTAGAGCAGTATAAATTTATTTTGCATTTGACCCGAGTTAAGTTGTTGAAGTTTTCTTGTGAACGTTTTGTTTAGATGTGAGCAAGATGTGTGCTTTTAAAATGTCAAAGAAAAAGGAGGAGTTTTATTAATTTGGACGGACTGTTGGAAATTAATGATTTGTTAAGGAAGAGAGAAGATATGGATATTATCATAGTGGGTAGATGCTGGAATTGGGTTGGCTACATCCTTAGAAGAGACCCAGACACCATCACCTGAACTGCTGTACTATGGACCTTAGAAGGAAGGCAAAAGCGAGGCCAACCAAAGACAACTTGGTGGAGAACTGTGGAGGTAGAAATGAACCAGAGTTGGGGGCACGGCACAAAGGATGGCCACCAGACAAGTAAAGTGGAGAGTTTTTAGCCGCGCTACAGGATACCACTAGATGTGATGGTCACCTGTTGCTTTGTCGGTAAGCAATTATGGATCCAAGAAGAATATGTATAAGACATATACAAGAAAAAAAAAATATGAAAATACAGAGATTCTAACCCATGAGTCTACTCCGCAACATTGCCTCCCGTTCAAGACAGAGGTTAGCATAGCATCCATGACCATTGACACCTCTACATTGTCACTGAGGTCCTAGGTTTCAATCTGTAATGCTCATTTTGCTTGTCCTCACCTGTTGTCTAAGTTGTGTGTGTCATTCAGGTTTGATAATCTTGACCAGTTTCAGCAGTGGCTGTTAACTGTCAAACTGAAACCAATTATTTACACACAAACAGGTTTCCATGTCTTTAAAAACCAAACTCCGACCCGTTTCAGACCTTTAACTACATTAGTTAAATTGTGAAAGGTTGCACAGCATTTGAAAGATCCTAAAATCTCGGAACTTTTAAGCTTTCTGCAGTTGACCGAACATTTTTATGTATGTAACCAATGAGAGCAGCACTTTAAATGGCATTTCTAATCTACCATTTGTGTTTAGTTAAGGAGTGATTGGATTAATTTAACAGTGTTCTTTTTAAAAACATTGTGAACTTAACAGTGATGCTTTTGGGAAGATGGTACAGTTTAAGCCATGCATTCAGATGGTACATTAAGACTGTGTACAGATCAGTTTGTAGTCATGCTAAATCTGCAGGCCTGTTGCCAGGACGAAGTCCAGTCTTTTCCAGGTCAGAAGCAGTGTATTAAGATAGTACACAGTGCCAATATTTTTTAGCAGTGCACTAAGATGGTACACAGTGCCAATTTTTTTAGCAGTGCACTAAGATGGTACACAGTGCCAAATTTTTTTTAGCAGTGAATTAAAATGGTAGTCAGTCCATCTATTTAAAGCAATGCAATGCAAACTTCATTGACGAGAATTACTATGTCCAGGTTCCACCTGTATTATTAATATTATTATTATTTACCTACTAATATGTTTCTTTGTAACAGTGAAAACAAAGATTTTCACCGACATGTGTACATCGTAGTGTCATACATTAAGAAACTGTTTTGTTAGAGAAATCACTAGATTTAGCTAGCTAGTTAGTTAGTTACTTAGTTTTATTCCAACAAGTTGCTTGATCCTACCATATTAGGTTGTGATTTATGCACGCTTCAAAGTGACTTTCTTTACATCTTGTCCAATCACTATGTACTATGCAAATTAGACCATCAGACCAAATTCCCATCCATGAGCCAATGATATGAAAACCATAATGAATACCAGATTCCCCCCCCCCTCTCAGTGTCAGCATCCATCTATCAATATTTGCATTTATATATCCTTATATTAACTGTAGATGAATCATCTTCATATTTTAATATTTCAAATATGTGTGCGCCATAATGTTCAATATGTCTTTATTATGTCCTTTGTCGTCTAAAAATTGCTTCTTTTTTTAAATTGTTTTTCGATTATTACAAGATTTTTTTTACAACAGTGGGTTGTAATGAAGCCAAAGTACCGATTCCTTCTATCATTACAAGAGAGTGAACTTTTGATGTGATGGTACAGAATCCGGTGTTTTATCTTATAGTTTGGGTATTTATTATTACCCAGAAGCTATGCTATATTTGAAGTAAGGGAAATAAAGTCTGATAATGTGGAAAATAGTTGTGCTGGTCAGAGATAGTTTGGTGAATAGTTGTGATAGGTTACTGCAGTATGGGGGTGGTTGTGCTAGGTTACTCCAGTAGGGATAGTTTGCACTAGGTTACTGCTGTATGGGTGGTTGTGCTAGGTTACTGCTGTATGGGGGTGGTTGTGCTAGGTTACTGCAATATGAATATGGAAGTAGTTGTGCTACGTTATGGCAGTATGGGTTGTTGCGCTAGGTTACTGCAGTGTGGATAATTGTGCTAGGTTACTGCAGTATGGGAGTAGTTGCGCTAAGTTACTACAGTATGGGTTGTTGTGCTACTTTATTGCAGTATGAGAAATGTTGTGCTACTTTACTGCAGTATGAGAGATGTTGTGCTAGGTTACTGAAGTATGAGAGATGTTGTGCTAAGTTACTGCAGTATGGGAGATGTTATAGCAATCACAGAAAAGTTGTGCAGGCTTGTGATAGTGTACAAAAATAGCTCTGTAAATGGTGCAACAGAGTGATGAATAGTTGTGCTAGAAACTTGCTATATTGAGACAGTGTAAAAAGTACTCATGGTAGGGTGACGATTCATGAGGAGTACTTAGTAGAGATAGTATGGAGAATAATAGTGTTGTGCTGAGATAGTATGATGAGTAATAGTCTTATGTTGAGACAGTGTGGAGAGTAAGTGTTAAGTTGAGTGGAGAATAATGGTGTTATATTGAGACAGTGTGGAGAGTAATAGTGTTATGTTGAGACAGTGCAGAAAATAGTAGTGTTAGGTTGAAGTAGACTGAAGCAGTGTGAAGTTTAGTTATGTTAGTTGTGTTTGTTTGACACTGTGGGGAATACTTGTTAGGTTGAGACAGTGCGCATAATTACTTTTGCTAGTTTGAGAGAATTTGAAGATTACTTGTGCTAGGCTGAAACAGTGTGGAGAATATTTGCTAAGTTGAGACAGTGTGGAGGCCATGTGCTAGGCTGAGACAGCACAACTACAGCACTGTGTGGAGAATGGCTTTACTAAACTCAGACATTGTAGTGTCCCTGTGCTAGGTTGAGGCAGAAAAATAGTGCCACAGCGAAGAATGGTTGTGATAAGTTCAGATGTTGTAGTTTCCCTGTGCTAGGTTGAGGCAGTGTGGGATTTAGTTTTGTGACCTTGAGATCACAGTGCGCAGTTAGCTATACCAGGTTGAAATAGGCCGTCAGAAAGAAAAAAATATCATGTTCATATTTTAGAATTTAAAACTGACATTTCCGCAAGCTTTACCCATCAGTGATGAGATCAAATGTATTTCTACATTTGATAGTACAGCTATAGATAAGTTTTTTTAATTAGCAGTTAAACCTAAGAAACTGTTTTCTGTGTTTAATAATTGTTTGTAAAGTTTTTCATATCTTCAGACAGAAAATTGCTTTTATTATTATTTTTATTTATTTATTTAAAAGTGCTCTAACAACATCACCATAAGTGTATGCATTATTCAGACACGTTCTATCTAGTGCCTGTTTTCTTGCCGTTGCAAACTGCTGGGAAGAGCAGAATATATTTGAGTAATTTTAGTGTAGAGTGCTTAGAATCATCATCATTATTATTACTTAATGTTGTGACAGGGCACTTTTGCATTAACATGCTATTTGTACTGTAAATAACCCAAATATTCACAATCTCTGATCATGATTGAGTTTACATTATTATAAGTGAATGTCATTTCAATCGTAAACGAGTGATATTTTTTATGAATAATTTACATAAATGCAATTGTGCATGATAATCTAGTTGTACCCTTCAAATATTTGTATGTATCTGACATTATGGTATCAAGTTTTATGAGTTGATGATTCTACTCTCCCCAGATTCTTCACATCAAATGAAAGCTGTCACTTTTTTATGTTTTTAATCAATACTGTAGCCATCTTGAAGCTGCGTAGTTAACATGAAGTAAATGGTTTATAAAATATGCAAATAACAATGGATCATTTTGGATGCTGGGAGAGAATGTTATCTGTTTCCAACTAGAACTTTAGTGAATATGAAATCTGCTGTTAGTTCTTATGAAATAATTCTGTACTGGACTCCCAGATGAAGACAATGGGTTTATTACACTGAGAGTTTTGTATCAAACTCCCAAATGAAGAAATGGGTTGTATTACACTGAGATTTGCATCAGACTTTAATTGAAGACAATGGGTTTATTACACACTGCATTTTTTATTAGATCCCAAATGAAGACTGGATTTATCTTACAAAGTTTTGTAGTATATTCCTAACCGAAGACAATGGGTTTATTACACTATGAATTTTATATCAGACTCCAACCGAAGACAATGGGTTTATAACACTGAGTTTTATATCAGACTCCAACTGAAGACAATGGGCCACTGTGAGCTACATATCAGATTCTAACTGAAGACAATGGTTTTATTACTCTGTTACAAAACTCACTGACCTCCAGATGAAGTCAATGAGTTTATTACACTGAGTTTTATATTGGACTCCAACTGAAGACAATGGGCCACTGTGAGCTTTATATCAGACTAGGCTCTTACAGACAAGCGTTTTCTTGCTGCGCGTTTCTCGCGAGAAACGCGCAGCAAGAAAACGCTCGTCTGTAAGAGCCCTAATTAACTGAAGACAGTGGGTTTGTTAGACTGATACAAAACTCAACAACTTCCTCAGACAGTGGGGTTTATTACACCGAGTTTTGTATCAGAATTCAATGCAGACAATGGGTTTATAACACTGATACAAAACTCACCGACTTCCAGATAAAGACAGTGGGGTTTATTACACTGAGTTTTGTATTAGACCCCTACTGAAGACAATGGGTTTACATAAGAGTTTGATTTGAGTGCAGAATATCATGTTACAACATTTTAATTGATATAAAAATTCACCAAAATACAGTTTTGTCTATTGTGGTATTAGTAACCATAATTACGGTGTGATTTTCTTTTAAGAAAAGTTTTCAGCAGCAGACTATTATATTTGTATCTATGTGTGTGTGTGTGTGTGTGTGTGTGTGGTCTCTAAAAGATGGCCTGCATGTATTGGTCTTGAAGCATTCATTTGTAAAGACATTTTAAAAATAAATAAATATTTGTTAGTAGCCTGAGAATTCTGTTGGGTTTTCATGTTGATGATTGTAGCCAAAAACCACGTTTATATCTTTATCCCCTTGTTCTGTTTATAGTTCTGTGTATATTATTTTTTTCAGTTGCCATGGTGATGGTCCTATCTGTTTATTTATGTTGATGTTCCATTTCTTGTGTTCCTTGTTTTATTTAAACCATGTGTAGCGTATACTGCCACAGGAGAGTGAAGTGTTAAAGACTTCACTATACTATGTCCAGCTTCGAGAGGTGGAGGTGACTCACTGCCTTTTCCTTCCTCTAACTCATGAAAAGGATGGGGAATGCACAGTAAGCTGTCCCTAGAATTTGTTTTTTCCCCCCTTGCTAGCTTAAAACCAGATGTGAGGATTCCTTGAATGCATGCCAAGCCAGGATGCATTTACCTGGGGGGAAAAAAGCGACTCACGACTCCAACTCTACAAGTTGCTGAATGACAGAAAAACCCTGGATCTATACTGTACATGCCAAGGAAATCAACTTGGCATTGGCTGCTAAGGAGTAACAAGCTCAGCAGCCATAGTTAAACATTTCTAACAAGTACAGCAATGGATTCTATCTATATAACTAGTAAAACTGTTTTATGGATCCTATCTACATAACTAGTAAAACAACTTTCTTTTCTCTCTATAACTAGTATACCAATGGATCCTATCTACGGTACATTGTTGTTGTTGATTAACTAGGGCTGCTGAGCTCGTTTCTCTTTAGCAGTCAGTGCCAAGCTGAAGAATTTACATGTGTTCTGTAGCTGTTGAGTGGTGCTGTGTAGAGTGTTTGTGATTGTTGGGGAGCCCAGGCAATAGCTGTCGTTTGTCTGTGGAGAGTTCTGGGCAAGTGAGCAGCGTCAGCTGAACTGTCTCATACGGATATGTACAGTTGCGGCATTTAGGCTCATGTGTGGAGTTTAATTTGTTTAAGTGCTTTTTGAGACTGGTGTGTTTTGCTCCGTAGGTTATTAATGTTGTCATTTTTGTTGGGATGGGCCATTTCTTTATACAAGGCACGTCCAGTAGACTCTTTTGCCCATCGGTTCAGCCATTCCTCTTTGAAGTATTCGTTTAGCTGTCTGCATGTTTGCTGGAGTGTTTGTTTGAACCATGCTTGCTCCTAGTTTTGCTAGTCTGTCTGCTTTATCGTTGCCTGGTATGTCTGTGTGCCCTGGTATCCACTGGAGAGCGACTCTGATGTCGTATTTTTTAGCAGATTGTCAATTGTTTGGGCCAGCTGTATTATTTCTTTATTTTCAGTTTGGAAGTATTCTTCTAAAGCCTGAAGTGCTGATTTTGAATCAGTGAAGATTATGTTATCTGAGGGCATATGGACTTCTTGTTTGAATTGGCTGTCTATTGCTGTGAGTGTGGTGTTTATTGCTGTAATCTCTGCTTGGTAGTTAGTACAGAATTCTCTGCACGGTTCATATATTTCTAGTGTGCTGCCATTTGGGTATTTCACATACGCTCCAAGTCCAGCATTTATGGTGGCCTTGAATGCTGAGCCATCTGTGTTGCAGTGCTAGGGTACCTATCTATAGTCTCTAAAGTAGCTGTTTTAAGTATTGTTGGATTCGTGTCTTTTGTTAGTGTGCTATCCATGAGCGTGGTTTTTATTACTGGAAGTTAACTCCTTTCCGGGATAAATGACTGGGTACTGTTCAATTATTTCTCGTGTCTGTGGGAAGTGGTGTTGTTCTGTTATAGTTGTTGCTACTTGTGGTGATTTTTGTTTTAGCCTGCTAATGGGCTTCCAGTTTTCAACCAGTTGTCTATTTGGGTGGTCTTTTCTCATTCTTCTGTAGCCTCCAGAACAGCACATTTACGTTGTAGGTCCATTGGTTCTATGTTTGCATCAATTTCACAAGCAGCTGTTGGTGTGGTTCTCATTCCCTCACATATGAACCTTAGAGCTTGGTTTTGGACTTTGTCCAACTCTGCTTGTGTGGTTTTGCTCATCGCCGACTGCAGCAAAAGGTTGTTATCCATGACTGATCGGACATATCCCAGGTACAGCTTTCTGAGATTTCCTTTGTCTGCTCCCCAGCTAGTGCTTGTAAGATGTTTAACTAGGTTCAGGCATCTACTGGCCTTTTCTTTCATTTTGTGCATGAAGGTATTGAGGAGTAGCTGTCTGTCAAGCTGGATTTTCTTCCCTGGACAGTAGTTGTCCATCAAGTTTTAGTTGGTACACCTTCTTACTTTCCTTGATGCTCCTGGTGAAAATTGTGAATACTGTTTTCTGGGTGTTTATTTTTAGTTTCCTTCAAGAAGAGAAGGAGGTCATTTATGAAGATAAGGAAGAGGGTGCAACTTAGTGCTGCCCCTTGCGGCAATCCTCCAGTGCCTTCTACTGTTGTTTGTATTGTTCTGTTACTTAGGAAGGCTTTAATCCAGAGATACATTTTTCCATGTATGCCCATTTTTGTCATTTTGGCGAAGAGCCCCGGTCTCCATAGTGTGTCGTATGCTTGCTGCAGATAAATGAATACAGCTGTTGTGTGCTTACCATCTTGGAATGAACTTTCTAACTTTGCAACTGGGCCTAGGTTTAGTATCATTTCATTGGTAATTTTGTCTGGTCCTGGAGCTTTCTTGGTCTTTAATTTTTGTAGTGCGCTAGTTATTTCGTGGATGGTGTACTCAGTTTCAAATAGTGCAATGCTTGCTTTAGCAGCTCTCTGTTCTGTCTTTGTTATGTTCTTAATTTTTTTGTCTAGCTGTTTTCTGTGATTTGTTTTGCTGACATTTGTATAATATTTGTTAAACATTTCTGCCTTTTTCTTGTTGTTTGTTAAGATGTTTCCTCCAGATCTTGGTGGTTTTGGGTTGCTCTTCTTTCCTTTTCCATCAAGACAGTGCAGGAGTTTCCCTGCTTTGTGCCCTTTAAGTCCAGACTTTCACGTTTTTGTCCGTGCTTCTTTCTTTGCTTTCTTAATGTGATATCTTACCTGTGCTGTATGTTATAAATTATTTTGTTGGCTCTGGTGGGTTCTTTTTCCACCTTTCTTCTGGCTAGTCTGCGCTCTTTAACAATCTTTTCTAGATCTGGAGTGCAGAAATGGCTGAAATGTTTGTGGCTGCCTTTTGCTATTATGTTCGCTATTTCAAGTATAGTCTTTGTGATATTGTATGTATTCTCTACTGTATCTAATATGTCAATGCTGCTGAATCTGCTATCTGAAAGTGTTGCTTATGTTGTCCAGTTAGCCCTTTTGTAATTCCAGTAGGTTTTTCTCTTTTGTCTGGATTTATTCTGTCTGTCTATACTAATTAGTATTGGCCTGTGGTCACTTCCAATATCTTCCAGAGCTGTGTAAGTGCAAGTGTCTGCAATGTCAACCAACAACATGGTAAGATCAGGTCTGCTGGCTGTGCCTGAAGCTCTGTGCAAAAGAGTTGGTTCTGACCTTTTGTTCTGTTGTAGGATCAGGTTGGACGTGTTGCAGATTTCTTCTACTTCCTTGCCTCTTTTGTTGTATGTTTTATATCCCCATGATGGCGAAGGTGCGTTGAAGTCTCCAGATATTATAGTTCTCTGATATGTGGTGTACTGGATATTGGTGTTTCCTGCAGATGCTGGGGGGCAGTAAACATTATAGATGGTGCATTTGTTTCCTCTGAACCAGCAGTGAACGTGCTGCATGTCTATGTCACCACTGCTGGGGATGTTTTGTACATCTGCTTGAATGTCATTTCTTATGAGTGTCATAAGTCCTTGACATTTCTTGCACGTGCAGCGATACTGGGTGTATCCAGGGATGTTAAAGGTTTTTCTGGGTGGAATGATTTCCTGGAATACTGCATTATGGATCTTGTTGTCATTTAATGTTTTGAGCAGTTCTTATTTCTGGTTTTGTATGCCTGCAATTTTGGTTTGTAATATGTTTATGTTCCTAGTAGTAGACTTTTCGCAAGCAGCCTGGGGTGTCACTGCTCTGCGCGGACCTTGTTTACCGAGGCGACGTCCAAGCTCGTATGGTGAAAATATGGTTGTGCTTGGCATTATCTTCAAAATAGACCTAGGTCTTTCCTGTGGCTTTTCTGCCATTCTGCAACATACTGAGTTGGGAGTTCTGAGCTCCAGTCTCTTTCCCGGGCATTTTATCCTGGCCTGGCATGCATTCAAAGGGCCCTACATCTGGTTTTAAGTTAACAGTTGGGGATAGGTGGGTTGGCACTCTCCAATTATGCAGAGCTTACACGATGCTGTGCTCTGGTTCTGGGCTCTCCCAAGGAATCCTCATGTCCTGCACAGAGCCACTTCCCAGTACCCATCACCTGCCATCTTTCCATTGTAGAATTCTCTTGCAGTCATGAGCCAGTATTGTCTGGTGCTCATGTGATTCCCCCAAGCTTAGTGTGCAATGCTGGGTTCTCAACATGCTGCATCACAGGGGGGGATTGTGATGCTGGGCCAATTTGATGCAGCTTTAGGGTCCTGGGTAGGCTACTAGACTGACCCTGGGATTTGCCAGAGAGCATGGGCGAAATCCTACGCATCTCCTTGGCTGTAATGCTAGCATGCCTGTGGGTTTCCTGCACACCCCAGAAAGGAGCCAGATACGCACTGTTTTAGCACTTCGGAGGGTAATGGGAGTGTTTCTGCAGCTCTCTGAGATATGCAGCCAAGGTAGGGTTCACATTGCTCAATCCCCACCACCAAGTTGCCTGCTGGTTATGCCAAGTTCTCTTGGGCTCTAGGCATGTGACCAAACGTTCAAGACGAAAGGATCGTCATGTCCTGAGAATTTGTGCCTTTACGATGGGTTCCATTCATCAGAGAGCAGAGCCTACTAGTTCCCATTCCCCCAAGTCTGTTCAGTATAGCTCTGGCTCCCTTCCAACTACAGGTGGGTGTGTATGGTGTTAGTGCACCAGGTTTATTTTCCAGGTTTGCTCCTCTAGATCCGTTGTGTTCAGCCTGGGGATTCACACCCCAGTGACCAGGGCCACCTCGCGGAGGGTGTAGCTCTTTACCACACACAACGATCTTTGGGTTTGAGAGGTTATGCTAGACCAAGAGGCTGACACCACAGAGGATGCTCCTTTCATTTAAAAAATAGTTGACTAGGCCTAGGGTGAAGCAAGGGGAGGGATCCATATGGAGGAAACCCCACTACCCACAGCACTGACACAAATAAAAAAGATGAAGGAACAAGGATAAGCTGGACAAAGAGAAAAAAAAAGGTGAACAAGTTTATTTGGATGATGATGTGGATATATAAATGGATGATTATTATTATTTGTTCAAACATAACGCACTCAGGCCGTCTAACTTAACATAATAAATTAATAATGCTGATGACCACTGCCCACGAGGCACTATTTATGTGGTGCCGAGTTGACAGTGTGGTTAGTCATGATTCACTCCTGTAGCGAGGTGGTGGTGCCGTTCGGATGGTTCTGGGTTCGAGACCCCAGTAAGCCTATCACTTCTGTTGTTTTTCTGTTGTCTAGTTTTCTACTTCTTTATTTCTAACAAGTGTCTTCAAGATTAGGTCTATTTACAAGCATTACTTATTTACTCTTCACAGGCCTCAAGTTTCCCTCTATTTATTTGAATGTCTTACATATTAGGATGATGAGCTGTACAAACACGGATAACATGATGATGGATAAAAATAAATGATGTCATGGACTCATTAAAAAGAAAAAAAATAATCAGACAACAGCGAGGAATGAAAAGTTATAAAAGCTACAGTTAGGCACTCATGTTGTTCAGGAAACAGTTACAAGCACATAAAAAAAAAAATGTAGCAACACACAAACCTGTCCAGCACCACTACAATGATCCAAAAATACTTCCCAGTAAATCTGGACTAGATATTCAACATGAGAATACACAATTATCTCTTTGAAAGTCGGCAAACATCTTGGCTAAAAAAAACATGGATATTAAGCCGGGCAACACACAGACATACCTCTGCAACATCTTGGGGAGGGGGGGTGGTTCCTGCTCAAGTGTTCCAATCCAGTTTTAATTCATGTTTATTTAGATCAAATGAGCATGCAGAATCTTTGGTATATGATTTCATGACATGTGATTTATCATTGGACGATGAAGGCACAAAGAAGAAGAAGAGCAGATGTACAGCAGAATAATGTCCCGATAAATGATACGTTGCATAGCATGGACATTTCAAATTGTCATTATCTGTAAGCAGATTAGAAAACACACACACACAAAAATAATAATAATCAAGGAAACAAAAAAATAGGCCATAGAGCAATGATATAGCCACGACAGTGAATGTGACCTGGTGCTCTGAGAATATTTTACATATAGTAATATGTACAAAGACCTGACAACCAATATTCTGCTTCAACATTTCAACTTTCCATGATGTTAATAAAACATTTCTTATGTTACTGACTACATCTCTTTAGTTCTCTGCTCCCAAATCTTTCAGATCCAGTTACAATATTATTCATTTTTTTTAAAAAATGGTTGTTATCTTTGTCTTGTAAGTGTCTTGTTATATAAATATTTATTCTTAGTGTTTATCTCAGATTTCTATGAATGGATGTGTATTATGTCTCATATGACTGCAGACAATGGTGTTAACTACAATGTAACTGGCCCCCGGTGCAAATTAAGTGGGTCCCTTATTATATAATGGGCTGCTTCTTGTTCGTACACTCTCAGACGTCTGCTTGAATATTTTCAAAGAAAGCAGTGGTCAGCTTCAGGCCATTTGCATAACCATAGAGTTTATTCCAGGAATGGTACGGGTGATGGTTATATGTGCTTTCTATGTTCCTCATTTGTTGGGCATCTTTGAAGTAGATGTTCAGCAGTCATTTTATCGGTGCCACATTTACACTCATCGGTAGTTCCTATCTTTAGCTTGTTGAATAGGTGGTATCTCTATCTGTTGTGGCCCGTGCGGAGTCTGAAGATTACCACTTGTTCTCTTCTGTTGAGCTGGTAGTATGCATCATTTTGTGTGTGTCCTGGATGCTCTGCATCCCATCTGTTTCTGTATCTGATTCTGATAAAACTCTTTGCCTCCTCGAAAGTTATGCTTGCATCAGGCTGAGGTAAATTTCCACCTTCCTTTGCCAATCTGTCAGCCTCTTCACTGCCGGGGATGCTACAATAAGATGAGCGTAACAACTTCAATCAATATATGGCAAATCTGTATAAAATACGTAACTACTTAGTTCATCAGAATCTGTCAGCTTCCCAAGGACCACAGGCCTTCAACAATGTTGTGCCAGCTCTTTCTGTCCGTGCCAGCTCTTTCTGTCCGTGCCAGCTCTTTCTGTCCGTGCCAGCTCTTTCTGTCCATGCCAACTCTTTCTGTCCGTGCCAACTCTTTCTGTCCGTGCCAACTCTTTCTGTCCGTGCCAACTCTTTCTGTCCGTGCCAGCTCTTTCTGTCCGTGCCGTCTGCTGAAGATCTTTTTACGCCTTTTTTATCCCATTCATTTCTGTCTCTGGAAACTGGGGCAAGCTACAACATTAAAACACAAGGATAACGAAAATTAAAAAGATATATTTATAATGGTCAACGTCCCTTATCAATACTAGTTTCCAGGGCCCCTTCCATGCTAGGGCCCCACTAGACGGGCTCAGTCCACCTGGGCGGTAGTTACCCTACACACTGCAGATAACTACTATCTTATACGTGGTGTATTCATTATCTGCCAGTTCTGCATATATATCATATCCCTCCTAAGATCATGTTCCAGTTTGTTCCACATATGACTTATCTTGCTGATCTATATCTCCACCGTTCCTTATTTCAGTGTTGTGGCCCTTCCTCTTGTATTTTTTTTCTCCTCAGTGGGGCCAGGGCCATGACTGCCTTCACCAGCAGCCAGTGTCTGGTTTATCTTTCAGCTCAACATTGGTGGTCTCATTCAAATTATTTCAGTTCATCTCTACACAAGCGCTTGTTTTTGAATTTCTAGTGGGGGTGGGAAGGAGAGGTATCTTATGGGACAAAGAAAGAATACAAGGTATGACTACCGCTCCCTCAGGCATGTCGTACAAAAGTGATTAATGCTGGCAACCTTATCATGTCAAACAAATTGCCACATACACCACAGCTGCTTGCACGTATAAATGTTTGGATGCAGGTTTACTGCTAGGGAACGAGTTATAGTGGTGGCTCTATGCTCTGTGAGGAGCGCAAAGGAAAATGGTGATTACGGTGTAAAGTTAGATCTTCACCGGCAAGTAAAGTTAGATCTTCACCGGCAAGTAAAGTTAGATCTTCACCGGCAAGTAAAGTTAGATCTTGCCCGGCAAGTAAAGTTAGATCTTCACTGGCAAGCTTGAAAAGCTAAACACAAGAGCCATTACTGTTGTAACACTATCTTTATATGCATTAATATTTTCTTTTTCTTTTTTTTTTAAACTGTATAGCTGAGCGTCCAATGGGTTAAGAGGTTAAATCATAGGCATCTAGGCAGCAAAGTTACTGGGCTCCAGGACTGAAATCTTAGCCCCAGTCTACCCAGCTGTAAATAGGCACCTGACTGCTCTTGAATTACAAAAGGCAACATTAGTAAGTAAGGGAACTGCTCACCCCCCACCTCATAAAGCTGGACCTAGTATAGTAAAGTCTTCAACACTTCATTTACCTACAGCAGTATTTGCTATGAGACTACCTTTATAGTAAAAGAACTTCAGCAGGCTCTCTAGGGCTACCTCTGACCTGCCAGATGGCATCAACTTGCCAGGAAGACAAAAATAAAACCAGCACTCTCCATTCACTACAATTATTTATCTATTCTACAAACTTGATAAAATCTATGTACTTCTCAGAAGTAATAGAAACTTATTTGAACAGCCCCAGCCAATGGATACACTCAGCTTTCAACCATAATATGAGATATCAATGTCACTAGCAGGTGATTTCCACAGCAATATTACAAATTTACACTGAATGTCAAAATCTAGTCATGGAAAACCAAAAAAAGAAAAGCCCCCCCCCTCCCCAAAAAAAAAACCTCATTAGCAAGCATCATACCCTAGCAGTAAAAAACTAAACAGAAGTAATCCACTTTCATCTACTTACAATAAAATATTATGCAGCAGAAATAAATGTTGATGCAAAGCAATTTCTCAGACAAGGGTCAAAAACCAGGGCACTAAGTGAGGTAAGGAAACGTCCATTATGCAGGTTATTTTAAAGTCAAACCAGTCTAGATGATTCTGATGCTATATTTTATAAAAACTGCCAAAAACAGTGGGAACTGAGAGCACAGAATAACTTCACTGACAGATATGAGAGCACTGAATACACATGACAGCATAGAATAACTTCACTAGCCGAGAGATATGAAAGCACAGAATAAACTCACTAGCAGAGAGATATGAGAGCATAGAATAAATTCATATAAATATAAGAGCATTCAATAACTTCACTAGCAGAGAGGTAAGAGAGCACAGAATAAATATGAGATCACAGAATAATTTCAGTGGCAAAGAGATATGAGAGCACACAATAAATATAACAGCATAGAATAATTTTACTGGCATAGATATGAGAGCATAGAATAAATATGAGAGCCTTCACTGGTAGAAATATGAGAGCATAGCATAAATATGAGAGCACAGAATAAATGAATATGAGAGCACTGAATAACTTCACTGACAGAGAGATATGACAGCACAGAATAACTTCACTGACAGAGATATGACAGCACAGAATAACTTCACTGACAGAGAGATCTGACAACACAGAATAATTTCACTGACAGAAAGATATGACAGCACAGAATAACTTCACTGACAGAGAGATATGACAGCACAGAATAACTTCACTGACAGAGAGATCTGACAGCACAGAATAATTTCACTGACAGAGAGATATGACAGCGCAGAATAACTTCACTGACAGAGAGATATGACAGCACAGAATAATTTAACTGACAGAGATATCAGAGCACAGAATAACTTCACTGACAGAGAGATATGACAGCGCAGAATAACTTCACTGACAGAGAGATATGACAGCACAGAATAACTTCACTGACAGAGAGATATGACAGCACAGAATAATTTAACTGACAGACAGATATCAGAGCACAGAATAACTTCGCTGATAAAGAGATATCAGAGCACAGAATAACTTCACTGGCAGAGAGATATGAAAGCATAGAATAACTGAACCAGAACTCTTTATCAGTATATTTTTCCTTGGTTACAATACACTTAAATATTTTATATCCAACCTCTGTATTCAGAGGAAGACTCCAGTATTGTAAAATCAAAATTCATAAGTAAACTACAATGTTTTAATTGTGAGGAAGATTCAATAATTATTTGTTCATATGCTCAAAATCGTACAAAAACAACCATCTCTCTTCCAGCATCTAAGTATGGCATTTACTTGTAAAGTAATAACACATTATATGTACATATAATGATAATAATGAAATATGTAAAATATATGAATCAAGTCAAAATGGCTTATTGAATACGTGCTAGTTCATAACAGATGCTACATTATATCAAGCACGATGAAATGGTTTATGTGCAGTTTCATTAACAGATGCTGTTTGTCGTATTAACACTTGTTCAATATTATCACACCCAACAAAATTAATTAACCAGCTGTGTTTTTATCAGTTTGGCAAAAGTCTGCAGTAAAATAAGTAGGATGCCGTTAAAAAAAACCAAAAAACAAACTAAACATTAGGAAACAAGAGTATACATTGATATAATTTCATGTTTAAACATATCATACCATTATATAATAAAATATTGGCAAACATAACCCAAACCTGCCATATTTAAATACAGTGACCCAAATATATCTGTAGGCGTAATAATCAAAAGCTCTGCTTTTTATCCCCCTTCAAGTTAACAGTTTGTTCAACTGTCTCTGTTTCTAATGTACTGACTTGCTGACTGTTGTTACTGATCAGAATCGACACCATTGCACTCCGGACAAACCCATAGGTGCTCAGTTTTTCTCAGTAAATGTCGAAGGGTATGAATACTAACTGTTCCTGTTGCATGCTGGTTGTATAACTCCGCCTATGCCGGTCCCAAGCCCGGATGAAAAAGGAGGAGGGCGGCCTGCATGGAGGCCGTAAGGAGGCAGCCCCTTCACCATGCAAAGGCTCAACAGGCCAATCACCTGTTTGTCTTAAAACCTGATTATGCGAAACTTAAGAGAGAAAACCGGACTGATTCTAAAGGCGACGAACTGGAACGGACTACGACTTATAGAACTTGGAACACAAGAAGTATAAATGGGAAAGAAGAGGAGCTGGTGGAAGAGATGAGGAAAGCAAAACTAGAAATTCTGGCTATAATGGAAACAAAGAAAGAAAAAAAAAGGTTGTATACATGGCAGATGTATCCTCTCACATGTTCATCCCTGCTAGTCTTACATTAGATGCCAAATTCCAGCAATCTTAGCCTTGATAATTCACTGCTTGCAGTGTCATTCTCTAATAGGTGATCATTAATAGTCCTCAGTATCTCATCCATATCCAATGCACCCACTACGGGTGCTCTTGAAGCTAGTCCGTCTGCTCTCACTACTGTGTATACCCTGCATGACCAGGACAGCAGATCCACACCAGTTCCTGAAGATTTGAGGCTTATATAGAGGTTTTCCATTCATGCAATGCATTATGAACCTCCTAAAACATGGACTGAGAGTCTGACACAATAACTGCCCTTGTTAATGAAGTTTCAGACCCTGGGCATGTACTGATGTTTTGTGTGATGTGAAAATAATAATATACAGAGATGTGTAATCAGTTTGAATACACCCTCAGACAGACAGATTATCAAAAGACGAAGAGAAAGAATGCATATAATTTGAACATTTATAAACTTGTGTCGTGCCTTTTGTGTGATCTGTCACACCTTCATCCCTCCGGCAGTAAACTGCCACAATGTCTGTAGCATTGAACCGTTTAAACAAAATTCTGAAGCAACAGAAAGCACATATTCTCTGAATCTGAATTATCACAAAATGTGGTTCCTTTTTTCTTATTTCTTGTTCAGCCCCTTGTGTGACAACAGTTTTATTAACCAGTCCTTCAAGGCCTTTCCATATTTTCTATATGCATATTCAATTCTCTTCTCCATGACTTTGGGCCTTCTCGGTTTCTTCTAACCTGTGATTTCCAGAAGAGATGAAATAAAATTTACAAGGTTCACAGACTTTCATAAATGGATGCTTGTGCAAAATAGAAGGATTGAGGTGGTATGATTAGACCACTAATGTGGAACTGATGACAAGAACCAGACAAGTGCCAGTGGAACAAGAGATGACAAGAAGATGCTGGAGATGGATTGGACACACATTGAGAAAGTATTACAAGACAGTCCTTGTTCTAGAATCCCCACAGTAAGAGAGGTAGAATGAGAGCAAAGAACACATGGAGAAGAGAACTGGAGACAGACATGAAAAGGATAAAAAAGTCATGGACAGACTTTAAGCAGACGGCACGGGACAGGAAGATGTGGCATAAGCTTGGTGAAGGCCTATGCTACTTTGGGAACTGAAACGTGAATGAAGAAGACAGATGATTGGACATGATTAAATCTGTCTTTAAATGGTTTAACTCATGCAGAACAACTTTAAGTAAACAAATCTACATTTTGTCAGAAACTAAGAATTCCAGTAAGTTCAGTTTCTCCACCTTCTTCTGCAAACACTTTCAGTGGGATGAATGGCTCCCTTCCTCACTGCCTTATGCATTCAGATGCATAGACAATACGAGATAAACAGAGAGTGCAGGCAATATCAAACAGCTTGATTTAAAACATGTGTCTAACCAAGGGCAATAGACTGTGCTGCATATCTAGTATGTTATGTCATAACCATAATAATAGCACATTAAACAATAAACGGATAGCAGTATATTGCAAGATGATGTCCATAAACAATTCTTCAAGATAGTAAATTGCAAATGCAACACTTTCAATAACGAAAATAAAGATCAGTAAATGGATGTACATAATGCGTTGAATTCAAGTTAGGCTCAGAAATGAAAATTAATGACTAAACATATCACAGAATTGAAATGTATATGACACAACAAGTCTGAATGAACAGTGGAAATGTACATCGCTGATGATCAATAATAATATACATGTATGTGAAATCACACTAAAATCAAGTTAAACCTTTGTTATTAGCAGGAACACAATGAAAATATTAATCAATATTAACCACAATTTTTAAAAAGTGAACATTTCTGGCATTGCGGATTCTCACTGATCAAGGATAAAATACACTAATACATGACAACAGAAGTATGCGTGTGTGCGTGCATGTTTCCAAAAAATTTAATTTTAAAGACATTTTGTTATTGTATAAAGAAATGGTGGAGCAGTTGCTGGGACAAGAGCGACTCTTCTATTACAACCTTATGAGAACTGTGGAAACAGAGATGCAAAACATGAAAAAGAGTTGAGGCGCTACATGAAGGGTGGCTGCTGACTGAGCAAAGTTTAGACACGTTTGTTGCTGTCCTACAAGATGCCACTGGGCGTGATGGCCACTTATTCCTTCATCAGTCAGTGGCCAAGGACCAAAGAAACAGGAAAAAATGACAGTCTAATGTTCACAAGTATGGCGCTTACGATTCTGAGAGAAAAGAAACATGCTGCTATTTTGCAAGTAAGTTCCTTTTGGAAGAATGAAGATAAGCTAGAGCTATACCTCTGTGAGAAAAATTGTACGATAGAACAAGTGAATCTCACTTCTGAATGTGCAGGAATAAAGTGATAATAAAACCTCACACATTTTACTTACTAGACAGCAGCACAAATACGTTAAAAAATAAGGACATATTTACTGATCATTACCTCAGAAACAATATGAAAAAAACTCAAACCAATAAAATTAAAATATCCAGATTATATAGACAAAGTAGCATAATCCAATATGTCCTTAACTGGAAGTTCATAACACTCAAAGCCAACTTCTAGTTTCATGTAAAAAAAAACACCAAAGTCGAATAAAATGTTTGTGACCTGGGGTTAACAAATTGAAAAAATAAAAATAACACATGACATTTACTTTCTAACCAGTTTGTAGACATACTTTGACTGTAATTTAATCACTATAGTGCACTTATTTGGCCCAACCAATCATAAAGAGTAAATTATCATTCAACGTGCAAGTTATACCATATTTATATCGCATTCATTTATACAGTAAAAACTATAGAAAAAATTAAAATAGAGAATTAGATTATAAACAGCTGCAAGAAGGACTAGGTCTCCACACAACCAATCAGATTACATAAATATAAATTTGAAAACAACAATAAAATTAATAATAACCACCAATTACTTCTTCAGCATCAGAATAAATGATAAAAAGATATCACATAGCATGGCTGTTTGATTTCAGAAAACAATGCTTGAACTAGACGCAGTCATCAACCAATCACACAGGCTTATTTAATCACATGACATTTAAAAATGAATCCCATCATGCAGTACTTGATCCTGTGTTGGCACTGATGAAAGCAAATGACTGTCTCTGTGGGCCACTCATCCATTCAAGCGGCGCTATCTAGAACATCAGATATTAAAAATGCATTAGTAGAGAAATTTTTAAAATTCAAAAATTTATAATGCCAAGTAATCGCAAACTGGAGTAAGAAAATAAAAGAGATACTCACCACAGATGCATTTTCATAAAGCTCCATATGTTAATTGTTCTTTTCTGACAAGTAACCAGGGTTGTGGTGTCGGTAAATAAATTGTTCGGCTCAGACTCTGACTCTAGTAATTTAATAAATATGACTCCAACGAGACAGGGTTTTTTTGAAAGAAAAAAAAAATCCAGATTTCTCTAGAACAGGTGGTCCCCGGACTTCCTTGGGATCCATGAATCAATTCTAGGTGGCCCTTTACATAATCTAAAATAACACTTTTATGTACACTCTTTTTCCCAAGAAGGGGTCGGTCCATAGCCTTCATTGAACAATCAAAGGAGTCCTATAACCTTCATCTGAAAACCAAATAGATCTATGGCACACAGAAAAATTAAGAAACCCTGCTCTAGAAATACCCAGATTTGTTTCCCCCTGCATTCAGTAATTTTAAAATTATGAGACGAGTTGGAGTCAGGGAGCTTGTAACTGACTCTGACTACAGCTCCAACTCCACACACAAAACTACAGACTCCACAACTCGGACTCCCAACCCCACAACCCTGCAAGTAACGGAGATATGCTGCTTGTAATATTTTATACCAAGAAGGCTCAAAAGGACTAACCTCAGATTAAATGTAAATGATATATTTGATTGGCAATTGCTGTAAAACCATAACTGGCATAAAGGGGTAAACAAAAGATGGTATTAAGTTAGCTTTAGGGATGCACCAAAACTGGATCACAACACACCACAACAGAAGTTTCAATGACACTCTTCAGCTTCATTCATAATCCTTCAGCTCCACAAAAAGCAACAATATGATACCAAGTCCTCCTGTCCTGTGCCATCAGCTCAAGGTCCTCCTGTACTGTGCCATCAGCTCAAGGTCTTTCCATGTCCTTGTTCCTTTCATTTCTGTCCCCAATTCTCCTTTCCATGGTGTCTTTCTGTCGACATCTGGCATAGCTTATCCTGTAGATTCTAGAACAAGAACTGCCTCATAATGCTTTCAACAGGTTTCTCAACATGTGTGCCTGTGCCATCCAGCTTCTTCTTCTCATCTCTTGTTCCACTGGCACTTGTCTGGTTCTTGTCATCTCTTGTTCCACTGGCACTTGTCTGGTTCTTGTCATCTCTTGTTCCACTGGTACTTGTCTGGTTCTTGTCATCTCTTGTTCCACTGGCACTTGTCTGGTTCTTGTCATCTCTTGTTCCACTGGCACTTGTCTGGTTCTTGTCATCTATTGTTCCACTGGCTCTTGTCTGGTTCTTGTCATCTCTTGTTCCACTGGTACTTGTCTGGTTCTTGTTCCACTGGCACTTGTCTGGTTCTTGTCATCTCTTGTTCCACTGGCACTTGTCTGGTTCTTGTCATCTATTGTTCCACTGGCACTTGTCTGGTTCTTGTCATCTCTTGTTCCACTGGCACTTGTCTGGTTCTTGTCATCTCTTGTTCCACTGGCACTTGTCTGGTTCTTGTCATCTATTGTTCCACTGGCACTTGTCTGGTTCTTGTCATCTCTTGTTCCACTGGCACTTGTCTGGTTCTTGTCATCTCTTGTTCCACTGGCACTTGTCTGGTTCTTGTCATCTCTTGTTCCACTGGCACTTGTCTGGTTCTTGTCATCTCTTGTTCCACTGGCACTTGTCTGGTTCGTCATCTATTGTTCCACTGGCACTTGTCTGGTTCTTGTCATCTCTTGTTCCACTGGTACTTGTCTGGTTCTTGTTCCACTGGCACTTGTCTGGTTCTTGTCATCTCTTGTTCCACTGGCACTTGTCTGGTTCTTGTCATCTATTGTTCCACTGGCACTTGTCTGGTTCTTGTCATCTATTGTTCCACTGGCACTTGTCTGGTTCTTGTCATCTCTTGTTCCACTGGCACTTGTCTGGTTCTTGTCATCTCCTGTTCCACTGGCACTTGTCTGGTTCTTGTCATCAGTTCCACATTGGTGACCTTGTAATACCATTTTAATCCTTCTATTCTTCACAAGCATCCATTTATGAAAGTCTGTAATTTCTTGGCTGTTGCCCTTCAGCTGACACAACATAACTTCATAAAAAAACTGTTTTTTCTATTTATGCTTCTGATTAACCCCTTAAAGCCAATGAACTTTTATAACAGACTGCTAACCTGTATCCTTTATTCAGACCTTTAAGACAGAATGATATTAGAATGTGACTCGCTTTATAAACCTGAAGCCCCTTTACCTTACTAATGAACTAACCCATTTACAACACAATGGTAATTAACACATTGTTTTAAAACACATTTTAACATAGTCATATATGGAAGTACGTATATGGGGCACTGGGGCATTAAGGGATTACAGTTATTCTCTAAAACAGTGGTTCTCAACTTGGACATAATGGCCCCCAGGGAGCCATACCATATTTAGGGGGGCCACAGTAAGATGGTCAAGTATCTTTTTTCCAGCTACAGAGGCAAATGAGGCTCAGAAAGGGGGGGGGGGGGGCATGAGCAAAAAAAAAAATGTTGAGAACCGCTGCTCTAGAAAACATACTATCTTGCACCTTGGTCACGAGTTTAAAAATATTAGACCATTCCACTAAAGCTCTTTCCCAGAATACATTTTCAATTACTCTATAAAAATGTCACAAAAACTACGTAACAATCTTTTCAATTAATTTTTAAAAATTCAAGAGCCACCTTAAGGGTAAGTAATTTCATCAGCAACTTTCCCATGCCAAGCAAATTCATTAGTAAAATTTTATTATGGAAATTTACAATTGTAAATTCAATCTTTTTCCAAAAAGCAAGTTCATATAATGAAACAAATGAAAAAGTGCTGCATGGATGATGTGAAACAAATAAGAAAACACTGACAAAAGAGAATATAGTGAAATATTTTCAGTTGCTCAGGGAAGTCAACACCTGTCTGGAGTTTTTCATTCTTCTTCTTGTCACACATAAGTCACTTATAAAGTAGTTAATGTTTGACTATGAGTATAGGCTATTTTATTTTACTTTACAACGTTGAATTCCTTGACATTGATATGTAAAATGCATGTGAGAATAAATGAATTCAGTATGAAAGGCGAGAGAAAGGAAGGGCAGAATGTCAGACGGGCCTGTGTGCCCAATTCTCAACCCTTTGAAAATGAAATTCGTTCGTTTGTTCATTATGAAGCTAGTTCCCTCGTAGGAAGCCTGCACCAAAGACTTTATGTGCTCTTCCAGCGCTGGTGTCTGTAGCAATTTGTTTTACATGATGAGGCTGCCAGCTCCCACGTACAACCTCGTATTAGTCACCTCGTATTAGTCACCTCGTATTAGTCACCTCATATGACATGCCTGAGGAGACAGTAGTCCTATTCTTTTTTTGCCCCTTCACAGCTCTCAAGTCGACCTTGAATTAGGGAAGTCAAAAGCAGCAAGGAGGGGGGAACTAGTCACCCAAAGTCATAAACCTGAGACCTAGTGTAGGTGAAGTCTCTAACACTTCACTCCACCACAACAATATCCACTATGGGGGCTATCTTTACCTTAGTTCAAGTTTGTTCATCTGCTGAGATCACAATTATTATAACTATAAACTTTTTGTGAATAGCTAAACAATTACTGGAGTCTAAGATTGTTCTTGAGTTAGAGAACGAACAAACTTTATTTTCAAAGGGTTGAGAATTGGGCACACAGGCCCGTCTAACATTCTGCCCTTCCTTTCGCTCACCTTTCATACTGAATTCATTTATTCTCATATGCATATCTAAGTTTATCTAAGAAGGAAAAGGCAGGGAGGAAGGGAACAGGACACCCCACCTCTCGATGCTGGACCTAGGATAGTGAAGTCTCTAACACTTCACTACCCCTACGGCAGTATCTGCTATGGGACTATCTTTACCATTGTAAAGTATGTTTAACTAACAATGATAAAATATACACAACTGCTCAATGACAAAACAGGACAAAGTGGTGGATCTTATCTACATACTTTAGTGCAACTTTAGCATCCCCTCTACCTTAATCTGGCTTCAGAGTTAATACTAACAAACTTTCTACATATCTAAGTATCGTCTATATCAAGCACTATCTAGTAGTAATCAAAACTGCACAACCCAGAATCCCATAGGGTATAACTAAATGACACATCTATGGCTGACAAGGCCTTGTAGAGGTGAGGCACACAGTTTAAAAGTGAACAGAAAATACTTCTTGGATATAAGGAAAAGAGTTATGTACCAAATGAGTTATGATAAGGGGACATAGTCAAATTCTAGCACTAAGATAGTGTAGTAAGCCTGAATGGAGATGGCAGCATGTATAATTCAAATAGGCAGAAATTAACACACCAAAAAAATGAAAAAGAATATAAAACTGTAAACGTAAAAAATTACATCTAAAACTACTTCATTAAGTGCCATGCCATCTGGCATAATTGACCACGTTTCTCTACAATTTTTTATCCCTAATGCAGTTTACCAATTTTGTTCTTTTTTTTTTTTCAATGTCAAACTGCTAAATTTCTCATTTCTTTCTGTCCGTGCCATTATCCAACCTCTTTTTCACCACCACATATTTGCCCATTATCATCATGTGTTTTAACTTGTTTCTTCTCACGACTACTTTAATTACTTTGGAGCTGTCAGACTGGAAGGGAGGCAACAAAGAAAAGTTGGCTACCCAAAAAGCAGCAGCTGGGAGATTTTTGGGCTACAAAGGGAGGATTCCTCAGCAATAAATTGGCAAGAAGATGAAGATGGCTGTATACCGCTCCACCTATGTTCCAGTCTTGACTTATGGATGTGTGTCATGGGCAAAGACTACAACCCACAAAAGTCAGCTTCAAACCTCAGAAATGAGGTATCTGAGAAAGGTGGTTGAAGTAACAAGAAGAGACATGTCTGCAACCAGATGATACGTCATGGCCTCAAAGCCCAACCCTGCATACCCAAGAGGAAAAGTCCCAATTACGATGGTTTTGTCATGTCCGCAGAATGGGAGAAGATCGGATACCATGACAAGTATGGGAAACTAAGAGCCATGGTTCTAGACCTCCAGGAAAAGTCTGCGGGGAGGACATTAGACAATCTCTGAAGGACCGAGGACTAGACTGGAACCAGGCCAGGAAGAATTGGGCCGATAGGATACCATGGCCCTCTCTCTCTGGTAAACCTCTAACCCCAGGGTAGAAGAGGAACGACTAAGTAAGTTTCTTCTCACAACATGCCTCAACAGTGCTGACTCTGCTTTTCTGATGTTTGTAATAAGTTTCATTTTCAAATGTCAAACTGTTATACATCATTATTATTAAATCTCAGACCTAAGGGTCTTTTGTGTTTGGATATGCGCCCTAATATAACCGACTAGGTTGAATGGGATGCGCCTCGCCAAAACTTTATATATAAAACTGGCTTCACATAAAATTTGAAGGTGTTGCCATGCAAGTCTAAATTAAGAAACGTTGGCACATGGACGATGTTTATATAAAAACACTCTGGAGTAGTCATGAATCATCGTAAGCCTTCAACAAACTCAGACCACGTCTGCCTGTCCCGTGCCATCATCTCTAGCTCATTCCATGTCTTCTTCATCCCCACCTTGTCTCATGTGAGCTGTTTTTTGTAAAACTGATTCAATACCTTTTTATTAGTTTATAAACTTATACTTCTTCATCCCCTTCATATCTGTCGCCAGTTCTCTTCTCCGTGTGCTCTTTGGTCTCATTCTACCTCTCTTACCCTGGGGATTCTAGAATAAGGACTGCCTTGTAATGCTTTCTCAACATGTGTCCTATCCATCTCCAGCAGCATCTTCTCATGTCTTGTTCCACTGGCACTTGTCTGGTTCTTCTCATCAGTTCCACATTAGTGATTTTGATATACCATTTTAATCCTTCTATTCTACGCAAGCACCCGTTTATGAGTCTGTAGCTTATTGGTTGTTGTTTTTGTTGTTTTCCATCTTTCAGAGCCAAACAATGGGATTGGCTTGACATCTTAGTTGAAGATTCTGATTTTTGTGTTGGATTTAATTTCTTGTGATCTCTATATTCCAATATGCAATGAAAGCTCCACCAGCCTTTTGTATTCTTATTCTGATTTCCTTGTTTATCCTTCCAACTGTGTCTATCTTGTTGCAAAGGTATATGTATGATTCTACATCCTGCAGGGTTGTTTCTTAAGTGCAATCTTGTTACTGTTTCTTGCATTTATTCACATTATTTTTGTCTCTTCCCTGCCGTATCTTCGGACGTACTTTCTAATACCTCTCATTAAGTATTTTCATTTTGTCTTGCATCTGATTGGAGCCACGGTAGCACAGTGGTTAGTGCACTGGCTTCCTAGCTCGGTGGTCCATGGTTCGATCCCCAGTTGAGGCGGGATTTTTTAGACCGCAAATGGCTCTGAGGTCAACCCAGCCTCATGAATTGGGTACCACAGCAACTCTGAGAAGGTTAAGGCAGCCTGCGTGATGCTGACCACATCACCCCTAGTGTGCCGATGGTCAAGAAAATATGGGCCTAACACCATATTCTCAATATGCCTCAATGGGTGTGTAACGGGATCCTTTAACTTTACATCTTATTACGGCTATACGACAGAAGAGTCAGGTCTGGCATGGGACGACATAAATATAAAAAAAACTGAGGGAGAGCATAAACAATTAAGATCTGCACGAGACATCACTGCCTATGCCACGAGATGGCACTGGTAGATTACTAGTAATAAAACAAGAAAACAACTTCCCATCCAATGATGAGCTGCATGTACAATTATACAAATATGAGCAAGTAACCCAACAAAAAATGATGGGAAATAATTATGTTGTTGTCTGTCTGCTGCATGTCGTGATGATGGCACATCATCTAAAGACATTTCATTCCTTTCCATTCATTTTCAACTTCATTGGTTCTTTAAAATCAAATTTATGACTTTATGGTCATTGTTGTATGAAAGAATGGAAAAGGCCTGCATGCTCTTTTAATGATTGTTCAATTTAGCTTTCACTGTGCAATGCGTGCCATTTTCCCGAATCTCCCCAAAAATTCACCATGAAAAAATTTAAAGGCCTGCATGCTCTTTTAATGGGTGTTCAGTTTAACATGGGAATGTTTTTTCCTTATTTTCCTGAAAAGCTGGAGAGATTTTTTTCATTGTTCGTTAAACAACATTTGACTTAACACCTTATGGGGATATCTTCTTATCTACTCAATTTATCAATAAAGTTTATTGATGATGTTGGTCAAATATGTTCTAGTGATATTACAAAAGAATTCTGTCGTTAGGCAAGCATATATGAGTGGTGTTTAAGTATATGGTTCCTATTGGAACGTATAGTTTATTCATATTTATTGTGTAGTATTTGAAAGTGCAGAAAATCATCTTGTTTTTAAAACACCATTCTATTTCTCAAGAACACTTGGATCAAGTCTTAGGGTAAAATATAAGTGAAAATGACATATGAATTTAACCCAATGTTATTAGTTATTATATTCCTTGCTTTGTGATTTTCAAGAGTGGTGAGTGAGAGGGTGAAAAGGGTATACTACTTGGCCAAGGACCCAACCAAGATGCACCCAGCACACACTACAAAGCAGAAAACCAGTTGTGCACCCCTATTAGTTGCCACTCAACACACTGTGATTAGGGGTAAAACTAATGGTAATATGAGAAAGCAATAAAGAAGACAGATTTATCGCCATTATTGTCATGTTTGCTCCCTCCCTATAAAACCACCACTGCACCCCCCCCCCCCCACCTGCAGGAAGCCTGCATACAGCATTCAGATGCTCTTACAGTGGTGGTTTCTCTGGCACTTTGACCTGACCTGATGAGGTTGCCAGTCTCCTCCATACACAGCCACATATTAGTCACCTTGTATGACATGCCAGGTGGGACCAGTTGTTCTATTCTGTCTTTGTCTCATAACCCATTCTAACACAATTTAGGTATGAATCAACCCATTCTAACACAATTTAGGTATGAATCAACCCATTCTAACACAATTTAGGTATGAATCAACCCATTCTAACACAATTTAGGTATGAATCAACCCATTCTAACACAATTTAGGTATGAATCAACCCATTCTAACACAATTTAGGTATGAATCAACCGATCCTAACACAATTTAGGTATGAATCAACCCATCCTAACACAATTTAGGTATGAATCAACCCATCCTAACACAATTTAGGTATGAATCAACCCATTCTAACACAATTTAGGTATGAATCAACCCATTCTAACACAATTTAGGTATGAATCAACCCATTCTAACACAATTTAGGTATGAATCAACCCATTCTAACACAATTTAGGTATGAATCAACCGATCCTAACACAATTTAGGTATGAATCAACCCATCCTAACACAATTTAGGTATGAATCAACCCATTATAATATAATTTAGGTATGAATCAACCCATTCTAACACAATTGAGGCATATGATAACCCATTCTAATACAATTTAGGTATGAGATAACCCATTCTAATACAATTTAGGTATCAGATAACCCATTCTAATACAATTTAGGTATCAGATAACCCATTCTAATACAATTTAAGTATGAGATAATCCATTCTAATACAATTTAGGCATGAGATGACCCATCTTGATACAATTTAGGTATGAGATAACCCATCTTAATGCAATTTAGGTATGAGATAACCCATTCTAGTACAATTTATTTATGAGATAACCTATTCTAATACACTTTAGGTATGAGATAACCCATTGTAATACAATTCAGGTATGAGATAATACTTCCTAATACAATTTAGGCAAGACCCAACCCATTCTAACACAATTTAGGCATGACTTCATTGTACTAGTGAACTACAATACAATGACACAACAATGGACAACACTCAAGCAGCAACAGAATCATGCAGTAAATTTAACGTCTACACATATTTGGCTACAAGTAAAATACATCTAAAATTAAAAATAAAAAAAAAAAGGAAGAAAACATAATTATATATTTTATCACCGAGAAGTAATATGTTAAGTGAAACTTCATAAAAACAGTGAAATAAATGCTACATTATGGTAGCATTTTTAGCCATCCAAAGAGTATGTAAAGAAAAAGCCATAATCACTACGTAACTATGTGAAACTACGTCAGCTTCAAACAAGCCTTGTCCTTGTCTTACCTGGTCGAGCAGGTTTAAGGTCTCCAAGAACTACCTATAGTAAAGTTTTTGGTAATTAATAAACTAAACTTTGGGGGGCCTGATTATACAAATAACAATACTGTTTTAAAACGTTATACCTGAGCACTGATATAGGATAAAACTGCATGGGAGTTCTCTAACTAAATATACATTTTAAATAAAACTAATACTAATATTAAAATCAGAATCTTCAATTCAAATGTCAAGCCAGTCCTACTGTTTGGCTCTGAAAAATGGAGAACAACAAAGACGAAAACCAAAACGCTACAGAATTTCATAAATGGGTGCTTGCGTAGAATAGAAAAGATTGAAGTGGTACTGCAAGATCATTCATGTGGAACTGATGACAATTACCAGACAAGTGCCAGTGGAACAAGAGATGAAAAGAAGACAATGACGATTATTAGGGCGCACACTGAGGAAAACTAATGATAGCGTTACCAGGCAGTCCTTGTTCTGGAATCCCCAGGGCAAGAGAGGTAGAGAGAAACCAGGGAACACAAGGAGAAGAGAACTGGAGACAGACAAGAAGAAGACATCGACAGACCTGGAGCTGACAGCAGACGACAGCAACAAGGTTTTACCTCACAGGGTGTATCTAATTTTGTGGAGGGTTTTTTTTTCTTTTCTTTTTTTTTAATGCTTGGCACATTCCGCTCATAATCTCAGCGATGAATTTTTCCTTAGAAAGATTATCTATGTACCTACTTACCTGAATTTGTGTACGTTTTAATGTTATGCTATTTATTTTTCTATTCTAGAGATATACTGGCTCTTTTAGTCTTCTAAGATCGTGTAACTATTAGCTCTTGTTATGCTAATATTTGACAAACATCCTGAGGACAAATGGGTTGCAATAAACTGCACACGTGGAAAGAAAACAGTGGTAATGATAAAAAAAAGGTGCAAAAAAGTAGACAGAAGATGCAGGCCGCACGGCACATGAAAAGACCTACATAAGTTGAAGGGAGGGAATGAATTAATAAATTTGAAGGGAGATAATGAATTTACAAATTTGAAGGAGAATGAAATAATATTAATTTGAAGGGAGATAATAAATGAACATATATCTGAAGGGAGAATGAATGAACATAAATTTGAAGAGAGATAATGAATGAACATAAATCTTAAGGGAGAATGGATTAACGTTAATTTGAAGAGATAATGGAAAGAAATGATAAAAAAAAAGACATGGTATAGAAATACATTGGCACTGCCTTGAGTGGCTGAGAATCCTGGGGGGGAGAAGGTTAACCTTCTCTCATGATAACCCTTTCTTAGACAACAAATGTGAGGGCATTTAAGACACCAGAGCACTGCTCAAAAGCCACATATGTGGGGGAAAATCCAGAGGTATAATAAGAAAAGGCTTGACAGAATCCATGTGAGAAAGTAATCAGCTTCTATTCTTACAGCAGTAAACTGATCCGAGCCACAGCTATCTTGTTTGACGACTGGATTAAATTACACTTAAATGAGTTACTACTCTTTAAATTTATCCATCTTTTAAAATCCCTGATATCAGATTTTTGTCTTTTAATAATACAATTTTACTGGCCAAGATCTTGGTTCCTCACCTGAAGATCAGGGTTTACCAACATAAAAATGAAAATAAGAAAAGAACATATAAATGATAAGAAAATTCATGCAAAATAAATTAAAATTTGAACTCATGCCAATGGAAATTTTAGACAAGTTTTTTTCTCAAGCCAAATGCAATAAGATCAGGACTTATTTTAATGTCCCCAGAAAAGGCCAGGCTATTATAAATAATTTGTAACAGACTTACAAACAGATGATTAAAATTTATATTTCATCCTGGGCACTCTCTTTAAAGGTACTTTTAATATCTGTACAGTTTTCCTGGATCACTCTAGTCTAGTACTTTCATTTATTCCACATGTTTCAACTACGGTATCTCAGAATACAGCACTTCAGGATGATATCAGATGGAACTTGCATAGCTGGAAACTAACTTACTTTAAGTATCAAAACTAATTTATGATTAAGATGTGCAATTTTTAATCTCTTTGACCATAAGCCCAAATACAACTCGGGGTAGAGAAAAGACTCTTAAGGCCTTCATTGTTGGTAACCCCAAGTCACCAGCAGGTTAGTCTAACAAAGCTGTGGCCTTACTGATCCACAAACTGGCAAGTTAGACATAACCTAAGACTTCATAGTATGCTGTTTCATCTTTTTCAATAAACTGACCTAAGTACATCCTGGCAACAGGAACACTGGAAACAGTTCTCTGGCAAACTTCTCAATCTCTTAAAACTAGATAACTGCCAGGATCCTTCCCAATCTAACTGCAATTTTTCAGATAACTGGAATAATATCTCAAGGTTCTCAGACATTTTAGAAAAATCCTGTCACAGATTTGCTAGTACAACAGAGTTTGAATACATGGAATGTTTACAGGACAACACACTGAGACTAATGGCTGTTTAAAGTTAACAAAACATGCACAGTTTAACCACCAACAGCAACTAACTGATCTTGGCATGATGCTAATGCATTCACAGTGTAAGACAGTAGCTGTCTTTATTAAAAATGCTGCCTAAGGCAGTGGCTATCTTATTTACACATACTGACTAATATGGTGGCTATCTTATTTACATACACTGACTATGACGGAATGCTTACAAATTGTTTTCCCTGCCTATAATTTCATCATGCATATCTACCAATGAATTTTAAAATTCTTATTCAGGACATTACTGTAAACTCTCAGTTAGTTTCCTGGTCAGTTTAGCATTCACAGAAACATTTTAATGCTCAGAAAACAAAACTGTCCTACAGGAGTCTGTAGTTTCCAGTTACCTTTTCTCCTAACAAAATTGACAGCCTCTCAGCAATCTCCATAAATCCTGCTTTAAGTGACTCATGGTACTCCTTCTGCTCTGTGGTAATGAGTTTAGCATTCAGGTCAAGGGCATCTTTACAGGTCATCACAAACTCCCTGTGTCAGACAAATAAAAGTATATGTAAACTTGTGAGCACTTTTTTTCTGTTTTACTTATATTGTCTCTCTCTCGTTAAAACAAAAAAATAATGGCTATAATTTAGTCAATACTTATTGAATATTTTTCGCTAAAAATTGTTTAAAGTAAAATCAACAGATGGATCGTCACAATTTCTAGTTCATGCATGACACACTTCAGCTATCCTGCTGATCAGAACTGAAAGACAGCTTTCCACCAAAGAAGCCCATTCATCTAGTCTATGAAATATTCAACATAACACAATAATCAGAGTGACTCACCGTCAACTAAACAAGCCAGTTTCATTAATTCTTCAGCCAATCCTCAGCTTAGGTAACCAGGTAGAGTGTACACTGACTAACCAACCATTTAACTAACTAACTTTCTAACAAACCACTGAGTCAACCCATCAACCAAGCATATAGTAAGGCGTCATAAATCAACTTCAAGCAAGTGGCAGTGCCAAAAGTATTTCTATACCACTGTCCTGTGTTAATCATTTCTATACCACTGTCCTGTGTTAATCATTTCTATACCACTGTCCTGTGTTAATCATTTCTATACCCACTGTCCTGTGTTAATCATTTCTTTCCATTGTTTGTTCAGGTTTGTTAATTCATTCTCTCCCATCAGCTCAAGGTCATTCCATGTCTTATGAACATTCCAGGCGCCTAAACTTGAGATTTTCCTAATAGGAAAAAAGGTTTAGTCAGCAACACAATACTCTTTTTGGCTTTCTCTGGGCTGTGTCACTTTCTTCTGCTTTGGATGGCCCACTTTTATTTTCTTTAGTTGACTTTTATTTTGGGAAGTTTTTGCAGCTTAAGTTTCTACAGGATGGAGTTGCTGGTCCCATGCCCAACTCTCCATCTTCTTCTTTGATCCTTAGCCGCCGACTGTAAAAGCAGTCAGTGGCCATCACGCCTGGTGGCGTCTTGTAGGGCAGCAACAAACTGCTTCCACTTTGCTCGGTCGGCTCCCATCTTTCGTGCAGTACATCTCAGCCTCCACAGTTCTCTGCTGTTTTTGGTCGGCCTATATTTAGTTTTCCTTCAGGGGTCCATAGCATAGCTGTTCTTGTGATGGCATCAGGGTCTGTTCTGAGGACGTGGCCAACCCAACTCCAGCGTCTGCTAGCTATGATGGTGTGCATGTCCTCTTGGTTGCTCCAAGTAAGCAGTTCTTGGTTGGTGATAGTATTCAGCCTAAAGATTTTGAGAATTTTCCTTAGGCAGATTTTTGGAAAGAGGACAATTTCGACATGTCCTTCTCTGTTACTCTCCAGCATTCCGCACCATAGAGAAGCGCAGAAAGTACACAGCTCCCATATAATCTTAATTTTGTGTTTGTGCTGTACTGGGAAGACAACTTTCAGATGTTGTATAGACTAGCAAAGGCTGGTCTCACTTTACTCATTCTGTTGTTGATGTCTTTGCTTGTTCCGTCGTTTGGTGTTACTTAGTATCCTAGGTATGTAAATGTGTCCATCTGTTCCAGTTTCTGGTTCCTTATTGTTATGGGCTCAGGACTGCCCACACTGAGTGTCATGACCTGTATTCTTTAGATTGATCAACCCTCCTTAACCACCTCTTATGATATGCATGGTGGGTTAGTTTTACTATTTATTGCTCCTCTTTCAGGTCCAGGTAACACATGAGTGAATGAGTCAACATATTATACAACAAAACATTTAAAACAACCCACTGTCTCATCAAACATTGAGCTAACCTTTCAGCCAACCTACAAACAAACCACAGAACCATCCGAAAAGTCAAACAAATCGCTCACTAAAACCACCAACACAACCTACAAACCTGAACACAGCTTTAAGCCGGTCACTTTTATCTACTGGATATTTGGCAATCTTCTCTGGGTTCAAGAAAGCTTCAGCATAAGCCAGAGGTCCAGCATTCACCTAAAACACAAAAACATAGTTGCAGCATTCCTTTTCAATCAATCATACATGCCACATGCTATGGTTTACCCATAATATGTACAAGGTGTTTGCATTTTCAGATGTGTACACCCTGTACATAATTTCTGTACAGGTTTTCTAACCCATTCCCCTTATTACTGTGTCTCAGAGTTCTTTTATAAGGTCCTATTGAACACAGGATTTCCCAGTCTGTTATAATTAAACACAGAAATAGACTAAATGATGACACCATCACATTATTTTTACAGTGTAAAATAAACTCAGACATTTATTGTTTGGGTTTTAAAATAAGTGAAGACCTGCTTTAAAAGGCAAAGTCCCCGTGCCTCATTTATAATGCAGCCCACTGTAATTAAAACTATTTTTACACGAATTAACTCTTTTGATTTGTTTTTTTTTCAGTCTTTGTACAGGTTTTGTGGGTCTTTGTACAGGGTTTTGGATTTTTTGTACAGGTTTTTCATCTCCGAGGTGTGGCATGTATGAATCAATACCTTTTAGCTCCCCAAGGAGCATAGACCTTCAACAAACACATGCCCTGTCATGTGCCATCCGCTCAAATTCTTTCCATGTCTTCCTCATCATTTTCACTTCTATATCTAGCTCTCTTCTCCATGTTGTTTTTTTTGGTCTACCTCTGCCTCTCTCAGAGTACGAACATTCCTGGTGTCAATCCTGGAGATTGTCCTAGACGAAAAAAAGTTAGTCGGCAACCCAGACTTCTTTCAGCTTTCTCTGGGTTGCTTCATGCGCCTCCTTTCCAGAGGACCTTCTTGTGTCTTGGGCGGCTGAGTTGATTTATATTCTATATTTGACTTGTCCATGGTTCTTGACGTTTTTTGGTAAACAGTTTTTTTATGGGATGGGGTAACCAGCCCCATGCCCAACCCTCTTTAGTCGCTTTTTACAACATGCCTGGTAGGGTACAGTGTTACTATTCTTTGCTCCCCTTTCAGGCCCCGGTAACACACGGGTGCATTCCTTTTCACTGAAAAAAAAAGAAAAGAAAGGATTTTATCATCATGATCTTTCCCTGTTTTGATCTCTTTGGAGCAAGGACCACCCCACCCCACCCCACTCCAACTTGTGCCCTTGAAAGAAGCCTGCACCAAAGTCTTCATGTGCTCCTGCAACAGTGACTTGTGTATCAATCAGTTTTTACATGATGAGGTTACCTGCTCCTTACACAACCTCATAATAGTCAGTTCTTATGACATGTCTGAGGGTGTGGTGGTCCTATTCTTTGTATCTTCAAAGGAATACAGCTAGACAACTCTTATGACATAACTGATGGTGAGGAGTGGTAGCTCTATTATTTCTTTATCTCTTCAACAGCTAGACAACTCTTATGACGTAACTGAGGTGAGGAGTGGTAGCTCTATTATTTCTTTATCTGTTCAACAGCTAGACAACTCTTATGACATAACTGAGGGTGAGGAGTGGTAGCTCTATTATTTCTTTATCTCTTCAACAGCTAGACAACTCTTATGACGTAACTGAGGTGAGGAGTGGTAGCTCTATTATTTCTTTATCTCTTCAACAGCTAGACAACTCTTATGACATAACTGAGGGGAGGAGTGGTAGCTCTATTATTTCTTTATCTCTTCAACAGCTAGACAACTCTTATGACGTAACTGAGGTGAGGAGTGGTAGCTCTATTATTTCTTTATCTCTTCAACAGCTAGACAACTCTTATGACGTAACTGAGGTGAGGAGTGGTAGCTCTATTATTTCTTTATCTCTTCAACAGCTAGACAACTCTTATGACGTAACTGAGGTGAGGAGTGGTAGCTCTATTATTTCTTTATCTCTTCAAACAGCTAGACAACTCTAATGACGTAACTGAGGTGAGGAGTGGTAGCTCTATTATTTCTTTATCTCTTCAACAGCTAGACAACTCTTATGACGTAACTGAGGTGAGGAGTGGTAGCTCTATTATTTCTTTATCTCTTCAACAGCTAGACAAATCTAATGACGTAACTGAGGTGAGGAGTGGTAGCTCTATTATTTCTTTATCTCTTCAACAGCTAGACAAATCTAATGACGTAACTGAGGTGAGGAGTGGTAGCTCTATTATTTCTTTATCTCTTCAACAGCTAGACAACTCTTATGACGTAACTGAGGTGAGGAGTGGTAGCTCTATTATTTCTTTATCTCTTCAACAGCTAGACAAATCTAATGACGTAACTGAGGTGAGGAGTGGTAGCTCTATTATTTCTTTATCTCTTCAACAGCTAGACAAATCTTATGACGTAACTGAGGTGAGGAGTGGTAGCTCTATTATTTCTTTATCTCTTCAACAGCTAGACAACTCTTATGACGTAACTGAGGTGAGGAGTGGTAGCTCTATTATTTCTTTATCTCTTCAACAGCTAGACAACTCTTATGACGTAACTGAGGTGAGGAGTGGTAGCTCTATTATTTCTTTATCTCTTCAACAGCTAGACAACTCTTATGACATGCCTGAGGTGAGGAGTGGTAGCTCTATTATTTCTTTCTTATGACGTAACTGAGGTGAGGAGTGGTAGCTCTATTATTTCTTTATCTCTTCAACAGCTAGACAACTCTTATGACGTAACTGAGGTGAGGAGTGGTAGCTCTATTATTTCTTTATCTCTTCAACAGCTAGACAACTCTTATGACGTAACTGAGGTGAGGAGTGGTAGCTCTATTATTTCTTTATCTCTTCAACAGCTAGACAACTCTTATGACGTAACTGAGGTGGAGGAGTGGTAGCTCTATTCTCTTTATCTTCTTACCTCTTTGACGTAACAGTAGACAACTCTTACAGACGTAACTGTAACTGAGGTGAGGAGTGGTAGCTCTATTATTTCTTTATCTCTTCAACAGCTAGACAACTCTTATGACATGCCTGAGGTGAGGAGTGGTAGCTCTATTATTTCTTTATCTCTTCAACAGCTAGACAACTCTTATGACATGCCTGAGGTGAGGAGTGGTAGCTCTATTATTTCTTTATCTCTTCAACAGCTAGACAACTCTTATGACATAGCTTAGGGTGTGGTGGTCCTATTCTTTGTCTCCTCAAAGGAATACTTAAGGTAGTCCTTTAGCAGATACTGTCGTAGGGGTTAGAAGTGTTAGAGACTACATTATATTAGGTCCAGCATCGAGAAATGGGGGGGTGACCAGTTTTCCCTTCCTCACTGCCTTTTTATTCCGCTAGTCAAGAGGAAAATCAGGTACCCATTTACAGCTGGGGAGACTGAAGCATGTCGATACCATGAATCAAACCTGGCACCTATGCCATGAGAGACCAGCACTCTAACCACTCTGTCCATCGGACGCTCCAAAGGAATACAGCTAGACACCACAGAGGCAGTGATTTGTGTCTTTCACTTTAGAATGAAAGCTAGTTCTTTGCTACCATGTTTGACGAGCATCCGCAGCACATTTCTCAAACTTTATTCATTTATTCATTACCATTAAGCACCCAATGCAGTATAGGTCTTCAACAACATTATGCTAGTTCTTCTTATCCTGTGCCATCTGCTCAAGATCTTTTCCATGTTTTCTTTATCACTCTCATTTCTCTTCTCTGTGTTTATCAAACTTACCAAAACATAAATAAATAAAACAAACACATGATGTCAAGATGAAAAGAACAAATGACAGAATCAGAAATAAATAGAATATCTACACAAAGCGAAAGCAAGGACGGCCAAAAGCTACCTGGCGGAGAACAGTGGAGGCAGAGATGCTAAGCATGAACCAGAACTGGGGCACCACATGAAGGATGACTGTCGACCGAGCTAGGTGGAGACAATTTGTTGCCACAATACAAGACGCCACCAGGCGTGATTGTCACTGATTGCTTTGTCAGTCAGCGGCCAAGGACCAAAGAAGAAGTACACATACAGCAGAACCTCAATAATCCGAAACGTCAGTAATCTGAACGAGCAGCATTGTTTCATGCTGCTGCCAGAAAGTGAGAAGTCTGCTTGAGCTAAACCAAAATCAGTCCTCGGAGGTGAGAGTTACAGGTGGGAGAGATTGTCTACTTTTTACTCTCACATTCATCCAGTCAGTTCGTCAGTTTGCTTAGTGCAAGTGTGACTGTCTAGTGTTTACAGTTTATACTTTTAGTGGGCTGCAACTATGGCCTCCTCTTCTACTAAAAAGCAGCAGACATTTTCAAAAACTGAATCCAAGATTTAGATTTTTAGACAATTATTTTTTTATTTCTCAAAAACTCTGAACAAATCAGAAACCCAAACTATCCCCATCCCAATTAATTAAGATTATCAAGGTGATACTGTAACTTAAAGGAACAAAGAACAGTAACACAAATGAAATGGAAAGGATTAAAAAGAAATTAAAAAGACAACGAAGAATAAAAAGACAGAGGAGAAGGATGAAGAAAATTATGAATACAAAGAATAAAAAAAAAGAAAAAGAGGTCAAGGGAGTAAAAGAAAGAGAAAGATAATGAGTAAGAAAGAAGAACAATAAGTAAGAGAAATAAGCAGACGACCACTAAAATGGAAGAGAAATTTTTCTGCCGCTGAGATGCGGGAAGAGAAGAAAGAAAGAAGGTAAAAGAAAAAAAAACAGGGAGTATAACAGCATAAACTAAAGGTCACATGTGGATTCTGACCTGTGTGCTGACTCCACCTTGCAGTTTGAGCTGGAGTCGTTTCATGTCTGGAACTGGACTGTTGATTGCCTCCCTTAGATCCGCAACCTTGACTTGCATTTCATCAATGGCAACCTCTATAGGTGTCAGCACAATCTCTTTGCGGCCGCCTTCCTTCATTTCAATCCTTTTTTTCACGTATGGAAATGAATGTGTGGCTGATGGATTAAAAATAAGATGAAGCTAGTTTAGAAAACAAAGCACTTGACAATGTAGACCACATAGTAATATGGAAAAAGCATTGAGACATCTAGAATTCCTTAAAAATTCACTGAAATCATGAATTCCTTAAAAATTCATTGAAATCATGAATTACTTAAAAAATTCATTGAAATCATGAATTCCTAAAAAATTCATTGAAATCATTCTAGATTTTCATCTAGACATTTTACAGTCATACGGTCACTGCTAGAGTCTGCTCCTGGCCTAGTTTTCACAGATACCAAACTGTTTCTAAATCTTCTGCATGTTAGTATGTAGCCTATTTGATTATGAACATTGTTTCCTTAACTAGTTCAGAGCAGCCTAGTATGTTATCCAAGCCAGGGGGTGCCCTACTATCATCTAATAGTTTGTCCACACAGACAAAACTCAGAACCCTTTACAATACAAAGCAGGCGACATAAAATAGCTGCTCCCATAAATTATCATCCTCATGGTGATGAGACAAACAACAGAAGGATATGATGAGATAAACAATAGAATGAAATGATGAGAGAACGAACGAACGAACGAACAAACTTTATTTTCAAAGGGTTAAGAATTGGGCACGCAGGCTCGTCTGACATTCTGCCCTTCCTCTCTCTCTCATCATGTATACTGTATCCTTTCATCCTCACATTTACTTTAAGCCTTATTTAAGGCATTTATCATTATAAAAGTAATATAACATCATACATTTGCAATAATCATCATAATAAAAGTATGTTTTTAAAATAAATTAAAGAAAAAAAATAAAAAAATCAAGAATTTAAAAAAAATAAAAAATTAATGAGAAAAAAAACCAAACAAACAACAACACTGATAAAAATCGAATTCCTCATGCAGTAAATTAATGATTTGAGACATATTCAGAGGTGTGTTATAAGAACTCGTGAAATATTCAAACGGTCTGCTACTGAATGACTAGGGACTCTTGTGTTTTTTCCAGTGCACGTGAAAGACTTTACGAGAGGTGAGCAGATTTGAGTCTCATAGCAGATACTGCTGCAATGAATGCAATGATACTAGGTTCATCAGGATGAGGTGGGGTAAACAGTTACTTTCCTCGCTGTCTTTGCCGTCCCAACTCAAGACCAGAATCAGACTAGGTAGATAGTTAGATGGACATATACGAAAGCAATTAATTTGCCAAGGGTTGAAAATCGGGCACAGTCCCCTCTTGCATTCTTCCTTCCTCTTGCTCATCTTCTGTTACTGTTACTCAAACATTCTCCAGCATACTTAAAGTATTAATTTAAGGGCAATGCAACATTACAAGGTAGTATAACAGCATACATTAACAGTACCTGATCATAAAATAAAGAATAAGTATATTGTAATGAAAAACTAAGTAGAGAATGCCATTCATATGATACAAAAAGGAAAATCAGCAGGCATGGATAACATAAAAATTGAAATGATAGAAGCTCTGGAGAGCTTTGGTATAGATACAATCACAGAAATATGCAACGATATATACAATACAGGATATATACCACACGACATGAAGACATCAGTTTTCATAACATTGCCCAAAAAACCAAATGCAACAGAATGTTCAGACTTCAGAACAATCAGCCTGATGAGTCATGCAATTAAGATACTGCTCAAAATCATACAGGAAAGAATAAAAAGTAAAGTAGACAGCGAAATCCAAGAAGAACAGTTTGGTTTTAGACGGAACAGTGGAACAAAAGAGGCAATATTTTGCCTAAGAATATTAGCAGAAAAATATACAGAGGTCCAAAAAAGTATGTATATGTGCTTCATTGACTATAAGAAGGCTTTTGACAGAGTCCATCATGAGAAAATAATTGAATGCCTCGAAGACATAGGTATTGATGGAAAGGATATAAGAATACTCAGTAACCTTTATTGGGAGCAAACTGCCACAGTAAGATCGGGAAGGAATTATTCACCATACATAGACATAAAAAGAGGTGTCAGACAAGGTTGTGTGCTGTCCCCCTGCCTATTTAATTTATACACCGAAAAAATTTTCAAACAGATACAGGAAATACCAGGACTGAACATCAGTGGAAGGTCAATAAACAACCTTAGATATGCAGATGATACCGTGTTGTTAGCTGAAAGTGAACAGGAGTTACTAGTGAAACAAGTGAACAGTATAAGTCATGAATATGGACTCGACATTAATATTGAGAAAACAAAAACTATGATAATTAGCAAAACAGACGATAAACCCACATTAAAGATAAGCGTAAATGGGAAAATCCTGGAACAAGTCAAGAGCTACGTATATCTTGGTCATATAGTAACAGAAGATGGCAAATGTGAAACAGAAATCAAGAAGAGAATAGGAATGGCCAAAGCTACATTCAACAACATGAAACATATACTGACATCCAAACAGTAATCTCACAAATTAAAACTGAGAATCATAAAGTGTTATATATATTCTGCATTTCTGTATGGTGCAGAAACATGGACGATGAATAAGCATTTGGAAGAAAGAATTGAGGCTCTTGAAATGTGGATATATAGAAGAATGGGGCGTATCTCATGGAAAGAGATGAAAACAAATAAGGAGGTCCTAGAAAATCTAGGTATGAAAAGAGAACTAATGAGGGAGGTCAAAGTTCGGCAGCTAAAATACTTTGGCCACATAAAAAGGCATAACACCTTGCAGAAGACCATAACAGAAGGGAGAGTTGAAGGCAAACGTGCAAGGGGAAGACAGCGCTATAAGTGGGAAGATAACATCAAAAGATGGACAGGAACGAGTCTATCAGAGTGCACCACCAAGACAAGAGACAGAAGACGTTGGAGATCCATTACAGCCAACCTTCGTTGTGGAGATGGCAACTGATGATGATGAATGAAAAACTAGATCATCTGAGCCTCCATACAGTATATTAGATAAAATTACAACACAATCAGTTAGGGTGGCATATAATCAGCACTCATAAAGTATTTGAACAGTCTACGATTATATGAGTAGGGACTGTGCGTGTTTTTCAGGTCATTGGGAAGATTGTTCCAAAGATGAGCAGCTGAGTAAGCCAAACTAGTCTTAAATAGGTCTAGCCTGGGTTTGGGTACCTGTAATTTGTTTAAGCACTGACTACGTCTTTCATTAACAGAAGCAACTGATGAGGCAAACAATGGAAGGAACAAAAACACGAATACAGCAGACATCTGAAAAACAACTTGAGGATCTAGATTTTTCCAGATGACCATGAGTCTATCACATAAAAAAATAAAACATGTAGGAAAAGACCATTTAATGTGGAAAAAAATGCATGTGTATCAAAATGCAGATGCAAGGAAAGGGTTGTTGTTGTTGTTTAACTAGGGCTGCTGAGATTCTCGCTCTTTAGCAGCCAATACCAAGTTGAAGACTCCTTGGTATTATCTACACTGTAGATCTAGGCTTTTCTGGCATTCCAAAACGTGTTGAGTTGAAGTCATGAGCTCCAGTTTCTCCAGCTAGGCTTGCATTCAAAGGATCGTCACATCTGGTCCCAAGCTAGGAGTGCGTGGCATACTGTGCATTTCTCACCATCCAAGGGGGCTCTCCAATTATGCAGAGCTAAAATAATGTTCTCTGGTTCTGGGCTCTCCCAAGGAATTGTCATGTCCTGCACACAGCCACTTCTCAGCTTCTCCTGCCTATCACTGAGTTCATAGTGAAATCCTTCTGAATGCAGTCAACCAAGTCAAAGCCAAAAAATTATGCCTGGGGCTCAAGTGACTTCTCCAAGCTTAGTATGCAATGCTGGGTTCTCAACAAGTTTCACCACAGGGGGAATCCATGGAAGTGTGTGGATGATTTAAAGAGTCAATGAGGATGCAATTAGCCTCACAGACATAGGTTCACTTCCCCATACATATATTGTAGCATTGTGCATAGCTGGTGGTCATAGAAGGATGACTCCAGATATGCCTCCATGCATGCAAGGAAAAGGTAGATTAAACTGCTCAACTGTACAGTGTATGTAAACCCAGAAATAGTACTTCATCATCAAACTACCGCAAGGTACATCCTAGCAGTGCACAAATGATACAACTTCAGTTAAAAATAATAGAACTAAATAAAATCAGAACCTACTTGTAATGATGAACCGACGTTTATGCTGCTCCTCAATACTCCCATGCTCCTTGCCCGACCTGGTGAAAGGGAGCTCATACATAAAATTGCGTACATTATTGTTTCGCTCAAAATCTGTCATCCGATTGGCCAGCTCCTTCTCATCAAAGTATGGAGTCACATAAATGACCTGGATGTAGGCATACTTTGAGTCAAGGTCACTTGGTGTTATCTGTAGACACAGTAAGCAACATTCTAGACATCTGAACTCTTACAACCTTTCAACAGTAGTTACAGTATGTGTCCCTGACAGGTTATTAATAAGCTCTCTGGTTTAGATGAGATTTAAATGACACAAATTTGATTCCTAGTAAATATTTTTTAAATGAGATTATGCATGGGGCTGTCAACCTCATTATGTAAAACAAACTACCAAAGAAATAACCACTGCAAGAACATGTGACCCAGGCTTCCTGCAAGGACACAGCTGCAGTGGTGGTTCCATGCTTTGTAAGGAGCACAAAGGAAAATCATGATGATTAAAGATATACAAAAAGATTAAGGCCATAAAATTACTGGAGGAAAATTGTGTTTTTTAGTTACATTTTTTAATCGCTGCACATCACACTACAAAGCATAAGAATATATACATGCACAGGTGTGTGAATGTGTGTGCAAGCAATACTAATGGAGAAAAAAAAGAGAATAGGTTTATTTTGATCCTATAATATTTTACAGGTGATGGAAACCTCAATATACATCATTTCAACAGGAGGCAATCTGATCATCAGAAGTTATCCCTTGGCGGCTTCATGCTCTATAAAGAGTGAAAAAAGCAGTTGAATGAATAAATTAAAATGTTATCTGTGAAGAAGATGTACTGACACCATAGAAAGAGGTTTAAAAGAAGTTGGGGAGAAAAAATAAAATAAAATCTCTGACAGAAACAGAAAGGAACTGTGTGTTGGCCTTTTTTTTTTCTTGCTGATCTGATTAGCTTACTTTGAAGGAAGCAGAGAAGATGCTGGTGATGATTGAGACACACACTATGGAAACTTTGACATTGCATTACAATGTAAGGCAGTTTTTGTTCTGGAACCACTAAGGTAAAGTGGTTGAGAGAGACCAAAAAACACGTGCAGAAGAGAAGCAGAGATAGAAATGAAAGAAGACACGGAAGGATCTTCAGCAGATAGGACAACTTGGCACACATCTGTTGAAGGTCTAGGCTCCTCAGGGAGCTGATTTCAAATGAATGAAGGATGTTCTACGGCAGGGTTTCTTAACCTTTTTGTGCCATGGACCTCACTGATTGTCCAGTGAAGGCTACAGACCCTTTTAATTGTCCAGTAATGGCTAAGGGCCCCTTTGATAGTCCAGTCCAGTGAAGGCTAAAGACCCTTCTAAAAAAAAAAAAAATTTACTGAACGCGAAACTAAACATTTCACATTTTAGGTTATGTACATGGACCCTCTAGAATCCATTTATTGACCCTCAAGGGGTCCATTGACCACGGGCTAAGAAACCCTGTTCTAAGGCTTAGGGCAGCATTTCTCAAATTTACAATAATCTTGTACACCTTTTGAGAATTTAATCTTACCAGCGTACTCTTCTCATATATGTTAGATTTTAATGAATTGTTTTATGCAGCTAAAAAAAAAAGTATTATAAAGTAACTGCCTTAGGTGGTACGAAATGTAGCTTACAGGTTAATTCAGATATAATGCATCTGACCATTTCTTATTAGCCCCAATTAACTTCACTCTAGTCCACAAGAGAGTTGTCTTCCAGTCTTTCCTAACAAGTCTCAAATCTCTTCACACAAGTTTTAAGTCAAGTCTCAAGTCCCTAACAGCAAATAAAGTTTTCAAGTTGATTCCCAAGTTGTGTTTCATTTTTGATCTAAAACTGATTATAGTTATAACAGCTTTTGTTTGAACAATCACATCAATCTCTTTAAATAATGATGAAAAATAATAATCTCTAATTTTAAGTAATTTATATACTGGCTACTTTTATTTTATCGATTTAAACAAAGCCATTTTCATTTTTTCTGTAAAAGTGCATTATGAATGAAGAAAGTGAAGTTGGTTCACCAAAACTGACAAGTCCCAAGTCAAGTCGCTAATTTAAAAAAAAAAAACAAGTCAAATCTTGAGTCAAGTCATTGTGGTGACTTAAGTCTGACCCAAGTCAACAACACTGGTTCACAACGTCACCTTCTTAGAGTCGTTGATCATCTGAACGTTCTCTCTGCCAAACTTTTCAATGAAGAGTCTGTGAAGCCTCTCTCTGATCTCTGTCAAGGATGTGACCATGGGTTCCTTATAGACGTATTCCTTTTTATCCTCATCCTCAAAGTACGTCTGCAAAGATAAATGGGATGACAACTCTGCTGATAATGTTCTTATCTACCATTAAAGAAAATTGTCTAAATAACAATTTATTTAAACTAGGGATGTCTCAAAGTTTTGAAGGAAGCTGTTTTGATTCATGACTGTACAAAGGACAATATGACGGTGGACAGTTTGACATCATGGCATGGAAATTAGTCATCAATAGTAATAGGAAGCCGAGATGCAAAGAATGAACCAGAGTTGGGGTACTGTACGAAGGATGGCCGCCGACTGAAAAAGTGGAATCAATTTGTTGTTGCCCTACAAGAATCCACCAGGCATGATGGCCACTGACTGCTTTGACGGTTGGCGGCTATGGATCAAAGAAGAAGAATAGTAATAGAGACAGGATGTTGTGGAGAGACATCATTACCTATACCACCAGACACAGTGCTTTAAGAAGTGTCAAATTTCATATTCAACTCAAAATTATTGGCGTTTGAACGATTTTAATAAATCTGACAACAGTTCTTATAATTTTAAAAGGATTTCAGAACTGAAAATCAGATTTTTGTTGATTTTCAAGAATAAATTTCTACCACCTTATGGCAAAACGTGCAGGTTCAAATCATGGCTGGCCTACACTTTACGACAAGTAAGTAATGTTAAGTCACTAGACCAGGGTTTCTCAACCAAAGTTCCGCATGATTCTGTGAGAGGTCGCTAGGGGCTCCACTAGAGAGATTGTGACTGAAAAAAGAAAAAAATTATGTAGTTTTTTTTAACTTTGCGCACCAGGCGATATGAGCGCTCACAGTGGTGGGCAGTGACCGAGCAGCCCCATATAGTAGTGCGCAACAGGACCGTGTTCACTTGGTTGTCCAGTCTCAATTTTTGAAGCGAGACAGGGGAGGCTGTTAATAATTGGTGAGTGCTGTATTCCACAAAGGGGCGGACGGTGGGCTGATGATGTCAGCCTCTACATCCCGAAATACCATATTTCACTAACATCTTGTTGAGTAGAAATTTTTAATAAGACTTTTAAGCCTATTTGGATAAGGTAAATAAAAAAAATCAAGCAGGAAATTTAAAAAAAAAAAGGAAAAACTGATGCCTCTACAAAACTTGCAACACCTCCCAATATTCAAGAGCCAATCTTATATTCCAAAAGGAAAAAGAAGAATATTCCAGAAAAACTCTCACCTGTCCATATAAGGTAACCATGTAATACTTTCCCAGCAGTCTCTTGCCTGTTCTCGTCACATTGATAACACTTCCATAAGCCTGGGACAGGTACTGGTAACTGCTCTCCAGTTTCTACGGGCAAAAACAAAAGCCAATGACAGACGTTGTATAATAAGATATACACAAGGATTTGAATGAGATAAATTCATACGTACAGCATAAAGAAATTTTGATGAGATAGAAACTTACAGAAGAGATGATGGCAATGACAACAGAACATCAAGCGGGTATTTAAAAAAAAAAAAAGAAAGAAAGAAAAACAAAAGGTAGTGCATCTTACTAGAGCAAACGACAAAGAAAACTGTACATGTTGTGGCCACAAAAAGAAAAAATGGTAATACATCTTACTACCACATTCTCAGTCCATGCTTCAAAAGGTTCAAAATGGTTGGCTAAGGCATGTATGGAAAAGCTCCATAGAAGCTTCAAATCTGGTGGAGCTGGAGTGGATCTACTGTCCTGGTCATGCAGGGGTACACGGTAATGAGAGAGCTGACAGACTAGCATCAAGAGTACCAACAGTGGGGACACTGGATATGGATAAGGGAGAGATACTGAGAACAATTAATGATCACCTGTTAGAGAATGACAATGCAGTAGATGAATTATCAAGGTTGTTGGAATTTGGCATCAAACATCAGGCTAGCAGAGATGGACGTATGAGAGGATGCATCCGTCGTGTTTATAACCAGCTAGCTACACAGGTAGCTTTCACACTATTCGACATATAATGAGGGAGACTGAGCACCTATGGGTTTGCCCGGAGTACAATGATGATGATTCTGTTCAACAATAACAATTAACTAGGATAAAAGATAAAGAAATAGATGAAAGTGACTGATGTTGTTTTGGTCATGTATGAGCAAAATGTCTGCTCAAATAGATCCAGTTAAGAAAGTCCTAGTATGACATATTCATTATTTTTGTTTCATCCATCATAATTGTCCTCCATACTCCTCATGGAGCTCGTAGTCGCCACTATAGCTGGTCCTCTTGCAGGAAGCCAGCACCAAGAATTTACATAAACCTGTAGCCGATGCTTTCTGTGGCATTCTGTTTGACGTGATCAGGTTGCCAGCCCCCTGCACAACTTCATATTAGTCAACTTGTACGACATACGTGAGGGTACGGTAGTCCTGTTCTGTCTTTGTTCTTTCAGAGACCCCAGGAACTATTTTTCTTTACCCCACAATTTATCACTGTCTTGCTGCGGTCGTCTTCATTTCTTGTAAGAATGATGATGATAACAACGACAAGTGATGAAGGCTAAACAAACAAAAATGATACTAATGAAGATGCTGAAGAGTACTCCAAAAGTGAAACAAAACACAGCAAAAAAAAGCTGCTGGTGACAAAAATAACATGCTGAGTCACACAAGCCAATGGTGATTCTACAGAAGGCTTTACTGACCTGAAAATTCCGCATTTTCTCATAGATAGGAATGATAAGTTTGTAGATGTCTCCTAGAACCTCATAACGCTGGGCTTTCTCCATGTACTCAGCTGCCTTTTCTAAGAACTCTACTAGGGTTTCCTGAAAATATATTGGAAATGCAAGCTACTCATTCAGTTGGGCTGCTCTGCCTATGGCAGAAAATAGCAACCTTGACAAGAAGCTTGGTCATGTGCCTTCTACAGGAAATGTCAGATAAGTCTAATTTCCAGGACTATAAGACACAACCATTTTCTATGACAATTAATGAACAAAATCCCACCCCTTCTCCCATCCTTACGCCTGTAAATACATGTTAGCACCCTGAAATAACTTACTATCATGTGCATATATTCAGAAGTTCCTCGAACTGTTCCATCCACCTCTTCCTTTGCTCTTGTATATTGATAAGCTATGTCTCATTCTTGTCCTTGCTGAGGCTTTTTGAGCTTGTATTTCCCTGTCAGCTTTTTTTGCCCTGTTGTACAGGTCCCTGCCATTTCTTTCGGTTGCAGCTTCCTCTGCCTCTCTTGCCAACTCATCATTATATTTCCTTTTGTCTCTTCTGATGTTTCTTCTTACTTCTTTATTTGCTTCTATGTACAGTTCATGCCCCTTTCCCCCCGTGTCACTTACGTGGAGAGCTTTTATGATTTATCTAGGCAAAAAAAAAAAAACGGTACGGCGCTTATAAGTTAAAAACTCCACACCCTCAAACCGCCTGCAGCAAGTCGATTCTCATTATTTTTGATCATTAAAACGAATTAAAAAAAAAAAAAATAAGTCACAACTACTTTTATTTGAACAATCACATCAATCACTATAAAGAATAGCTCAGTGGTCCATGGTTCGATCCCCAGTTGAGGTGGGATTTATTAGACCGCAAATGGCTCCGGGGTCAACCCAGCCTCTTGAATTGGGTACCAGAGCAACTCTGGGAAGGTTAAGGCAGCCGGCGTGATGCTGACCACATCACCCTTAGTGTGCCGATGGTCAAGAAAATATGGGCCTAACACCATATTCCCAATATGCCTCAATGGGCGTGTAACGGGAATCTTTACCTTTTTTTACTATAAAGAATGAAGAAAAAAAAATCTATATTTGAAGTATGTTATTTACTAGACCACTAATATGAGGTTGTGCATGAGGCTGGTAACCTCATCATGTTAAACAAACTGCTACAGTAACCTTGACTACAAGAGCACGTGAATGCTTCCTGCAAGGGGGTCAGCAACAGTAGTGGTGTCATGCTCCATAGGGAGCACACACAAAAATGCAAATAATGATGATGATGATGTATAGTTCATTAACCATAACTCTGGAGCCTCTGGTTTTACTTCTGTTTAAATCTGCATTATTATTATCTTTTTTCATTCATCTCATTGATAATTTCTGCTGCTGTACTGCTCTAGTGTTATCTTTCCCCCACAACTTCTCCACTCGTCTCATACCACATACTTTTTTCATCTGTTGTCAGTGATCTTCTGTACTGGTTTCACATTCTAGGTGTTTCAGCTCTTAGCACTTCTTAGATAGTGTGAAAGTAAATTATATTTTTGCTTCTTGATTTTTCTGAGATAACCTACACTAAACTTTTATCTGTAGCTATGTACTGTTAAAGAAGAGAACAAGTGGTAATCCTCAGACTCCGCACTGGCCACAACAGATTGAGGTACCATCTATTCAATAAGCTAAAGATAGGAACTACTGATCAGTGTAACTGTGGTACTGATTAAATGACTGCTGAACATCTGCTTCAAAGTTGTCCAACATATGCGAAACAGATACAGCGCATATGGCCGACACCAGTACCATTCGTGGAAAAGCTCTACGGAGATTCAAATAGCTTCAAACTGACAACTGCTTTCTTTTAAAACATTCAAGTGGACGTCTGAGAGAGTACGAAGAAGAAGTACTGTTTTAATATCTTATATGTTTTATATGTATATGAATTTCATCATATAGAAGATGGTGAACTGATGCCACATCTGCTCTTTTGCATACTTTCACATCTTGAAATGGTGATCTAAACGTATGGTTTATACAATCAATCTGGTGTCTGTCATGTGGTCTGGTGATATCTTTGTTGCTTTACACATTCTTCTATGTGGAAACATGCTTCCTCCTATGGTAAGGTGATTTGAAGCACAACAGTTTATAAACATTTCTCTATTTTCATTCATTGTATCAAGCCCATGTTTTCCAATGATATCTCCAAAGCCACTATTGTCTGTTCCTATCTTAGCAATTAGATATCAAAACTGCAATGTTGTACCGCTCTTTTTTATCCTGATATTTTGAAGTCTGGCATAAAATTCTTCTGTTATTAATTGGAGCACAACACTTGATGATGTTCATCTTTATTTTCCTGTTGGCAGTTTCACATGTTGCTAATATTAGTCTAGATCCCATTGCATCCCATTCTATGAGTGCCTTCTGCGCTGCCTTTGACAGCAATAAAGCCACGCTTTCAGTGTGCCCTTTCTTCCTCACGTCCTGAGGACAGAAACATTTCTTTCATGTTCAGTTTCATCCTTTCTATTTTCCACCTTTTTTGCACACAGTCCCAGGATGTCCATTTCATAGTTTTGCATTTCTGCTGCCACATGTGCAGTTTTTCCTTGTTTGTTTTGTCTTCACACATTTCAGGTGCTCAATCTGGAGATCTTCCTTGAAGTAAGAAGGTGAGTCAGCAGTCCAGTCTCCTTTTGGCTTTCTCTAGGTCAACTCATGAGCCTCCTTAACAGATGACATTCATTCCCCTCTGATGGCAAAGCTGACGCTCTCATAGATCCACACGCACGAACGCACACAGAAAGTGCTGTAACCTGTTATCCGAAAACCTGAAAATCAAAATACTCTGAAAATGAAAGGTTTCTAAGGATTACTTTTCTATCATTATTTCGGGTGATTTGGGCCACTTTCCCATCACAATTTGGGCAACTTTTGTTTATCATAATTCGGGCGTTATCTGATAGTACAAATATCCCATGCATTTCGGCAAGAGGTTACGGGCTTCTTGTGTGTGTGTGCATGCATGTATGTATATATATGCATGCACACACGCAAATACACTCACTATATATAAATTATTTATTTAGTTCTTCTTCTTCTTCCTCGTTCGCCCTGAAAAAGAAGGTGGTTGCGTTGTGTCTGTTTACGCCGTAGCTGTGATATCTGCACCTTTCGGTCGACACATCTGACTTCAGCACAGCATTTTTTGGGACTGGGTTTGCCTTCCCTCTTCGATCTGTACTCGCTCAGCCAGACTGCACTGCTGCAGACTGTTTCCAGGACCACCACGTGGAGGTGGAGTATAGTCTTGGTCAGCTTTGGTTCGCTGACCCTGATGCAAGCAGTCAAGCTATGAGTCGCTGACTGCATTCTCTATTGCTGCATCTTTTGGTCCCAATTACTTAGTTGATTCACAGATGTTGTTAAGCTTTCAAGTTTCTACAGGAAGGGGTTGTCAGCCCCATGCCCAATCTTTCTTAGTCACACCCGGAAGCAGCCGCCATTTTATGTTTTCATGACGAGATCTCTGTTCGACTAAACAGGCTACAATAGGTCTTAGAAAATCTTACGGGTAGTAACCATTTTTATTTATTTTCTCATGTTTCCTACTTAGCTCTTGATACCTCTCCTTTCCTTGACGAAGGCGTTGTAGCCGCAATGGTTAGCTATTTTCAGTGTTTTTTTGTCCAAATAAGACAAATCACATTTTTTCCCCCATATTCATCCACCTTAGTCACCTCCTACATGAAAAAGTACACTTTTACAACACTTTGCTCTCCTTTTGGGTCTCTAACATAAACACAAGGGGACATTACTAGTTTGATTGTTTACTCCCCCTCCTCTCTCTGTCTTTTTTAACCTCTTCAACATAAAGGTTACATTTATTCCCTCCACTCTCTCCAAAAAAAGAACTTTTCAACCTACTCACTACTTTATCTGTGTATTTGGCTGGCTGTTTTTTTTTTTTTTAATAATTATTTTGTTGTTGTTGTTTGGCTGAAGTTTCTAGTTGTCTTCACACTGCGGTATGATTCACACTCTTTCTGCCTAGTTACACAACTGATTTTCATCTTGTTATCACTGGACAAACCTCTGTATACTGTACATCTTGCATTCCACTGTCGTCCTTGATACCAGTCTCTTCCATTACAATATTTGGAGAAATAAAGCCAAAAGAAGAACAGCCTTGTGGGTAGCTCCCTGGAAAAAAAAAAGTACAGTCACATGGTAAGTAACAAAAAACTGGAATCTGCTCCTAACACACATCGTTTATATGAACAATCATTTTATATCAAAGTCATAAGTTTATATGATAGACATACATTTATATGAAAGACATAAATTTACATGAAAGACAAAAGTTTATATTAAAGACATAAGTTTATACCTAAGATAAGTTTATATCAATGACATAAGTTCATATAAAAATTTAACGAAATCAAAGACATAAGTTTATACCCTGGATAAGTTTATATCCATGACATAAGTTCATATAAAAATAAATAAATAAATCAAAGACGTAAGTTTATAACAAAGACATAAGGCTAACGCATGTTGTGTGATATTTATGTTATGACCAATATGAATCAAAGGATAACTGTGGATAAGTTTTTCTTGAACAAATTACTATTGTTAAAAAACATTTGCCAACAACTGAAACAGATGCGATTAATTTTTTTTAAATTTCCTTTTTGAAACTTTGATAATTAAAATAAGGAGGCTTCTTAATGTTATTTGTTTATTCCAGTAAATGACGGATACACTTTTGTGACATGGATTGGTCAAACTCTGCAAGAAGTGCTTTCTAGATAATCATAAGATCATGAATCCATCATCACTTCACCTTCCACAAAATATTTATTGTTTAAAACAAAATCTGCCGGATACAAAATAATAATATAGTAACAATATGAAGGGAAACCCGAGGCCTGTAAACAGTAAATAAATATTAGACAAACATAAAGGTATGTTTTCAGGCACTCGTAAGAAACAAAGAAGTAGAACACTAGACAACAGAAAAACCACATATTTCTAATGGGTTCGAGTCCTGGGTAAGCCACTCATGTCTGTGGTTTTTCTGTTGTCTAGTGTTCTACTTCTTTATTTCTTACGAGTGCCTGAAAACATACCTTTATGTTTGTCTAATATTTATTTATAGAAGTATCCTACCATCTTCCAAACTTATATCAGATTTCTCATATTCTTCATTTATAAGCTTCTGGGCTCACCCTTAAACTTCTTGTTCATCTTCATAGTTACCCTACCCATTCTTCGCTCTACCGTTACATTTCTGCACACTGATACAACAGAGTACATGGATGTAAACACGACATACAATAGTCCCATCCACCAGACACCCACTTCCTGTGGTACGCTGTATTTATTTTGAAGGTGGAGCTTCAAATCCAGCGCTGGCGAAGAGCGGGATGCCTGCGCAATGTAACCTGGTAGTATCACACTCCAGTCTACGCAGCTGTAAATGGGTACCTGACTGAGCTCTGTGAGCTACGTAAGACAAAGGCAGCGAGGAAGGGAACCAGTCACCCCACCTCATAAAACTGGGCCTAGTATATTTCCCTTTCACCTTTCAACTTCCCAAGGAGCGTAGACCAACAAACGTCTGCCAGGTCTTCCTGTCCCGTGCCATCAGGTCAAGGTCTTTCCCTGTCTTCTTCATCCCCTTTCTGTCTTGTCTCCAGTTCTCTTCTCCATGTGGTCCTTGGTCTTCCTCTACCTCTCTTACCCTGGGGATTCCAGAACAAGGACTGCACACTTCACTCCCCTCCGGCAGTATCTGCTAAGGGACTACCATTACCTTTTTATGTAAATAACACACCAGCTGAAATAACTTGCAAACATGGTGGTTTCCTGTATGAACATAGCAATTTACTCATTTACCAATATCATGCTGGCTACAAATGTGTCCTGCAGTCTTCGAAACATATGTACAACTACAACACGAACTCTTAACTCAATTTCATATTATCTATGAACATAAAATTAAGTAAAGCTTAAATAAAATAGCACAAATACAAAATAAAAACTTTTCTTGCACAAAATGGCACAAATAAAAAAACCAAACATGTTTTCTTGAAAGACATGGCATAAATACCGAAAAAGAAAAAAAACAAACAAAAAAACACGTTTTCTTAAACAAAATGGCACAAACACTTTTTGAACAAAATGGCACAAATACAAAAACAAAAAAAAAACCCAAAAAGATGTTTTCTTGAACAATATGACACAAAAACAATACATAAACAAATGTGTTTTGTTTTTAGCAAAATGGTACAAATATAAAAGACAATGCTTTCTTGAACAACATGGCACCAAAAAAAAAACACGTTTTCTTAGACAAAGTGGTACAAACACCGAAAAAACATTTTTTTAAACAAAGTGGTACAAACACTGAAAAAAACATTTTCTTGAACAAAGTGGTAAAAACACTGCAAAAAAAAAATGTTTTCTTGAACAAAGTGGTACAACACTGAAAAAACATGTTTTCTTGGCACAAATACAAAAAAAACTAGTTTTCTTGAACAAAATGTCACCCAAAAAAAAAAAAAAAATTTCTTTTAACTTCTTCTTCTTTCTTTGATCCATAACCGCCAACCGTCAAAGCAGTCAGCGGCCATCATGCCTGGTGGCGTCTTGTAGGGCAGCAACAAATTGATTCCACTTTGCTCGGTCGGCGGCCATCCTTCGTACAGTGCCCCAACTGTGGTTCATTCTTTGCATCTCAGCTTCCACAGTTCTCCGCCAAGTTGTTTTTGGTCGGCCTCTCTTTCGCTTTCCCTCGGGGGTCCATAGCATAGCTGTTCTTGCGATGGTATCAGGGTCCCTTCTGAGGACATGGCCAACCCAACTCCAGCGTCTGCCAGCTATGATGGTGTGCATGTCCTCCTGGTTACTCCGAATAAGTAGTTCTTGGTTGCTGATGGTGTTTGGCCAAAAGATTCGGAGAATTTTCCTTAGGCAGATTGTGTGGAAGGAGGACAGTTTCGACATTTCCTTCTCTGTTACTCTCCAACATTCCGCACCATAGAGAAGCACAGAAAGTACGCAGCTCTCGTACAGTCTTAATTTGGTGTTTGTGCTGTACTGGGAAGACTTCCAAATGTTGTTGAGAATAGCAAAGGCTGTTCTCGCTTTATTCATTCTGTTGTTAATGTCCTTGCTTGTTCCGCCGTCAGGTGTTACTATGCTTCCTAGGTAAGTAAATGTGTCTGTCTGTTCTAACTTCTGGTTCCTTACTGTTATTGGCTCAGGATTGCCCACATTTAGTGTCATGACCTCTGTCTTCTTCAGATTGATGTTCAGGCCAACCTGCTGGCCATACTTATTCAGTCTATCAGTTTTGTCTTGAATGTGTTGGTGTGAATGCGCGAGCAGTGCAATGTCATCTGCATATTCCAAATCTTCCAGTGTAGAAAACGTTGTCCATCTAATTCCCCTTGGACTGCCCTCTGTTGTCTGGCGCATCACCCAATCTATGACTGTCAAAAATAATGTTGTTGATAAGGGGCATCCCTGTCGTACTCCTGTTTTCACTTCGAAAGTTACATTACTCGATCCAACACTGCACGTAAAGTTAGAATAGAGGCTTTTTATAATGGAAACAATGCGGCTGGGAATTCCATAAGCCCTCAGAATTTTCCATAGGCTGTCCCTGTGTATGCTGTCGAAAGCCTTTTCAAAATCAACAAAGTTAATGTACAGCTGTCTCTGCCATTCTGAGCACTGCTCTATAATGTTCCTGAGGGCAAATATATGATCTGCACATCTTCTGTTCTTTCTGAAGCCCGCTTGTTCTTTCCTCAGTTTATGGTCAACTGCTTTTGAAATTCTCTGGATGATTATCCTGCCTAGTATTTTTTCTTTTAACAAAATAGCACAAATACAAAAAAAAAAAACACAAGTTTTCATGAACAAAATAGCACAAATACCAAAACACGTTTCTTTGAAAAAAAAATGGCACAAAAACAAACAAAATTTATGTTTTCTTGAACAATATGACACAACTGACGCTGATGGCAACTTGTCAGTGCTCACGAAAATATATGAAGAACAAAGCAAATGCCAGGAGCCCTGAAGACTAGGCATAAAGCAAATCTATGAATTAGCCGCGCTTACTTCATTTTTTGCTTCTTTTTAAATGAGAGGATAGTTAAAAGTAAAGGTAATCACATAGCAGATACTGACACAGGGGAGTAAAGTGTTAGAGACTTCACTACACCAGGTCTTAGATTTATGAGGTGGGATAACAAGTTCTTTTCCTAGCTGCTTTTGCCTTTCTAGCTCAAGAACAAAGTTAGGTATCTATTTACAGCTGGACAGACAAAGTGCTGCTACCTGGTTTTAAACCTGGTACTTTTGTCATTTAACCACTCTTGTCACTCGACAATCAATCCATGGGATATACTGCATAAAGGTTTATGGTTAGATGATTCCGTCTATCATTCAAGATAAAGGATATACATGTGAAAAACAAGTCAATCATGACCTACAAAAAAAAAAAGCAATCTTTGAAATCTGCCTTGGACACAATCAGTGTCGAAAGAGGCAACTCATATGAGGTTGTGTATGTGGGTGGCAGCCTCAGCACGTAAAAAAATTGCTACAGAACCTACTGCATCAAGAGTACACATTTTACAGATTTCACTATGTAATGCTCAGTATTTTTTTTAAATATTAAAAAAAAACAAACATAATTATTGAATGTATTCTACACGTCAAAAGGAACAATGCCAGACAAAAAGCATCTGAGGGTTACCACCCCAAGGATGCATCATCCCAATTAGTCAGCTATGACTGGATCCAGGAGGCTAGTACTAATGCTCTCTATACTTCAATAATCTAATACGGTAATGAGCTGATAAATCCTGTGATAAGACTCTCAACACCAAAAATTGTTGCACATTTAGACACAGTTTGAGTGAGCTCAATTTGACACTAATAACGTCATGCAAAGATTAGATATGTCTTGCTCACTGGTTAAGACAGCTGGTACCAGATCCACAGGGGTGCCATGACAACATTTGATAAGATTAGGATTGCTTGGAATTTTATTAACAGACAGTTATTATTCCACCAACAATGAGAAAGATCGTCAAGCATTTTCAAAACTAAAAAATAACTTCAAAGATTCTCTAATTTCATTTGCTAAACCAGTCACTATGAGAATATCTTGGTTTAATAATTCTTCTAAAAAAGATAAATACCAACATTAAAAGCCCTATCATAACTCACACTAGAAAAACATGAATAAAAACATTATTTAAAAATTCTTTGAAATTACAACTACCCACACTCAAATCACTGTGACAGCTAAACAGAACTGAAAAAACTTAATTTGTGTGACATTAGCCCTGGACATATTCAAATCTGTTCTTTTATTTCTATGTTTAGAAATAGTGAAGTTCCTGGTAACATCTACAGCTTTACGTCTGCCGTTTTATCCGTTTATGTACTTCACGTCTGTATCCTTTTATCTGAAATCCTCGGGGACAGTTTTGTTTCAGAAACCAGATTGTTTCGGTTTTTATATGTTGCCCTAATTGCATTTAAAAACTAGCCCAAATTGTGTTTGAAAAATAGCACAAAGTTGCCCAAAATAGTCAGAAATTGCCCAAACTCTGTTTGAAAAAAAAAAAAACACAAAAAAAAACACACACCCATACAAATAGTAATACGTCTTACAAGGAGAAGGACAAGAAAAACCTATGTTGCGGCCACAAGGCCTTCGTCAGGGACAGACAAACAAGAGACAGGAGGGAAAGAAAATGAGAATTAAGTAGAGAACATGAAACTATAAAAATAAGAGAAAAAAACTCCCTTAATATTAAGTCCAGTCACATGTGAAGCAAAGCAAAATGGCTGCCACTAAACCGGAAAGAGGAAGTTGATAGTACATAAAAATAAGAAATAATGAAAACAAGGACTGGAAAAGAGTGAGAAAAAAGTAATCAATAAATAATAAATAAATAAAACTCACACAAGGCTTCTCAAAAACAGTTCTGTTAACTGTAGATTCTGTATCTAAGTTCATTCATTATTTTAATTAGTGCATAGTTGACTTCATTCATTTATTATTACCAACAACATCAAGAACAAAACTCACACAAGGCTTCTCAAAAACAGTTCTGTTAACTGTAGAGGTTGTATCTAAGTTTGTTCATTCATTACTTTAATTAGTGCATAGTTGACTTCATTTATTATTGTCAAGAACAAAACTCGCACATGGTTTCTCAAAAACGGTGATGTTAACTGTAGAGGCAGTATCTAAGTTCATTCATTATTTTAAAGTGTAAAGTTAATTTCATTAATTTATTATTGTCAAGAACACAACTCGCACATGGTTTCTCAAAAATGGTTCTGTTAACTGTACAGGCAGTATCTAATCTCATTAATTTAATTAGAGCATAGTTGATTTCACAGATATTACATTTCACTTATTCTCTCACTCCTCACATAATTTTACCCTCTTATTTCTTTATCTATCCATGCCTGTTTATTCTCTTGTTTCTGCTCCTCGCCCAACATTCAAGTCCACCTAAATTCTTTACTTTGAACGAAATCTGCTATACCTCTCTTCATAGTTCACATCTCAAATCTTCTAGATTAAACACATGAATTTCCTCCACCTTCACATTAATTTTTTTTCTGAAAAATACCCCTATTCAATCGCATATCCATTATAAATAACATTATATGTTGTCCGTAACTGAATATAGCATTTATATTAGGTATGATTTGTTTACTGGCAGCCTTTGTCTTTAATATTTATACCAAATCATTTAACATATAATTTTTTAATCATGCTATCTTTATCTCTTTATTCTTAACCTCTTATAATATATATTTGGTTAATAACTGTCTGTGCTGGATCATTATATAGATATAGTTATACTTCTTATTGTGATATGTAGTTGTGGGCACTGTGACATGTATATGCAAATATCGCTTCTTTTCTGTACACCTTCGCTTCCCCCTCCAGCGTGTATAATTTTTGCTATGAAAAAACCCACACAAATCGACTGTCTTGACTCATATTTTAGCCAAGCCTATTTTTTTTCTGCTTTCACGAGCTTGCGAGTTGTTTACATACGTTGGAAACTGTCACTCATTCAGGTGAGCATAGAACGCTTGTTTAACAGAAGTTCTCACGCCAGCGGAGCAGTCAGTATTACGATGACTGGCAGATTGTACGTGCTCACAACACGTGGAAGGTAGACCGCTTTGAAGTTCTCTACAAGGGAAGCGAATCCTGTGATGTTGTACATACAGGAAGACAATCGCTGAGATCAGAAGCCTTTGTTGTCAATTGGCAAGGTCGAACAGAGGGACCGTAAAAATTCTTTATCTCGGGAGCGAAGCTTCTTTAATCCCCTGATATGGCCGAAGGCGCGATTTTTCGCACCAGCTAGTGAGATAACGGCTTTTCTGTATTTATACTCATCTCCCAAAGTCAGTTTATCTAGTCGCTTCAGAATTTTTTTGAAATATCTAGCTCGACATTCTAGAGCCATTGTACAAGGTGGATTATTTAGATTTCGTGGAGATAGTTTTATGTTTCTGTTTTGCGGTAATATATATTAGCCTTTAAGTGATTTAATGTGTTAAGTTCCTCATTATAATTCACTGGGATTTTCTGTGTTAATTGACTAGTGTAGCAAATAACATATAGCTAATTTTTCCAGCTGTAATGAAAATTTAATCACTCGCTTAGAGATGTTTTAATTGACTAATAAATATACTAGGCGACTGACTATTGACGGAATATAAATTTACTTCTAATTCATGACGTGTAATTGTGTAAGTGACTAGTGTAATATTATGTGGCGAAACAAATAGCTAGTAATGACAAGTGATATGTGTAAGGTAGTCATAATTAAATTATCACTGATAAGATAGGCTAAGACCTGTGTGCTTTTAATTTAATTAAATGACAGAGTGGATAAGAGATCTTAACCTTACGCGTGTCCGGATAGGATATTGATATTGTGATTACATGTTTTGTTTTCTCCTAAATCTAGTACTGATCACAAACCAGCCTGCCAGCGGTCTAAGTCTGAATAGTACCATTCTTACTTATTATCGGGTCTAAGATGTTGACCTGTGCGGTCCTCTTGCTTCATGCAGAGAGAGAGAGAGAGTCCAAACGTATAAACATTAAGAATTAAAATTAACTGGACATACAAAATACCCAGATTTTACATCAAATCTTATCAGCCCGCTGTGGCAGAATTTCTATACATAACATTGTTCCCGACTATTGATCATTGTGTTGTCAAGAGGATTTATCCAGAAAGATTTACCCACCAGATATTTCCTTTAACTATTGGAAGTACTAACTACTGTCCCCTGTGAACACTAGATCGTGGTAAATATTTTGCGACCTGAACTATCTGATGTAACACTACCATATCCAATAATCATCACCAAAGTAAGCGTTCCCCATTAGGAGAATTACGTATTCATGGAGGAAGTGGGGCTTATTTAGGAGAAGCACAACACGGATTTTTGATACCTGTTCACGGATTTATAAGTTCAAGAAGTTGTTAACCAACTAGTAGGTAATCGCGATTGAATGTGGCCACAGATTGACAGAGTCTGAGTAAGGAGGAGTGAATATTTCTATTTGTATAATCATTGTACCCACTTCTATTTTTTTGATCCCTAATACTGATATCACTGACAAACAACATTTTTGTTTCTTATATAAGAATAAGTGTTCTTAGGTCAGTTTCTTGCGCTGATTTCAAATTTGAAATCCATTTATCTCTATCACGTCGAGTTTTTAAGATATTTGTGAATAAATATATTTTTGGGAAACCGTTATTTGCTCCGTTTCATTGGTGATAGAAAAGTAGCCAAATAAACCTTCAATTTTTACTATAAAAGGATAATAACGTGATTATTATTCCTTGCTCTGAACTTGGTCTGTTTTAATAAACCGATCGTTTGCAAAGATAAAATAATTCTACTTGTAATTCTTTTTATACTGCTAGCGGAAAGAAAAAATAACAACAACAACTAAACATCATTAGAGAAAGATCCATGCTTTAAGATGTTGGCTGCTATGAAAAAAAAGCAAGCACAGTGGTGATGAACAACAACCTCAACACACAAAAGGCTTCTATGATACGCTATTTTTCAAATAGTTACTAGTTTTATTTTGAAATAATTCTGAGCGAAATATTTGGCTTTCTAGAAGTTGTAGAAATTCGATATTGCAATCCACTTTATTCTACTCCTCACATAATGTTCTGTCTGTTACGTGTGTCGCATATATTCTTTTTTACCGATCGTTGTATCATCCATTCAAACCAGATTAAAAGCACATAATTTTCCACCTTTCACACCATTACTAAAGAAAGCATAGTAATGAAGCTTATATATGTTACTGGCAGCCTTTGTCGATTCGAAAGTTGATTTTTTGATGCAAATAAATCTTGGAAGCCAAATGCAGTTTTGTTCGCTTCTTTCTGTACAGACTTGTGCAATATCATTTTGCAGGTTGGATTACGAAAATCGCCGAAAGCATAAAGTCGATTCCTTTTGAGTGCCAAGGGAAGCGAATCCTGTGAGTAATATGGCATGACCCCTGAGATTCTTTATCTCAAATCACGGCTAGGCGCTTGATTGTTACTGCCTCTGAATAACGGCTTTCAGTATTTATACATATATCCATGGTATTCACATTTTTTTAAAACTAGAAAGAGCCTGTGGTTTATCCCAAATATTGAATCGGTTTTGAAACCAGTGCCTCATGATCCATATCACGTGTCCGATCCCAGTTCCACCAGAACAATATCCGTTGGACGTGAATGAACCATCAGAAAGTGATAGTTTACCTGCTTTAGAAACTAATTCTGACTCGGATTATATACCGGTGAATGATGGTGTTCACTTAATTAACCATTCAGAACTTTCAGATCTGATACGTGATCTCGCTCTTACAAAAGGACAAGCAGAATTACTCGAATTAAAATTTCGCGACTCAAAGAATGGAATCTTTTAGCGCCCAATACTCCGATATCTAAATTTCATCATAGACACAGAGAACTTGTTCAATACTTTGAGATGGATGATGACATTTGCTATTGCAAAGATGTAAAAGGTCTAATGGTGCACCTCGGTCATGAGCACATAGTCAACGAATGGCGACTTTTCATCGACTCTTCCAAGAACTAGCCACTAAAAGCCGTGTTATTTGCATAACGGAAATTATTTTCATCAATTCCAGTCGCCTACCTGTTCATATGAAAGAAACTTATGACAATATGGCTATACTTTTGGCAAAAATAAAGTACAATGACTACCAATGGCGGATTTGTGGAGACCTAAAGGTCATTGCAATTCTCACGGGCATGCAGACTGGGTATACTAAATTTTGTTGCTTCCTATGTGAATGGGACAGCCGCAACAGACAGGAACATTATGCAAGAAAGGTGTGTGGCCTATCAGGGATCGTATGCAGCTCGGGCATAAAAATGTAATACACGAGCCATTAGTTAACAAAGACAGCATCATTTTACTAACGTTACATATAAAGTTGGGGCTCTGAAGAATTTCGTAAAAGCGTTAGATAAAACGAGCAAAGCTTTCACTTATCTTCGAGAAAAGTTTCCGCAAGTTAGCGATGCAAAGATAAAGGAAGGTATCTTTGTAGGACCTCAAATTAGGAAAGTTATTGCAGACAAACAATTCGAGAACTTGTTACATGGTAGTGAACTTCGCGCATGGATGGCATTCAAATCGATCGTCGATAACTTTCCGGGAAATCACAAATCTGTCGACTATGTGCATATTGTTAAGCAGTGCATAGATGCATACAGAATTATGGGCTGTAACATGTCCCTCAAAATCCATTTGCTCGATTCGCATCTTGACTTTTTCCCTGACAACCTTGGCGAAGTCAGCGATGAACATGGAGAACGATTCCATCAAGATATCGCCGTAATGGAGTCACGTTATCAAGGACGGTGGAGTGTGACCATGCTTGCCGATTATTGTTGGATGCTTCATCGCGATGTACCACATGCCATTCACCGACGAAAGTCGACTGCAAAGAAATTCAAGCCTACATAACTGTTATACTTCTTGTACGAATGATGCTGTAATACTGTATGCGTTGTTAAAAAACTTCAAATGCATATTTCTAGAGATCCCGACCTGATAGAGAAAAACGGTTTGCAGATTTAAAAACAGCGCATTAAAATTAACCAGAAAAACATAGCAATGTTAGAGAAAGAAAAAAAAAAATTTTTTTTGTTAGCCAGTGTATTTTACAGGATAGATTTATTAAGAACTCTGTTCTTTACGTTATCGTCTATCTCTATACCCTAGCGCTAATCTTTGACCTTTTGGGGTTATTAACTTCTGCGGGATCTTGTCTCAACAGACGGGATTGTACTTATGGGGTTATTTTCCAAATTCTGTAACCTATGATTTTATTGATATATATGCTCATCAGTTCAAGACGTCAGAGCATACAGAGGTGCAGAGATCGGAAGCGATCATAACCTCTGCATAGCTAAAATGAGAATTAAACTGAAGAAGTTATACCAACCGAATAAAAATAGAAGAATAGATGTACACAGACTGCAATCAAATGATATAAAGAAGGAATATAATGTCAAAATGAACAACTATTTCGATGCTTTAGGCAAAATTGACAACGATATCACCACCAAGACAATCGATACTAAATGGGAACAACTGAGAACAGCAATGACAGAAGCAGCTGTAGCGACCACCGGATACCTAGTACATAAAAAGAAAAAATGGATGAGAGAAGATACTTGGGATAAAATACAAGAAAGGAAAACATCAAAACTTAAACTACTAGCGGCAAGTACACATAATGCAGTTGAATCTTGCAAACTAACTTATAACTTGTTAAATAAAGAAGTGAAGACAAAAACTCGAAGAGATAAAAGACATTTCATCAATGAACTGGCCGTAGAAGCTGAAAATGCTGCAAGAACTGGTAATAGTAGGTGCCTTTATCAAATTACAAAACAACTATGTCACCAGCCTACTGCTATGAAAACACCTGTTAAAGGTAAATTAGGGAATTCAATACCAACAGAAAAAGAACAAATGAAGAGATGGGCTGAGCACTTCATGGAGGTGCTAAACAGACCACCACCAACAGTAACACCTGATTTTAATAATGAAACATCCACAACCACTTGCCAATAACTTGCGATGAATTCACGCTGGACGAGATCAAACAAGCCGTTAAAAGATTAAAAAAATTTTAAAGCTGCTGGAGTTGACGAAATTTCAGGGGAAATGATTAAAGCAGTTAATGACAACAACCTCTTGAGAATTTTAGATATTATAAATGAAGTATGGAGAGAAGAACAACCACCACAACAATGGAAAGACAGTATTATTGTAAAGTTACCGAAGAAAGGTGATCTATCAGACTGTAATAACTGGCGTGGTATATCTCTATTATCAGTACCTGGAAAATTATTATGTTGCATGATGTTAGAAAGACTTAAATTGCATGCTGACGAAAAGATCAGAGAGAACAAGCGGGTTTCAGGCCGAAACGATCATGTATTGATCAAATATTCACACTAAGAACAATTATAGAAGAATCAGTGGAAAGGCAATCGCCACTTATTATCACCTTCGTCGATTTTCAAAAGCCTTTGATAGTCTACACCGCCCATCATTGTGGAAGATACTTACAATCTATGGTTTTCCAACAAAATATGTGAATATAATCAAAGCGCTATATGACAATGCAAGATGTTGTGTTAGAACAAATAAAGGGAATACAGAATGGTTTACAGTAGAAACAGGGGGTGAAACAAGGCTGTATTATGTCACTACTACTTTTTGGAATAGCTATTGATTGGGTTTTGGGAAATTATACACACAATGAACAATTGGGTATAAAATGGACAAATGGAAAATTCCTGGGGGACCTGGATTTCGCAGATGATGTAGCATTCTTAAGTTCAACACCAAGACAATCCCAAGAAGCAATAAATAATTTGTGTCATCTCTCGGTTAAAATTGGTCTCCAAATAAATGCATCTAAAACTAAAGCTATGAACTTTTCTAACGAGACCTTTGATATCATCTTGAACGGGGAAAAACTACAGAAAGTTGAAAGTTTCAATTATTTAGGCAGTAAAATGACTCAGGATGGTGACACAACAAGAGAAATCCATACTAGAATTGCTTTGGCAGCTAGCGCCTTCAATAGATTATCTAACATTTGGAAATTACGATCATTGAATATACATACCAAGCTTCGTCTGTTTAATTCAAATGTTATCTCAGTGTTAACATACGGCTGTGAGAGTTGGAAAATAACAAAATCATTGGAGAACAAGCTGAATACATTCGAGAACAAATGTCTTAGAAAACTCATGAAATTCAGTTGGAAAGAATTCAAGACTAATCGACAAATAAGAGAAGACTCTAGGCAGAAATATGTCTCCGACTATATAAGGAAAAGACGATGGTCATATATCGGTCATGTCCTACGAATGCAAACAACAGAATACCACTACAGGCGCTCACTTGGGTTCCTGAGGGTAAGCGGAAAAAAGGAAGACCAAAAGAAACACTCAGAAGAACAATAATAAGAGAAGGAAGAACGTTGGGCCTAAATAATGTGCAAGAGCTAAGAGGAGTGGCGTCACAACGAACAACCTGGAGAGCACTGGTTTCTGCCTTATGCGCCGTGTTTGGCGCTTAAAGAATTTATTATTATTATTATTATGTTTGATGTTGTGAGAAGTTTTATATGATAATAAACTTAACATAAACTTAATTACTTGTGTTGGTCAGTTCAGCCCATATCCATATTCCATTTACTATAGTTTTCACGTTAGTGTGTGTCTTGTCGTCACTTAACTGTGTGTGTGTGTGTATAGTTAAACGTATATATATATATATATATATATAGTATATATATATATATATATATATATATATATATATCTATATATATATATATATATATATATATATATAATATATATATATATATATATATATATATAAAATGTACGGAGAGTAGAATTTTCTGATAACAAATTACAGTCGTAAAGATAGGCTGGACTAGAGTATCTTCTCAATCCAGGGACAAATTCTACCCTTAAACTATTCACTCGTGAAATCTATTTCTTATACCTTATTTCTCACTGAGTTACCACCTTTTCAGTTCTATTCAGACGGGACCAGAGTCTATCTTAAATACCTATCATAAATTTACGACAGGCACCTTATCCTTTTATTATGTGAAAGAAATTATTAATTTATTTGTTTTTCTGCGTGTCTATTTTATTGTAAAATTATAATCTAAATAATAACAACAAATAATAATGATATAATAACAGTAATAATAATAATCACCACTGACCACATCACCCCTAGTGTGCCGATGGTCGAGAAAATATGGGCCTAACACCATATTCCCAATATGCCTCAATGGGCGTGTAACAGGATCCTTTACCTTTACCTATGTGTTACCGGGGCCCAAAAGGCAACTATAGAAAAGTAACACTGTACCCTGCCAGGCATGATGTAAAAGGTGACTAAGGAGGGTTGGGCATGGGGTTGGTTACCCCATCCCATAAAACCCTTTTTAACCACAAAAACTTCAACAAACGCTATGGGTTAGTCAAATACAGAATATTAATCAACTCAGCTGCCCAAGACAGAAGAAGGTCCTCTGGAAAGGATGCACATGAACAACCCTGAGAAAGCCGAAAGAAGTCTGGGTTGACGACAAACCTTTTTTTCGTCTAGGAAAATCTCCAGGATTTGGCATCCGGAACGTTCGTACTCTAGAGGCAGAGGTAGACCAAAAATCACATGGAGAGGAGAACTGGAGATAGAAGTGAAAATGATGAGGAAAACTTAGAACGAACTTGAGCAGACGGTACGTGACAGGAGGACTTGGCATGTGCTTGTAGAAGGCCTAAGCTTATTGAGGAGCTAAAGGGTATTGATTAATTAATAATAATAAAGATAATAATAATAATAATGATGCAATTTGCATGTCAATATATTTGACTAAACACTTAGTACACCTCTATTTTGGTGTCTACATACATTTTTTGTTCTATTACATATTACTTAATGATCTTATTTCTTAACTCATTTTATGTGTCATTCATTACTGAAAGAATAGCATTCTAATCATTTAACAAATTACTTACAAATATTAAACATCAACAGTCTTTGAGATTTAGACTATCAAAGCCCATTAAACCACTAATGTAAACAAACTACATACATAGTCTTAACTGTGTGCCTGAAGATTTCACTCATTCAGTTGAAAATGTAAGATTCAGAAACTCTTATGGCTTTTAGTGTCTGTTCCATGAAGATTTTGTTTTTTTTTAACGTACACATCAATATGAATGCCAGTTTTTTCCGCATTGGAAGTTTTAAAACATGCAGTAGTCATATTCAATTATGAAAAAACATATTTTTAAAAATTATTGTAAATTTGCTGAAAAATATTTTGAAGTGTTGTAAATCTTATAAGCAACTAATAAGTTTGTTTTGTGTAAAGCAAGGAAATCTGACTACAACGAAAGAAGCTTAACAGGCAGCCCATGGGAGAATAATGTAGTACATACTGGCTTGCCGAATGGCTTCAACGGTAGAACAAGTTAATAAATGGAGGGAAAATATAACCTTAACTCATGTGAAATATTTATGCAGATTTTCACAACCTATAACATAACTTTACTTTAAATACGATTTTTATATATGTCAAAAAAGTCAACCAAAATATCTACAGCTTGACAGGTCATGCTCTACAAGGCCATTTCATAATAATCTACCAGCAGACAAAACTCAATGACCACCCACAATGCCCTTTGTCAAAAGAAATGGCCAAGGAAACATCAAAAGTCATTTGTGAAAAACATTAGGAACATTAATTGGTGGCAAAGTTAGAAAAGTATAACATTCATCAAATTTGAACAAAATGCATCTTTCACGAAAGTTGTGTGATGAACTTACTAGACTTTAATTTTCCTGCAGGGAATATGATTGAATTGCTTTTGAAACAAACACATCAGAAAAGAGAAGAAAAAAAAAATTGAACTTAAAAACTTCAGTCTTTGTCCAGTTCAAATAAGAAAAAAAAATGCTCCCAAACTTCAGTCTTTGTCCAGCTTAAATGAGAAAAAGAAAATGCTCCTAAACTACAATCTTTGTCCAGCTTAAATGAGAAAAAGAAAATGCTCCTAAACTACAATCTTTGTTTCCAGTCACTTCGATTACGAGAAACAAACAAAATGGGTTTATTCTTAACGTGATGGGAAAACAATTAAAACTATTGCTATTTTAAGAGCCACTAGGCGTAATATAGTGGCTAAACAGAAATAATTAAATTTATAATTAAATTTATAATTTATAATTAATCATACATGGGAAAAAATCCAACTATTTACGACAACATTCTGAGAACTGCAATAAATAAATAGTTTGACAATTGTGAAAATGATTGAATGGATATACTTCTAAAACAGAGGACTGATAACTTGCTGAATGAGATGAGAAAGAATACATTTCACACAAATATTTTAACTAGTCTGGTACATGAAAGTATAAGATAAACAATGACATTTGAAAGATATGACATAATGACACTGGAAAATGTAACATCTAACAAACAGTTACAAATAATATATCACCTGCACATCAATTTTCTAAAAAAAGTCTCATGCAATCAAAGCAGTCTTGAAATATAGCGCTGAAGGTTTACAAGAAAGAAAATAAACATCCCAGGATAGAAATACACAGAATGTGTCACAAAAAAAGAAAGGATGACAAACTTATTCAAGTACGCTGAGATGATAGCCCCATGTAGCTCTAGGGGTCTCTAAAGAGACAAAGACCTCCGACATCGGCAAGTATCTGCCTGAATGGCGAGATGACACCTTCATTGTACAGGGAGAAAAGGGACACTCACGTACAATCAGTCTCAGGTTAGACATATTAACCGGAGATTTCGCCTCAAGTAATAGTGGGCGTACGGAAAAAAAAAAAAAAAAAAGAGAGAAAGAAAGAATTACTCTACTGCACCCTGAGGCATGGCAAACAAGGTGGACTTAATAATAAAGTTTTCTGCATGGGGCTGGTAACTTGATCATGTAGAACAAATAGCCACAGAAACTACCACAGCAGGTAGTATGTGAATGTTTGGTGAAGGCTTCCTGCAAGGGGAACAGCTACAGTGGTGGCCCCCTGCTCTGTAAGGAGTACAAAGGAAAATGATGATGACCGAGATGACAGGAAAGTAAATTCTCTTTGGAAAAAAAAAAAAAAAAAAAAACTACGTCGTTTATAGATGCTAAACTAGGTCCTTTATAGATGCTAAACTAGGTCGTTTATAGATGCTTTATCTTTCCCACTTTGCTCTCTATGGAGCTTGGAGTCACCACTAATGCTGGTCTCCCCTGCAGGAATCCTGCATCAAATCATTCATGTGTCCTTGCAGGTGCGGTTTCTGTAGCATTTTTTTTACACCATGCACAACCTCGTAACAGTCACCTCTCACGACAAGCCTGAAAGAGTCGACAAGCCTGAGGGAGCTATAACCCTGTTCTTTCTTCCTGACAAAGGGTGAAACCCGCAACGTCCCATGTTTCCTGTGTACCGTTAATTTGTAAAACTGATTCAATACAGTTTTATTTGTTAATATTTATATTTCTTTCTTTTTGTCTCCTTAGAGAGAGAGACACCCCCCCCCAGAACTACGTGGGGCACTATACATGCCTTATAGATTCTTGAATATGTACTTGAACATGAAATTGACACTCCTTCATAAACCCCTAAAACTTTATAATTGTGTCTTTTTTCCCCCTTTAAATGTATCAAGACTGATTTGACTGTTCATAGAAGGCACACGTAACTAGATGGACAAATAAATAAAAAACACAGAATATGAATAAACAAATTGATGCCATGCTCACCTCTCCTTTTGAGGTACTCTGCAACCAGGGCAGCTATGTGCAAATAACAGTGACCAGCCTGAGAATGAAAGCAGGGTCAGAGGTTCTGACAATGTCATGTTAAGACAAAAACTGACTGACAGTAAGTTTACCTGTAGGTTGTTATGGCATTTTTTTTTTTCGTACGCCCGCTAATACTTGAGGCGAAATCTCAGGTTATTTATTATGTCTAACCTGACATTGATTTATACGTGAGTATCCCTTTTTTCTTGAACAGAGACAGGTGTCCCTCGCCATTCAGGCAAATACTCTCCGATTTCGGAGGTACCCATTACAGCTGGGTCGGCTCAGGAGCCACCAATCCCTGGTCGACGACACTCCTTCAAATGTCCTCGCCAGGTCTCGAGTTAATCCAGTCCAAATCCTGGTCGACGAAAAATCCTCAAATGCTGTCACCCGGGTTTGATCCTGGATCACCCGGTCGCCAGAGCGGTGTGGTAACCACTACGCTAGCGCGGCTCCTATGGCAATGACTTACAGTAATCGTATCTGAAAGTTTTTATGACAATAACTAATAATAGTAGAATTGTTAAAACAATAATTAATAGTAAAATTCTTATCACAATAACTGACAGTAATGTTGTTATGAGCAATAACCGATTGACAGAGAATTGTGATGACACTAGAGTGCTGGTCTCTGTGACAGCAAAGTTGCCAGGAATTCGATTCACAGTATCGAACGCTCTAGTGAGACACTAACCCACTGACTGTAAAATGGGTACCTGACTTTGCTCAATTGACTGTTAGTGGAATTGGATGAACTAACTGAGGAAGTAGAACTGTGATGACACAATCTGACAGACAGTAGTGAATTGTGATGACACTAACTGACTGATGACTGTAGAAGTTCTGACACTTAACTGACTGACACTAATTGTGATGACACTAACTGACTGACAGGAATTGTGATGACACTAACTTTACTGACTTAGAATGTTGTTATGACAATAACTGTCTGACAGTAGAATTGTGATGACACTAACTGACTGACAGTAGAATTGTTATGACAATAACTGACTGACAGTACAATTGTGATGACAATAACTGACTGACAGTAGAATTGTGATGACACTAACTGACTGACAGTAGAATTGTGATGACACTAACTGACTGTAGAATTGTGATGACAATAACTGACTGACAGTAGAATTGTGATGACACTAACTGACTGACAGTACAATTGTTATGACAATAACTGTCTGACAGTAGAATTGTGATGACACTAACTGACTGACAGTACAATTGTGATGACACTAACTGACTGACAGTAGAATTGTTATGACAATAACTGTCTGAAGGTACAATTGTGATGACACTAACTGACTGACAGTAGAATTGTTATGACAATAACTGACTGACAGCTGAATTGTGATGACACTAACTGACTGACAGTTGAATTGTGATGACACTGACTGACTGTAGAATTGTTATGACACTAACTGACTGACAGTAGAATTGTGATGACACTGACTGACAGTAGAATTGTTATGACAATAACTGACTGACAGTAGAATTGTGATGACAATAACTGACTGACAGTAGAATTGTGATGACACTAACTGACTGACAGTAGAATTGTTATGACAATAACTGACTGACAGCAGAATTGTGATGACACTAACTGACTGACAGTAGAATTGTGATGACACTAACTGACTGACAGTAGAATTGTGATGACACTAACTGACTGACAGTAGAATTGTGATGACACTAACTGACTGACAGTAGAATTGTGATGACACTAACTGACTGACAGTAGAATTGTGATGACACTGACTGACTGACAGTAGAATTGTGATGACACTAACTGACTGACAGTAGAATTGTGATGGCACTGACTGACAGTAGAATTGTGATGACACTAACTGACTGACAGAAGAAGAATTGTTATGACAATAACTGACTGACAGTAGAATTGTTATGACACTAAGTGACTTATAGCAGAATTGTGATGACACTAACTGACTGTATAATTGTTATGACAATAACTGACTGACAGCAGAATTGTGATGACAATAACTGACAGTAGAATTGTTATGACAATAACTGACTGACAGGAGAATTGTGATGACACTAACTGACTGACAGTAGAAATGTCATGACAATAACTGACTGACAGCAGAATTGTTATGACAATAACTGTCTGACAGTACAATTGTGATGACATTGACTGACAGTAGAATTGTTATGACAATAACTGTCTGACAGTAGAATTGTGATGACACTAACTGACAGCAGAATTGTGATGACACTAACTGACTGACAGCAGAATTGTGATGACACTAACTGACTGACAGTAGAATTGTGATGACACTAACTGACAGTAGAATTGTTATGACAATAACTGACTGACAGTATAATTGTGATGACAATAACTGACTGACAGTAGAATTGTGATGACAATAACTGACAGTAGAATTGTGATGACAATAACTGACTGACAGTAGAATTGTGATGACACTGACTGACAGTAGAATTGTGATGACACTAACTGACTGACAGTAGAATTGTGATGACAATAACTGACTGACAGTAGAATTGTGATGACACTAACTGACTGACAGTTGAATTGTGATGACACTAACTGACTGACAGTAGAATTGTTATGACACTAACTGACTGACAGTAGAATTGTGATGACACTAACTGACTGACAGTAGAATTGTTATGACAATAACTGACTGACAGTAGAATTGTTATGACAATAACTGACTGACAGTAGAATTGTGATGACACTAACTGACTGACAGTAGAATTGTGATGACACTAACTGACTGACAGTAGAATTGTGATGACAATAACTGACTGACAGTAGAATTGTGATGACACTAACTGACTGACAGTAGAATTGTGATGACAATAACTGACTGACAGTAGAATTGTGATGACACTAACTGACTGACAGTAGAATTGTGATGACACTAACTGACTGACAGTAGAATTGTGATGACACTAACTGACTGACAGTAGAATTGTTATGACAATAACTGACTGACAGTAGAATTGTGAAGACAATAACTGACTGACAGTAGAATTGTGATGACAATAACTGTCTGACAGTAGAACTGTGATGACACTAACTTACTGACAGTAGAATTGTTATGATATTAACTGACTGAAAGCAGAATTATGACGACACTAACTGACTGACAGTAGAATTGTTATGACAATAACTGACAGTAGAATTGTTATGACAATAACTGACTGACAGTAGAATTGTGATGACAATAACTGACAGTAGAATTGTTATGACAATAACTGACTGACAGTAGAATTGTGATGACAATAACTGACTGACAGTAGAATTGTGATGACAATAACTGACTGACAGTAGAATTGTGATGACAATAACTGACTGACAGTAGAATTGTGATGACACTAACTGACTGACAGTAGAATTGTGATGACAATAACTGACTGACAGTAGAATTGTGATGACACTAACTGACTGACAGTAGAATTGTGATGACACTAACTGACTGACAGTAGAAATGTTATGACAACTGACTGAAAGCAGAACTATGATGACACTAACTGACTGACAGTAGAATTGTTATGACAATAACTGACTGACAGTAGAATTGTTATGACAATAACTGACTGACAGCAGAATTGTGATGACACTGACTGACTGACAGCAGAATTGTGATGACACTGACTGACTGACAGTAGAATAGTGATGACACTGACTGACCGACAGAAGAATTGTGATGACACTAACTGACTGACAGTAGAATTGCGATGACACTAACTGACTGTCAGTAGAATTGTGATGACAATAACTGACTGACAGAAGAATTGTGATGACACTAACTGACTGACAGCAGAATTGTGATGACATTGACTGATTGACAGTAGAACTGTGATGACAATAACTGACTGACAGTAGAATTGTGATGACACTAACTGACTGACAGTAGAATTGCAATGACACTAACTGACAAACAGTAGAATTGTGATGACAATAACTGAAAGACAGTAGAATTGTGATGACACTAACTGACTGACAGAAGAATTGTTATGACAATAACTGACTGACAGTAGAATTGTTATGACACTAACTGACTGACAGCAGAATTGTGATGACACTAACTGACAGTAGAATTGTTATGACAATAACTGACTGACAGTAGAATTGTGATGACAATAACTGACTGACAGTAGAATTGCAATGACAATAACTGACAATTTTCAAAAGGGTGACAATCGACAATGTGGAAACCATAGAGGCATATCCCTTCTCAGTGTCCCTGGTAAAATCTGCTCTAGAATCCTAGTAGAATTGTTATGACTCCAATCCGCCTAGCTGAGCTGACAGGATGAATTGTGGACGCCCACTGAGGTCCTGACATTCCGAGAAACCGATACTCAAGACCTAATCTTCACACTCAGACACTAACTGAGTGAAAAGCCCTTGAGTATAAGAGTGAGATCCATCTTTGTTTCATAAATCTGGAAAAGGCGTTTGACAGGGTCCCCTGGAGCAAACTTTGGGACTGTTTGGCAAGGAAGAATATTCCAGACACTCTGATTCATGCTATACAGAGCTTCTACAAGTCTTGCAGAAATTATGTGAGGACAGCAAACCATAAGTCAGAAGAGTTCAGGACCACCACTGGTGTAAGACAAGGTGATATCCTATCACCTTACCTCTTCATACTCCTTATGGACGTGTCATCAAGGCATGTAAGGAGAGAACAAGAAAGTATTCAGTGGGGTACTGGAAGATGAGACAGGTCTATATTTCGGAGCTGGCATTTGCTGATGATGTTGCCCTGATTGCTAAATCAGAGGCACATCTCCAATCCAACCTGCAAGTCTGGAAGGAAGAGCTGGAGAAGAGAGGGATGGTCATAAGCAGCTCTAAAACAAAATCCATGGTGATATCACGAGAAGAAAGAGGGCATCAGATTGGGTTGGGAGGGCGGGTCCTGGGGCGGGTCGGCCGCTTTGAATGTCTCGAAGCTGTTGTAGACCGAAGGGGAGGCATCGGGGAAGAGTTGGCCACTCGGGGGGCAGCGGCTGGGAGACTTTTTCGGGCCATAAATCGTGGATTCCTCAGCAAGAAAGAGGTTGGTGGGAAGGCGAGGATGGCTGTATGCCGCTCCACCTGTGTCCCAGTCTTGACATATGGATGCGAGTCGTGGGCAATGACTACAACCCACAAAAGCCAGATCCAAACCTCAGAAATGAGGTATCTGAGGAAAGTGGTTGAAATAACAAGAAGAGACATGGTCCGCGGCCAGACGATCCGTCAAGGCCTGAAATCCCATCCGCTGCAGACCCAAATAGAACAGTCCCAACTAAGATGGTTTGGCCATGTCTGCAGAATGGGAGAAGATCGGCTACCACGACAAGCATGGGAAACAAAGAGCCAGGGATCCAGACCTCCAGGACGACCCAGAGTCCGCTGGGAGGACAACATTGGACAATCTTTGAAGGACCGAGGACTAGAATGGAACCAGGCCAGGAAGAAGACAGCTGATAGAATGGTCTGGCGCTCTCTCTTCCAAACCTCTACACCTCACGGTAGAAGGGGAACGACTAAGTAAGTAAGTAAGAATTGTTATGACAATAACTGACAGCAGAATTGTTATGACAATAACTGACTGACAGTAGAATTGTGATGACAATAACTGACTGACAGTAGAATTGTGATGACAATAATGGACTGACAGTAGAACTGTTATAACAATAACTGACTGAAAGTAGAATTGTTATAATAACTGGCTGACAGTAGAATTGTTATGACAATAACTGACTGACAGTAGAACTGTTATGACAATAACTGACTGACAGTAGAACTGTGATGACAATAACTGACTGACAGTAGAATTGTGATGACACTAACTGACTGACAGTAGAATTGTGATGACAATAACTGACTGACAGTAGAATTGTGATGACAATAACTGACTGACAGTAGAATTGTGATGACAATAAGTGACTGACAGTAGAATTGTGATGACACTAACTGACTGACAGTAGAATTGTTATGACAACAACTGACTGACAGTAGAATTGTGATGACATTAACTGACTGACAGTAGAATTGTGATAACACTAACTGACTGACAGTAGAATTGTTATGACACTAACTGACTGACAGTAGAATTGTGATGACACTGACTGACAGTAGAACTGTGATGACACTAACTGACTGACAGTAGAATTGTGATGACACTAACTGACTGACAGCAGAATTGTGATGACACTGACTGACAGACAGTAGAACTGTGATGACACTGACTGACAGTAGAATTGTGATGACACTAACTGACTGACAGTAGAATTGCAATGACACTAACTGACAAACAGTAGAATTGTGATGACAATAACTGAAAGACAGTAGAATTGTGATGACACTAACTGAGTGACAGAAGAATTGTTATGACACTGACTGACAGTAGAATTGTGATGACACTGACTGACTGACAGTAGAACTGTGATGACAATAACTGACTGACAGTAGAATTGTGATGACACTAACTGACTGACAGTAGAATTGTGATGACACTAACTGACTGACAGTAGAATTGTGATGACAATAACTGAAAGACAGTAGAATTGTGATGACACTAACTGACTGACAGTAGAATTGTGATGACAATAACTGACTGTCAGTACAATTGTGATGACACTAACTGACTGGCAGCAGAATTGTGATGAAACTAACTGACTGACAGTATAATTGTTATGACAATAACTGACTGACAGCAGAATTGTGATGACAATAACTGACAGTAGAATTGTTATGACAATAACTGACTGACAGTAGAATTGTGATGACAATAACTGACTGACAGCAGAATTGTGATGACAATAACTGACAGTAGAATTGTTATGACAATAACTGACTGACAGCAGAATTGTGATGACACTAACTGACTGACAGTAGAATTGTGATGACACTAACTGACAGTAGAACTGTTATGACAATAACTGACTGACAGTAGAATTGTTATGACAATAACTGATTGACAGCAGAATTGTGATGACAATAACTGACAGTAGAATTGTTATGACAATAACTGACAGCAGAATTGTTATGACAATAACTGACTGACAGTAGAATTGTGATGAGTATAACTGACTGACAGTAGAATTGTGATGACAATAACTGACCGACAGTAGAACTGTTACGACAATAACTGACTGACAGTAGAATTGTTATAATAACTGGCTGACAGTAGAATTGTTATGACAATAACTGACTGACAGTATAACTGTTATGACAATAACTGACTGACAGTAGAACTGTGATGACAATAACTGACTGACAGTAGAACTGTGATAACAATAACTGACTGACAGTAGAATTGTGATGACAATAACTGACTGACAGAAATGTTGTTATGACAATAACTGACTGACAGTACTGTTGTTATGACAATAACTGACTGACAGTAATTTTATGACAATAACTGACTGACAGTAATATTGTTATGACAATAACTGACTGACAGTAATGTTGTTATGACAATAACTGACTGACAGTAATGTTGTTATGACAATAACTGACTGACAGTAATGTTTTGAAGACAATAACAATAGCAGAATTGTTATGACAATAGCTGGCTGATAGTGAGCTTATCTGAAGGTTGCTATGGCAATAACTAATAGTAAATGACTTATGACAATAACTGACTGTGAATAATATTGTTATGACAATAACTGACTGACAGTAGAATTTTGATGACAATAACTGACTGACAGTAATGTTGTTATGAAAATAACTGACTAATAGTAGAATTGGTGTGACAATAACTGACTGTCAATAATGTTGCTACGACAATAACTGACTGACAGTAATGTTGTTATGACAATAACTGACTGACAGTAATGTTGTTATGACAATAACAGACTGACAGTAATATTGTTATAACAATAACTGACTGTGAGTAATGTTGTTATGACAATAACTGACTGACAGTAATGTTGTTGTGACAATAACTGACAGCAATGTTGTTATGACAATAACTGACTGACAGTAATATTGTTGTGACAATAACAGACTGACAGTAAGCTTATCTGAAGGGTGCTACGGCAATAACTAACAGTAAATTTCTTATGACAATAACAGACTGGCAGTAATGTAGTTATGACAACAACTAATTGAATTGTTATGACAATAGTTGACTGACAGTAGAATTGTGATGGCAGACTGACAGTAATGTTGTTATGACAATAACAGACTGACAGTAAGCAAATCCGAAGGTGGTTATGGGAATAACTAACAATAAAATTCTTATGACAGTAACTGACTAGAGTAACGTTGTTATGACAAAAACAGACACAGTAATGTTGTCATGACAATAACTGACTGACAGTATATGTAAATAATGTTTAAAGCTCTTATTTCAATATAGCATTCAAGAGGGCAAAATGGTTAGAGCCCTTTCCTTTTATCTCACAGCAAAAAAGACACGAGTTTGAAACCAGGCAGTGGCAGGCACTAGTCTACTCAGCTGTAAAAATGGGTACATAACTCTGCTCTTCCCCACAACCTGCCTAAGGAATATTCTTCAAATGTTTTGACTGCATACCATCTCCAACCAGGAACTGCTTACACTGTGCAGTCAAAAAGGCATGCACACCATCATTGTGGGCAGATGCTCGAACTAGGTTGGCCATGTCCTCAGAAGGGACCCTGACACCATCACCAGAACTACTATGCTATGGACCCCAGAAGGACAGCAAAAAAGAGGCAGACCAAAGACAACCTGGTAAAGAACAGTCGAGGGCTGAGATGCAAAGCATGAACCAGAGTTGGGGCATAGCACGAAAGATGGCCACTGAACAAGGAAAATGAGAACAGTTTATTGCTGCCCTTTAAGACACCACAAGACGGCCTTCAGAAATGCAAAAGTTAATAAAACACTATATTCGCTAACATATAAAAGTCAGGAATTGGGCAGTTAAGTGAAAGATCGCCCAAGAAAAACAGATTAACTAAACCTGTAAAAATCAAAAACTACTAACGAGCATATAGGAATTTTTTTTAAAAATGTTGCTACAGAAAAAATACCGTCAGAGATTTAGTTAATATAAGAGAACTGATCAAAACATTTCATAAAAAGAAACACTCCTGATATAAAAGATGTACATGGTAGATGGTGACAGGGGCGTGCTACAAAATGAAGTCTCTAACCCTTAAAAATATGCCAGTCTAGGATCCAAGAAAACAACTCTGCTCTGAAGTTAGGGAAGGCACAGGTTTTACTTTCATCTGTAAAGATGAGAGTACAGGTGATGGTCTCTAACCCTTTATTCCTCTAACGGCTGAATTTTAATTCTGTGGTAAGACTTTATTCTACTCACTCGTGCCAACAGCAACAAAATTATTTGATAGCCCCAAACACTTTTGTTACATCAGACTAACCACATTTTGGGGAGATCATAAACTCCCTCTCTACATGCCCCCGTGTAGTTCCCAGGGGGGCCTTTGTGGAGACAAAGAAAGAATAGGAATACATCTCCCTCAGGCATCGTCATACAAGGTGATGTAGGGTTGTACATGGGCTGGCAACCTCATCATGTCAAATTCATTCCTACAGAAACCACTGCTACAAGAGTATGTGAATGCTTTGTGCAGGCTTCCTGCATGGGGACCAGGTGCAGTGGTAACTTTCATGCTCCAGAGGGAGCATAAAGAAAAAATGATGATATCTACATAAATGTAATCATATCCAGGGACCGGGACCCAAAGACGCAGCAATAGAGAACGCAGTCAGCGACTCATAGCGTGACTGCTTGCGTCCGGGTCAGCGAACCAGAGATGACCAAGACCCTATTCCACGTAGTGGTCCTGGAAACAGGCTGCATCACTGCAGTCTGGCTGAGAGAGTAGGGATCGAAGAGGGAAGGCAAACCCGGTCCCAGAAAATGCCGTGCTGAAGTCGGATGTGCTGGCCGAAAGGCGCAGATATCGCAGCTCCGCTGTAAACAGACACAACGCAACCAACGTCCTTTTTAGGACGAACAAAGAAGAAGAAGAAGAATATCCAGGGGCCGAAGGCACAACAGCAAGAGAGATGAATGCAGTCGGCGACTCCATAGCTGGACTGCTTGCGTCAGGGTCAGCGAACCAGAGCTGACCAAGACCCTACTCCACCTCCAAGTGGTGGTCCTGGACACAGGCTACATCACTGTAGTCTGGCTGAGAGAGTAGGGATCAAAGTTGGAAAGCAAACCCGGTCCCAAAAAATGCTGTGCTGAAGTCGGATTGTCGGGCCGAAAGGCACAAATATTGCAGCTTCACTGTAAACAGACACAACGCAACCAACGTTCTTTTCAGGACGAATGAGGAAGAAGAAGAAAGCATATCAACTGAAGTGAGAAGCCCTAGTGCCACCTCTATTACAACCAACCTCTGAGTAATCTCCACGCCTGATGTGTTGCTTGGCCATAGCGTCGAGCCAAGTTTTTCTTAGCTCAGGAGTACTTGCATAAGACTTGGCTAGGCTGTACTGCAAGTCCACTAGGAGTTCTGGGTCATTCTCATTTTCTTTCATCTGAGCTGTGGCCATAAGAACTGTACGGATTCTCTTGGTCAGGTCTCGCACCTCGCCAGGAAATGGTGTTTTCTGTATTGAAGGTATGCAAATAAATAAGTGGTTAACATTTTGTTCCTTTTCAATGTTAACATTTTGTTCCCTTTCAAGATTATCATTTTGTTCATTTTCAATGTTAACATTTTGTTCCTTTTCAATGTTAACATTCTGGTCCTTTTCAATGTTAACATTTTGTTCATTTTCAATGTTAACATTTTGTTCATTTTCAATGTTAACATTTTGTCCCTTTTCAAGATTAATATTTTGTTCATTTTCAATGTTAACATTTTGTCCCTTTTCAAGATTAATATTTTGTTCATTTTCAATGTTAATATTTTGTTCCTTTTCAATGTTAACATTTTGTTCCTTTTCAATGTTAACATTTTGTTCATTTTCAATGTTAACATTTTGTTCCTTTTCAAGATTAATATTTTGTTCCTTTTCAATGTGAACATTTTGTTCCTTTTCAAGATTAACATTTTGTTCCTTTTCAAGGTTAACATTTTGTTCCTTTTCAAGGTTAACATTTTGTTCCTTTTCAAGGTTAACATTTTGTTCCCTTTCAATGTTAACATTTTGTTCCTTTTCAAGATTAACATTTTGTTCCTTTATGAGAATTCATTATTTACAAGGCTTCATTACATTACAAAAAGGGCCAGATCTTAGTGTTAAGAGCAACTCTGGGAAGGTTAAGGCGGCCGGCGTGATGCTGACCACATCACCCCTAGTGTGCCGATGGTCACGAAAATATGGGCCTAACACCATATTCCCAATATGCCTCAATGGGCGTGTAGCGGAATCCCTTAGTGTAATATAGCCAATGTGGCCCTGTGTAGTTACCCGGGCGGGGGGGGGAGCGGGGGGGGGGGGGGGGAGGGGGGGGGGGGGGGGGGGGGGGGGGGGGGGGGGGAGGGGCGGGGGGGGTGTCTGTGATGAGGCACAGAAAGAATAGGACAACTGCATCCTCAGGCATGTGATAGAAGGTGACTAATGTGAGGCTGAGGCTGTGCAGGAGAGGCTGGCAACCTCCTCATATTATATAAGCTGCAACAGAAACCACTAATACAATAGCATGAGGTTGCTCTGTGCATGCTTCCGGCGAGGGGGATTAGCTACAGTGGTGGTTCCATGCTCCATAAGGAGTGAAAAGAAAAATAATGATGATAATGAGTGTGATGATAACCTGTGTGGGGGGGGGGGAGGGGGGGGGGGGGGGGGGTGGGGGGGGGGGGGGGGGGGGGGGGGGGGGGGGGGGGGGGGGGGAGAATGGGGAGGGGGGGGGGGGGGGGGGAATTTAAGATTATAAATTGGCAATGAGCCAAATTTTAACAAAATGACACTTTTTACAATGCAAAATAACATGGGTACTTTTATGTCTGTTTTATTTCTTTAAAAAAAAAAATATATATATATATAAAATTTCATGGTAAATAATTGATTCTTGCAAATAAATTACAGATGCTTACTTTTTTTTTTTTTTCCCTGTGTAAATTAACTGACTCCTTGGCAAATAATTTGTAGCTTCGCAGTGCAATATTTACAAATGGTAGTATCTTTCCCATTACAATTTTGCTAAGGACAAATTTCAATTTATATAAGCCCATTTGAGATATGTGGTCAGAAGCACATGACGTATGTGTGCAGGAGCCCAAACAAATCACGCAGTTTATGCAACTTTATTTCCTGTTTTAGATTTGATTTACTAGAAGGCACGTCATATAATATATTTCTGTCTTTGTTTTTAACTGTACAAACATTTCTAATTATGTTCTGTCTATGCTTTTGACAGCAATTGAAACGTAAAAAAACGCCTAATTATTTCTACAAAAGCATCAAATAAAACTATATATAGAAGCATCACATAAAAAGGTAATGAGGTTTATAGAAATATAAGGTGAGATCAACACAAAGAAAAAAAACTCACTCAATTTAAAAAAAAATACAAATCATATTATAAAATTCATTTGCTGAGAATATTGCAAATTAAGGTCTTTCTAAAATTTACCCAGCACAGATGAAATTGTAAAGCTAATTGGTTTTTAATTTTTTTAATGCAAGAAAGACAAAGGAAAATAAAACTATATAACACATTTTAACTGTTTAATGATATTTTTGATGGCTCGGAAAAAAATTAATTAAATTTTTGACAAACCTAAAAAAATTGTTTTTAACAAATGAAATAGAAAAATAAGACATTTAAAAAAAAATGTCTAACTGAAAGAAAGAGATGGAACGAATATAAAACATGACACATAAAGGGGCAGATATCAGTACCACGGTTTGCTCTACAACAGCTGCACACTAACTGAACAACCAAGCGTAAATAAGTAACAAAAAGTCTCCTTTGACATAATGACCACACGAAAAAAAAAATTATAATAAAATTTAAAAAATATTGAAAACGAAAACTCAACAAAAAAACAAAAGCAGATAAATAAGGTTCGAAGAGTCCATCCGGTCTTTACATCCGGTGCTGAGACTAACTGAACAAAGAGAAGAAATCACATGGAGTCACAGCACAGCACGGGTGGGGCTTTTGGATGGCAGTTGGTGTAATGCAGGCGACAAGTTGGAGAATTTTATAATAAAATTTTGCCGCGTGGTACAACTTGGCTAAGATCAAAGTGTCTTAGCCAGGGCCGGGATCACACACAATTCACACATTCTACTAAATAAAGTCAATAGACCTCACTTTGAGCCCCAGAAGGGGTATTAAAAAACAAAAAGTGTCCCGTTCAACCTAGTCGGTTATATTAGGGCGCATGTCCAAATATAAAGACCTTTAGGTCTGATGACGTTATTTTTTACAATATATTTACAACGATTTTTGAATCACATGATTCAAGTCATTTCTTAGGTCGTTCCTTCGTGGAGCAGGCGGGGACACGAATGGTAGGGGACATTCAGATGACGGAGAAGGGAGGTCAGGTTACGCACGATACGACAGACGAGAGATCAAGCACGCCAGTAACACACGAGCTTAGAACGTGCGATGTGATTAAAAATGGAGCACAGCAGATACAATATTTCAAAGAAAAATGAACTGGCAGTTATAAGCAGTAAACAACTAACTGATGCGCATGAAAGTTTTACTGCGATTTATTCTTTGTGGGAGATGGACAAGCGAGCCTGAATATTCTGTGTATAAATTATTTACGAATTGGCGTAGCTTTACACTCTAATACGAACTAAATGGGGCACGTCTCGGCGGATGCGGACAGAGAAGAATGACAAGATTTTTTCTATGTGCTTATAGCCGGGAAAACTCAGTGGTTTTTGGGGGAATAGTGATGTCGGTCTTGAAATCGTGTATGCTACGTACCAGTGTTTCATTCATAGAATGCAAAACATATTTCTGAAAACCAAGGGAGATATCTTTTGAAAATGAATGATCATCTAAACTAGATGAAAAAAAACGAATTCCATGTAAACTAAAAATTGTCTACAGAGCAATGAAAATGTTTAATGAGATGACAACACAGATTTCAATTTATCCAAACTGAAGCCTCTTGGAACAGAAGGCAAAGTAGTGACTTTCAAGAGGAAAAGGTGTGCATTAGATTAGTCCAGAGATCACTGGCTACACATGAGAACATACGTTCAATATAAATAAGCTGGGAATTATAAGGAATCTTCGCTTGACGAGATTAGGTCTAGAAGATAGTTTAGGAAACGTGCTTTGTCAGTAAACTCAGTTGATTTAATATATATGGGCAAATACTGAGTGCTTCAAGACATTATATACTTGGACATGAGTGCAATGTAACATAACAATCACTGCAGGATGTAATTAGCCGACCTGTGAATTTGTCAACTATTCTGTGCTGTCGATGTGTAAAGAGGGCACTTCCAGGCCATACGAATGAGTGTGAGAAAAAGAACATGAGCTAGCAGTCTACTACTCCAATCTTGTCTACACACCACTGCGTAAGTTGAACATTCCATAAAAAACACGGCAAGCTTGATAAGAAATTTATGTCTCTTTGCTCAGAGTCATTTTCACAATCTACCAACGCTGCACTTGCGCTGACAGAGTTCATTAATTTTTTTTTTTTAATGGCAATCGCCCTATGATACTTCACTCAAGGTTTACAAAAACAAAACAAACAGCAGCCATGTCTCGTCACAAGAAGACAGACCCCCATAACAAGAATATTTTAAAAGGGTTCGTAGTGGCCTTGAAAAACCAGGAAAAGCCTGGGACTTAGAAAATTGCGAGGGGGGGGGGGAAGGGGGGGTGGAGAGGCTACAAATCTTGAATTTACCGTCTCAGAATTTGGGGGTGGGTTGGGGGGAGACAACAAAACGAAGCGAAAGTTGGGTGCATGAACTTTGTGGTTACTGGTGGTCACCCCGCACGCTAGGAAACTGTCTCACAGGATGTTGTGACGCTGCATGTCATGAGCCAGCTGGGTAATGCATGAATCGTCATAAACAACCGTCATCGTTTCCTTTTTTTTTTTTCGCTCCTTATAGAGTGATTTCTGCAGCTATCTATTTTATACGATGAGGTTGGCAACCACGTGCATAACCTGGTTATTAGCCGCCTCCTACGCCATGCAAGATGGGATAGAAGCCTTACTCTAATAAAAGGTTAATTTTGAAGACACCATTAACTTTTCAAAATCTTATTTCTAAGATGCCCAGCATATGAGGAACATGGAAAGCACATTATGGACGTCACCAGTATCATTTTCGGGAGAAAAAAAAACTATGAGGATACACATAGCCTGAAGCTGGCCAATGCTTTCTTTGAAAATATTCACGTTGACGTACGAGAGTGTACGACGAAGAAACTTTTATTTCCTTTTATGGAAATAAGCTATTAAGAAATAAGTGTCGAAAGTGTACAACAATTATATGCAGGTTTAAACAAGAAAACAATTTAGGCAGGAAATGCCAGTTACATTCTGCAAATATCTCGGTTTCAAATAGAGGCCATTTGTCTCTGACCTACATTTGTTAGGATCCGGTGTGATTCGTGAATGTTGCGAAGAGTGATGATTCTCGGTGCGGTAATTAACTTCGTGATAGTTAAAGTCAATTTAATGAGGAATTTATTCTGAAAGATTGCTTTACCATTTAAACACTATATACCCCAATATAACCGTTTGCAACCCTTCAATGGGTTTTGGTTGAACAGGGTATCACAGCAAAATATTAGACCCAAAGAAAGAAAGAAAGAAAGAACCATTTAAAAATGAAAAAATCGTATAATTACTAATAACTAACTGGCCTTGTGCACACGCTTCTATATGGCAGCGAGACATGGACAACCTACGCTTAAGTAAGAAAAAAGGCTCAAGGCCTTCTGTCTACGGTGTCTACGCCGATTCCTTGGTATTTCGTGGAAGGGCAATGTGACAAATGTCGAGGTGCTGTCATGCGCTGACCTTCAAAGCGTGTATACACTGCTAAGACAGCGAAATTCCGCTGGCTTGCCCATGTACGCGGAATGTACGATGGCCACATTCCCAAAGATATTTTCTACGGACAAATGGCAGATGACAAAAGAACAGCCGGGCGACCGCAGCTGAGGTTCAAAGATGTGTGCAAGACAGACGTGAAGGCACATGTGACAAAATTGTCCGTTCTCTTTTCCTAGCATTCATGTTTATCGCCGACATTATTGCGCTACGTCTCATTTTCTATACTTAATCATTGTTTACACCCCCTTCCCTCAATTCTTGTTGTCGTGAAACATTCTAAATCCACATATATAAATTAAAAAGTAAATGTAACGCCTAACGAATTAATTCAATAAAAGTAAAGAAGAATGGTAAAAGACCAGTGCTGTCACAATGGCGTACGCCTGTGTTGTGGAACGCCTTAATGATTGAACCCGAGATCCCCCTTTTCTACTTCGTCTACATAACTGAAACGCTTCCAAGTTTGCTAGTAAAGCCTACAGCATCATACATGCGTTTCTAAAAATAAAACGTACTGTATTTCTTATACGACCTTGAGATAGACACACTGCGTAATGACCTAGATTAATATTCCATTAATTTCATTTTATGCATTGCGTTAACCTAAAAGACAGACGGCCTTAGAGAGAGAGAGAGGTACGGAGGAACGCATGCAATACTACCACAGTCTCGCGATTAATAGTAACGCCCATCCCACGCGTAAGGCATGAAGCACTAACTTTTTTTCAAATAAACAGTGACAAAAAACACTACCAATACACGGTTAGGTTTTGAAAACATGTTTAATGCTTATTAGGAAACATGACACAATACTGTTTTACGTCTGAAATCCTGACTTTATACTGACAGAACAGTCGAAAAGGCAGGACAGGTGGCGGTTCTAAATCGATAAAAAAAAAAAAAATACACGACTATCCTAGAATACATATTTTGAACGGAGCCACTTAGCCTCTTAATTTTGTGCTTGTGCTGTATTGGGAGGACTTCCAGATGTTATTTAGGCTAAAGAAGGCTGTTCTTGCCTTATTCATTCTGATGTTGATGTCTTTGCCTGCCCCACCGTCTGGTGTTACTATGCTTCCTAGGTATGTGAAGGTATCTGTCTGTACCAATTGCTGATTCCTTACTGATATGGGCTCAGGGTTGCTCACATTAAAAAAAAAAAAAAATTTAAAAAATTAAGATTATACCAGAGTTGCGTGCTTTCTGTGCTTCTCTATGGTGCGGAATGCTGGAGAGTCACAGAGAAGGAAATGTCAAAATTGTCCTCTTTTCACACAACATGCCTAAGAAAAATTCACCGCATCTTTTGGCCGAATACCATCACCAACCAAGATCTGCTTACTCGTAGCAAGCAAGAGGACATGCACACCATCATAGCTGGCAGACGCTGGAGCTGGGTTGGTCATGTCCTCAGAAGAGACCCCGATGCCATCACAAGAACAGCTATGCTTTGGACCCCTGAAGGAAAGCGAAAGAGAGGCCAACCAAAAACAACTTGGCGGAGGACTGTGGAGGCTGAGATGCAAAGAATGAACCAGAGTTGGGGCACTGTACGAAGGATGGCCACCAACCGTGCAAAGTGGAATCAATTTGTTGTTGCCCTACAAGACGCCACTAGGCGTGATGGCCACTGACTGCTTTGACGGTCGGTGGTTAAGGATCGAAGAAGAAGAAGAAGACTTAGCCTCATTAAATTTATATATTTGTGTACCTTAGGACTTGCTGACAAAGAATATGTTATGTGTTATGCAAAATATCTTTTAGATGAAAATTGAATGTGAATTGATAAATTATGTCTGTCTGTGTGTAGTTCAGTAGCAAACATGAGGAAAAGCCTAGATATTGCTCCACCAGGAACAAAACTTGTCGGAGAGGAGTATAACTGCATAGGCATATATGGGATTGCCAAATAGTACTATGACACCTATCTTATTGTATAGAAGGAATTACAGCTGAAATTGCAGAGGCGTTGTAACCATTAGGGAGAGGAATACTGGTGAATGTTGTTACATGAGAAGCTAACAGTTGGCCTACAGCGCTGAACTCAGTGTTTGTTATGTATTGTGCTTCAGTGTGGAAATAGATAAATTAGTTCTGAAGTAGGAGGTACAACCTTCTTGTTTCAGGGACCGTGGTACTAACGTATTAAAGTAGCCCCTGGTCTGAGTTTTGCTGAATCCAGAGGCTGGTAGCATACTCCTTGGTCAAGATATCGACCAGTGTTGTTCCTCAAGCATACATGCATACACTAGATGTGAACCAACCAAGAATGAGAAGTCAGTGATCGACTATGCCATTGTTCGGAGAAGCTCATTCAGATATGTCCGAGATGCAAGAGTCTGGAGGGGGCCAGAGATTGGAAGTGATCACTACCTGCTAACAATCAAACGAACAACTGAAAGAGTTGCTCAGCCTAGGAACTGCCCAACATCACGCAAGAAACCAAGTAAACGAGCAGGAGAAATGAGCATTAGGACCTACAAGCTGAGAGAGCCAGAAATTAAGACCAGATATCAGGGGCTTATTGCTACAGCAGTGAGCAACATAGAAGAACGACATGATGACTTGGAAACCCTCTGGAATAAATTCAAGGATATCATAAAGACAGCTGCTGCAGAAGCATGCGGTGAAGTCCGACTTGGGAACCAGAGAAAGAGGACACCTTGGTGGACAGAGGAAGTCAAAGAGAAAATAAGAGAGAAGAAAATGGCATGGAAACAATACTTAGGAGCTAGAAACACAACAGGACAAATGGAAAAATATAGAGAATATGTGACACTCAGAACAGAAGCAAAGAACAAAGTGCTAGCAGCAAAACAGAAGTCCTGGGAAGAATTTGGAGAAAAGCTAGAAAAAGATGCACAAGAAAACCAGAAATTGTTCTATAAGACCCTAAAGAACACGAGGAAGGAAAAACAATGTCCTCTCAAATTTATAAAGGACAAGCAAGGCAAATTGCTTACTGCCCCGAAGGAAGTAATGGAAAGGCAATCATAACACCAATTTCAAAAAAGGGTGACAATCGACAATGTGGAAACCATAGAGGCATATCCCTTCTCAGTGTCCCTGGTAAAATCTACTCTAGAATCCTAGAGCAGAGACTCCGACGTCTAGCTGAGCCACAATTGGATGAGGTCCAGTGCGGATTCCGAGCAAAACGAAGTACTCAAGACCTAATCTTCACACTCAGACAGCTGAGTGAAAAGGCCCTTGAGTATAAGAGTGAGATCCATCTTTGTTTCATAGATCTGGAAAAGGCGTTTGACAGGGTCCCTTGGAGCAAACTTTGGGACTGTTTGGCAAGGAAGAATATTCCAGCACCTCTGATTCATGCTATACAGAGCTTCTACAAGTCTTGCAGAAATTATGTGAGGACAGCAAACCATAAGTCAGAAGAGTTCAGGACCACCACTGGTGTAAGACAAGGTGATATCCTATCACCTTACTCTTTCATACTCCTTATGGACGATGTCATCAAGGCATGTAAGGAGAGAACAAGAAAGTATTCAGTGGGGTACTGGAAGATGAGACAGGTCTATATTTCGGAGCTGGCATTTGCTGATGATGTTGCCCTGATTGCTAAATCAGAGGCACATCTCCAATCCAACCTGCAAGTCTGGAAGGAAGAGCTGGAGAAGAGAGGGATGGTCATAAGCAGCTCTAAAACAAAATCCATGGTGATATCACGAGAAGAAAGAAAACATCAGATTAAGTTGGGAGAACAGGTCCTGGAGCAGGTCGACCACTTTAAATATCTCGGAGCTATTATAGACCGAAAGGGAGGCATCAAAGAAGAGTTGGCCACTCGAAAAGCAGCGGCTGGGAGACTTTTTCAGGCCATAAATCGTGGATTCCTCAGCAAGAAAGAGGTTGGTAAGAAAACGAAGATGGCTGTATACCGCTCCACCTATGTCCCAGTCTTGACCATATGGATGCGAGTCGTGGGCAATGACTACAACCCACAAAAGCCAGATCCAAACCTCAGAAATGAGGTATCTGAGGAAAGTGGTTGAAGTAACAAGAAGAGACATGGTCCGCAACCAGACGATCCGTCAAGGCCTAAAATCCCATCCGCTGCAGACCAAATAGAACAGTCCCAACTAAGATGGTTTGGCCATGTCTGCAGAATGGGAGAAGATCGGCTACCACGACAAGCATGGGAAACAAAGAGCCAGGGATCCAGACCTCCAGGACGACCCAGAGTCCGCTGGGAGGACAACATTAGACAATCTTTGAAGGGACCGAGGACTAGAATGGAACCAGGCCAGGAAGAAGACAGTGATAGAATGGTCTGGCGCTCTCATCTTCCTCCATTCCTCTACACCTCACGGTAGAAGGGCGAACGACTAAGTAAGTAAGTTTGTTCCTCAAGTACACGGTGTCCGGTGAAGCAAGCGAGCAGTGGAGACTGTTTCTGCCGCCCACACAGAAGTTAAGCTTTCGTGGCCAGAGGCAGCTCAATCTTGTGTATACCAACCCCCCTCTAAAAGTGACTTTACCTTAAATCAAGAGGGACATTTAATTGTTTCAAATAAAAAGAAACTGTGAACCTTTCCAATATTATTTTCCATACAGAAACAGACACTTGAAGTTCATGATGACAAACTAAAACTTAGCTTGAAAAAGCCAGTATTACCTCATAGTCCTTACATCATCAACTTAACAACATATTGTAATAATAATATATGTCAATACAAGATCCTATCTATAAATTGTGTACATACAACTTGTGATTACATTTGATTGTGATTCCTGGTTCACTTTGTAGTTGAATCAGGATATCTATTATTGAAAGGAATTAATACATATTTTTAAAAGTTACCCTTGACTTATTAAGATAGTCTTATAGAGTGTTATATGTATGTGAGTGTCACAGTGTTGTAAAGTGTTGTGGATTAAATTAAATTGTTTATCTGTCTGTTGGTTGTTGTGAACATACACTTCATCATTATCATAACCCTAGACATTCAACGTAGTCATCACAATATTCCAGAATAAGTCTGACTGAGGTATAAATGTGGTAGCAAAGTAAGGTTATCTGTAATACACCACACTTATTAGATACAGATACCTTCACAGCTGATCTCAGTCGGTACACTAAGTCCCCTATAAATATTTATAACATCCCACTTTACCACACTTGTCATGTCGGGACTTCAGCGACCACATTTTGCTGATTAGGGTAATCAATCACTTTCGTGTGACCCCCATATTGACACCTTGGATCTGTACAGAGAAGTGTGGTTTACTAATATGTAACACATTTTCCTGCCAAACCAGATAAGTGCAGTGAAGCGACTGGATTAGTGAGTAAACAAACTTGGGACGACCACAATATATTATCTCTGATAATAGTTCTGTCTGCCCAGTTTGTTGATTGTTAGCTAAAGACCGGGTAAATGACAACCATTTCCGGACAGACTTGCTGGAGAATAATCCACCTTGAAAGATGTTTGAGCATCTTGTGAATTTACAAAATGACAACTTTATTAATACGGAAAGCCTGGAATCCTAGGAACCTAAGCACTAAGTCATAGTGGGAGTCTATTGTAATGTAACACATGTAAGAGGCATCTTAATCACGTTGCCGAAAAGTGAAAAAAAAAAGGTTTTAAAAAAAAAAAAAAAAAAAAAATAAAAAATGATACATCACCAAAAAAAAAAAAAAAAAGAAAAAAAAAAAAAAAAAAAATTATTTATTTTTTTTTTTTTTTATTTTTTTTTTTTTTTTTTTTTTTTTTTTTTTTTTTTTTTTTTTTTTTTTTTTTTTTTTTTTTTCGGAGCCAGAAGTCGGTTTTTTGGGGTATTTTTTATTAATTCTTTTTTCTGCATTTTATAACAGAAGGGAAATTGCTAAGTGGATGTCCAGTCATTCGGAGGCGGTAACCTCTGCTTATAGATTATTGATTTCATGAACTACCAACTGCAAGAGACTGTGTGACTGTCTTCTATGTGGATTTATCTTAGAGAACCCAAAGCAGAGGTAGTCCAAGTTCCAGTAGAAGGAGCAGGGAGTGGATGAGGATGCGAACTGATATAAACAATTTTTATGTTTATCTTTTAAACCAGTGCATATGTAAACGTAAATAAATTCAAATCATAAAATGCAATGGATGTTTTCCGCTCACTGGGTTTAACAATTAACGTCAGAGGGGTAAAGCTCTTTGAGGCAGATGGGGAAGGTGGAATGAAAAAGTGGGGTGGGGGGGGGGGGGGGGGGGGGGGACCTGATTTTGTGTCAGGAAAACAATACTCAGGACGGGTATTTGTTTCTGTCTTATTTCTTGATACTAGTCGGTGTTCCCAATTGGTGGTGTTAAGGTGGAACAAGTTAGTGGTTATAAGTGGCTGCTGTCAAAGCTGGGTACACCCACGGCGTCAGGTCTTATCCAGGACACAGGACCTTTCTTCGCATTTATCCAACAATTCTACGAGGGAGCCGTGTTGGCGGCCACCAGTCTTGACCCGTGACGTGGTGTGAAAACAGTCAATTCACCTGCATAGACAAACATCGGCTGGAGTGGAAACAAACTACATCGTTACTAGCAGCTAAGTACCCATTCAATAGCTGCAAAATGAGACTGCTACATAATGATTTTTTTTCAAATTCAGACTATCATCCTGTGAGGATATTTTAAAAAGACTATCTGAATTAACCCCACCATATTTATTGTAAATTTGTTATCGATAATTGCTAATTAAATTTATCTCTAAATATACAAAATTTATAGTTAATTAGTTATTTGATGTGAACTGCACCGTATGTCTCAGTCATTTTAAATACTTATAACGGAGCTTTTTTAGTAATATTTTACGAGTTCAATCAGTTGGGCGGCTCATCAGAACGAGGCAGCAAAAATCATACTAACT